>CM046876.1:5136299-5736299 GCA_025667525.1 Glebionis coronaria | reverse complement strand
GCAGGAAATGCTTGAGAAACAGAAGAATGTTTGTCATAAATCACAATCCTTAATCAAATGAAATTCACTCCCACAAACAAAACATGTTTTAAGTGACCTTTTATTAGAATGACATTGTTTCATACTGCTAACTTTATTACACACAATTCTAGGATAAACATTCTTCTTAGGACTCAATAAACCAGGACTAGACACAGATGAAGTGAAAGCAACTCTCTCTTCACTCTTCCTAGCACTAGTAGCAGCATGGTCATTTGACTTGGAGCTTGCAGGTCTCGACTCTTCACTTGAACCACATGATGCAGAGTCACTGGCTTTGTCACTGAAAGTACACGAGACAAAGTCATTAGTATTAGTAGAACTTTTTGGGGACTCATGCATCTGTGATCCATCCAAGTCATTATGCCTAGTATTGGGCATGAAAGTTCCTGTAAGAGGTGGAGGGACAGCGTGCATTTCTGCTGCTGGTTTAAACCTATTGTAGCTAGGTGTTCCCTCTTCCTCCTTGTCAGGATCAAAGACACTTGAAAAAGATAAATCAAACACATCTTCTGAATCAATATATTTATCAAATCCTAACCCTCTTTTAGTCCTACCAGACATACTACTATCAATTAATTTTGAAAGATTCTTAGGTGCCTTTTGCCATTTTTAAATCTTAAAAGTGTAGCATCTAATTTTTCCTTCATATTTTGTTTATCTTTGATACTGTCATCTTTTACCTTTTCAGTGTATTTAAGCATATTTGTTGTGTTTTCTAAATCAATGTTCAGAATCCTGATTTTCTCCTCGTACTCTCGTTGGGTATCTTGAAGCCACCTCTTTTGTTGTTCCAATGTTTTTAAAGAAGGCTTATATGCTTGAACCTCTAAAAAATACTTATCATTCTGATCATTTAAGTCATTATATCGAGACAACAATTCTGAATATTTATCATGACAACCAAGAGGACAATGTTGTACCTGAGGTGAAATGTCCATAAGGGCAAACTCTTCTGCTTCCTCGGCATCAGACAGATTCCCAGCAATCATTGCAAACACGTCAGTAGAAGGTTCAGTTGTTTCCAGGGTAGCATTCTGATGATCATTCCAGTTGACCATAGAGTCAACAAACACCAACGCCTTCTTGTCATCCTTTACCTCCTGAATCTTGAAAGCTGAGTATCTACTCTTTTCCTTGTCATTCTTGCTAGGGCATTCCCTTGCAAAGTGACCTTGCTGCTGCAGTTATAGCATCTAACCTTGCTTCTGTCAAACCTTGCTGGCTCTCTTTGGTTATAATTAAATTTTCGAGCGGAATTCTTCTCAAACTTGTGAACCCTAAGAGTGAGCATGGCCATCTGCCATTTGAGATCCATTTCATCCAGGTCAAGTTTATCAACCTGTTTGAAGTCATCAAAAGCAAGTTGCTGTTGAGCATCAACGTCAGTAACAAAAGAGTGAAGAACAGCTTCTACCATGCTACCAGACTTGGCTTTTGGTTCAGGAGTAGAAGTATGCTGAAAAGTATGTTGAGAAGACACAGTATTGCTTGGGCTACTAGCATAGGACATGGGAATAGATCCCATAGAACTCACAAAGGTAGAGTTAGCAGGAGTAGGAAAAGAATCACTTGAGTATCCCCTTACATGAGGTTCAAAGGTTTGAGCTTATGAAACAAATCATCAAAATTAAGATAGTCAAGCCCACCTTTTGCTTTGAGAGAGATTACCACTTGATTCCATGAGTAGGTTAAGGCTCTAAGAAACCTTGCATTGATATCACCATTGTCTGGTTTCGACCGAAGTTGATTCAACTGGCTCAGTATCTTTTGGAACCTATCATACCCTTGATGGATACCTTCAGTTTCTGAGATCTTGAAGTCTGTGAATTCATCTCTCAGCATGGATCTTCGCATTTTCTTTGACTCCTCATTCCCACCAAACCTTGCTTTTATTCCATTCCAGATTTCTCTAGCATCATCTAGATGATAGAAGTCACCCATGTGATCACCAGGAAGGGACTGAAGCAAAATAGTTTTTGCTTTGATCTCTTTCTGAACAGCTGTGATTTCTTCATGAGTTTTAGGGTCAAGAAGAATAATATTACCATTCTTGTCTCTTCCAGTCAACTTCCTGATGTTTCCATTCAGAATAATCTTCCAAAGTTCTTGATCAGTGTTGGTGATCCAGCATTCTATCTTCATCGCCCAGCTATCATACTCGTCCTTTTTCAGAAGAGGAAACTTACCATTTGTGTTGGAAACCATAGCTATGATCTGCTGAGGTTGCTGAGTTTTTGGGGTACTATCTTCTCCTGTTTGAGTAGAACTTGAGGCAGACATAATTAAACAAGAATGCTAGTAATGAGAAAAATTGATTCTTCTTGTTACAGAGACTCTCCCAGGCTCTGATAACACTTGTTGGGTCTACTAGATGTGGATCTTGCAGCCTGTCAGGAACGGTGAACGACTTCTGTAATCACAAGTCTATTCACATAGAGACTCTATACAAATCACACAGTATAAGTGTGGAATACAAATACTATGAATAAGAAGAACATAATAACTATAACGACTTGATCCTTTTCTAAGGATTTCTAATATTAATAAGAACTAGAATTATATTTGATGAAGGCGTATTTAACCCTTCTGCCTAAGGTTCCTTTTATACTACATGGAAACCCTAATACATCATTAACCAAAACGTGTAAAACTGATATGCATATCCTTTCCTAACATATCTCATGCATATCCTAACAGAATAATAACTAAATAATAAAGTTTGACTTTCTATAAGACAAGGAGCACGGCTTGCTCCTACTACTACTATGACCAGGAGGAACTACATACCTCCTAGTCTACCTATTACAAATAACTATTCCAATGGTCCTAACAGATTCAATGTATACATTCATGTAGTTGTTTGTGTTTATGATTAATACAAATATCATTGGGGAGAATTCTTGTCTTGTTCTAAACACCTAGTTTAACGTATCTCGTTCTATTCCGTCGTGTTTTATAAATGTTAATGATATGCGTTCTTAGTAGCTTAAAGATCCAAGAATATTAGGATTAAAAAATTGGTATTAGAGCCTCATGGCTCTCGATACTAGGATTAATGAGGTGTTCTTGTTTTCTAATAAAGAAGAAACCCATATTAGGGTTTATGGTCGGTTTTGTGTGCACATCAGCAGTTGGAAGGCCATAACTTTTTCATGAACCGCTGGATCGCCATGAGATTTGGTGTGGGTGTTCAACGCATATGTGGATATGTTTTCACCGGGGTATTTTATGATCTCCTTTCGATAAAAAGTTATGGGTTACCGAATTTCATTGTAGAAAAGATTTATATGTGCGTTTTTCTATGAACAACCATAGTAAAACGACGATATCTTCTTCGTTAACCGTTAGATCGTCGTGAAATTCGCACTATATGTTCTTGACACATGTGTCTAAGATCTCACATGAGCAGTTGTTGATCTGATCGATTATGAGTGATTTATTGATCGTCTAAGTTCGCTGTTGAGAATGTTAAAAGTTTTTTATTTTTGTTATAAACTTAAAACTAGTTTTCGTATAAACCCTAGCTCGATTATAAAACATAAAAGAATGTACAAGGTAGTAGGATCATGGTTATGGTGGTGGTTATAGTAACTTTGGTGAGTTGATTCTTGAATCAATGATGAACCCTAGTATAATCAAACGTAATTGAAGAACCAGAATTTGTCTAGGATTTTTAACATGATGGCAGATTAGGGTTTTCATGACCTAGATCTGTTGATTGTTATAAGATCTAAAGGATTTCATATTTGGGAAGGATATCGTGGTATGATGTGGGTTGAATATGTATGGGCTAATGTAATTTTAATCTAGCCACTAACATATTACGTAGCCACTGGTATTTGTTTTCTATCCACTGTTAGAGGTGTGTCATAGGCTAGCTCCAGCCGCTGACAGTGATATTCTAGCCGCTGACATATTCTAGCGACTGACATATTCTAGCCACTGATAGTGATTTTCTAGCCTTTGACACATACAGTTTTGTCCGATATATCTATTCTACCCTCTGAACTTTTTGTCTGATATTGGACAACATATTATTCTCACTTATCGGACAATGAAGGTTATCGGATGATGAAGGATTTGCTGCTGTTTTGAGTTTTGGTTAAGTTATCGCATAAAAAACGCGGTAGATTGACACACAGGTACATGGGATCTGATATTTATACATGATATCATTATGATATTAATGGCTCGGATATTATTCATAGAGAAGTACATGAATAAAGGGAAGAATGTTTATGATACGATTCATGTTCGAAGTAGATTTCCGCGGGTTTGTGTTTTATCATATCTTAATGTCGTGATCAGTCTACCACTGACTTTAAAGATAACTTTTTCGTACTTACATTGTTAGTGGTGAAGTGGTACAAGATCTAGTAATATGTGATTTTTCTTATGGTACTCTATGCACAAATTTTCTATCATATTAAGGAGTTACATTATCGTGCTCAGTGTCTTGTTTCATGTGTAAATGATGATCGCTCTTTGTCACGTGGATAATACAAGACACAGAACACATGTTTGGGTTATTCTACTTCTACATCAAGAATATTATATTAATTTTTCTTCAAGATCATTACATGCAGCCCACATATGGAGAGTCTTCAAGATTGCTTACCTTCACACGTCCCCTACTGATGTGTCAAAAAGGGAAAGAAGTGTTATACTTATGGGGAATCTTCTTGGAGATGATGTGCCACACAAAAAGGATTTGCGCTTACAGGGAAGTGTTTTAACATCATCAAATAGGGGAAGATTGTTGGGTCGAAAATATGAGTTGGTGAGTCAAAACACAAACATATGGACTAAATCAGCCCATAATGTTAACTACAAGCTCGTGCACAAACTTCTAGAAAATACATCATAGGAAAAGATTTAGTTTATTCTTAGCTTCATTTGTAAGTATTGGTTTTCCTTATCTTATAAAAGGAACCATACGTAGGTTATATTATTCATCTAATATTCACAATGTAACATACAGTAAAAGTGTGTGTTCTAGGCATGGGATTCAATGTATACATGCTTAGAGTTGTTTGTGTTTATGATTAATAGAATTTAACGTACCTTATTTTAATCCGCCATGTTTTCTACATGTGAATGATACGCATTCTTAGTAGCTTAAAGATCGAGGAATCTTAGGATTCCATAGTTTTAAAACCATATGTACGATCAACATGTAACTTACATGTTTTTGTACCAACAACATATAATTATTTCAAGTTTTGTGTATTTTATCAGTTGGTACAATATGTATTTGTACCACCAACATATAATAGCAGTTATCAGCTTTAGATCAAACTAATGTTATCAGATTTTTCAACAGATTACATTTAACCTAATAAGCCTTATCGTGCTCGAGTCGAGTCAACCTGATTCTACTGACACCCCTAAACACAACTTTTCCTTAGTGATTTTAAAAGTTCGAAAATTACTTTTTTATTGGTTAAACAAATTTAATTAGAAATTACCCATATGTTGATTTTGTTTTTTTACTTTTGTATTGTCGAGTAGAATATTTGACCACGTGATCATTATTATTAATAATGTTTGTCATTACAATACATGTGAAATTTGTTTTAGACTAAAATATTTTACCACTTCATGTTATATTAATACATTTTGTCATTATACTAAATACATGTGAAATTTTGTTTTAAAATAGTGAAGATTCCATTGCAATTACAACGCATAAACATGGCTCTTCATCATTGGGAGTTAAGTTATTTTGCATCTTTATTTTTCTCACATATCTAGGACCAATCTCGATCGTATATTACCTAAGATTTGATAAGAAAAAATGGACGGACTATATCCATATGTTGATCTTGGTCAAAATATAATAAGAAATTACCCATATGCTAATCTTGTTTTCACATATACATGAAAATGAAAGCCATGTATTACTGTTTTTGAAAACAAATCTTCTAAGGGCTAATCTAATGATAATATATTAATAATTATATATATACTTATATCCACGTAGTTTTTTACATGTATGTTTTTTTTACATATTAAGCACTTTCTTATTTATATCTTTTATCTATGTGGCACAAGTTCAATTTATTATTAACAAAACATGTTCATAGTAAATAAACATTAATCTACAAGATGATATTCGCAATTTGTTACCCGATAGAAGAGTATTTTTTTTGATGTAGAAGTTATTACATACACGTGACATTTAACATTAGCAATTACTGTTTGATGGACACAACATCGTGCCAATATTTTGTAATTTTTATATTTATCAGTTTGATACTGTCCATGATTTTTTTAAAATCACTCAACTTAATATATTTTCGCAATTGACAATGTTAAGAAAACATAAAACTCAAATTAGTTTCGTCGAAAAATTTTATTGCATGGTTCCGCCATCGCAACGCGGGTACCCTACTAGTATGTCTTTATGTTATTGCTTTTATTGGGAATTGAATTCAAGACTTCCCTGCTTACATTATAGCTTCTTATTACGAAAAAAGGAAAAACCATAGTGACGGGTAATCTCAAACCGAGTCTCACATTTATGCATAATTGAAAAGGGTAATAAGTAATTCCTATTGCGTTTATAACTAAACTAGTAGAGTATCCAAATGTTGCATTTGTAGATAACTCTATTTAAAGTTTAGGCGTCAAAAAATATCAATGACAAACGGAATAATTGGAAAATATGAAAAAATGATCATATTCTCACCAGGTTCATTTATTTGTTTTGAGCTCTCATACTTATCTCAGTTCCGATTTCTCATGGCTTATATCAACTACATGGACCGGTGAGAGCTCTAGTTTTCGGTTAAACATGTTAGTCCGACGTAGTTTTTGTTGGGTCGAAAATATGAGTTGATGAGTCAAAACACAAACACATGGACTAAATATACCAATAATAAAAACTACAAGCTGGTGGACAAAATTGTAGAAAATATATCACAAAAAAATATTTAGTTTATTCTCAGCTACCTTTGTATGTCTTGGTTTACCTTATCTTATAAAAGGAACCAGATGTAGGTTTTATTATTCATCTAATATTCACAATGTAACCTACAGTAAATGTGTGTGTTCCAGGCATGGGATTCAATGTATACATGACTGTAGTTTTTTGTGTTTATGATTAATACAAATAACCTTGGAGAGAATTCTTCTCTTGTTCTAAACACCTTGTTTAACGTATCTCGTTCTTTCCGCCGTGTGTTATAAATGTTAATGATATGCGTTCTTAGTAGCTTAAAGATCCAGGAATATTAGTATTACACAATTGGTATCGGAGCCGCGTGGCTCTCGATGCTAGGATTAATGAGGTGTTCGTGTTGTCTAATAAAGAAGAAACCCATATTAGGGTTTATTGTTGGTTTTGTGTGCACATCAGCAGTTGGAAGGCCATAACTTTTTCATGAACCGTTGGATCGCCACAAGATTTTATGTGGGTGTTCTACACATATGTGGATATGTTTTCACCGGAGGGATCTTCATGATCTGCCTTCGATAAAAAGTTATTGGGTTCTAAAGTTCACTGGAGAAAAAATTTATATGTGTGGGTTTTTGTGAACAACCATAGTAAAACGACGATGTCTTCTTTGTTAACCGTTAGATCGTCGTGAAATTCGTAGTGTATGTTCTTGACACATGTGTCTAAGATCTCACCTGAGCGGTTGTTGATCTGATCGACTTTGAGTGAGTTATTGATCGTCTAAGTTCGCTATAGAGGATGGTAAAAGTTTTCTATATTTGTTATAAACTTAAAACTAGGGTTTGTATAAACCCTATCTCGATTATAAAACAGAAAAGAATGTAGAAGGTAGTAGGATCATGGTCATGGTGGTGGTTATACTAACTTTTGTGAGTTGTGTTGGGTCAAAAAGTTGATGTGGCAGAAACTCAAAAACGAAGAAAACATCAAGATATTTGTTCAGGCGTTGACAAGAACAAATTGGGCGTTGACAAGAGCAAATTGGGCGTTGACAGAAGTCAATGTGGCAGAAACTCAAAAACGAAGAAAACATCAAGATATTTGTTCAGGCGTTGACAAGAACAAATTGGGCGTTGACAAGAGCAAATTGGGCGTTGACAGAAGTCAACAAAAGTCAAACGCAGTCAACAAAGTCAAACGCTGATAGATATTGAAGATTTGATGGAGAATTCTATTTAGGGAATATATTGAGTATATTATTTATGATATACACAATATATAGTTTATCTAAATAGAAGATTTAGATGTTTATTTGATATTATCTCTTGTAGATTCTGTTCCTTCCACTATAAAAGGAACAAGAGTCTTAGGTTTTATTCATATCATTCATTCACAATGTAAACCTAAAGTGTGTGTCGCACTAGACGTGGGATTCAATGTATACACGTCTAGTGGTTGTTTGTTATTTATATAATTAACAATCGTTGAGTATTTTATGTGTCTTGTGCCTAAACACCTTGTTATGATCATTGTTCTTTTCCGCTATGTTATCATATGAACGATGATCAACCTAGATATAATGGTTCATAACCATTGAGTCTAACGATCAATGGACTCCACAATTGGTATCAGAGCTTGTTGAGAAACTTTTGATCTTTAAGTAACGCAAGAACCCTAAAACACCAAAAACCCTAAAAACCCTAAATTTCTCAAAACCCTAAAAACATCATGTCTGGCACAGATCAACCTGCTTCTCCTGCTTTGCTACAAAACAACTCCACAAACCCTAGTATCAAAATTCCCATGTTTGATGCCAGGAACTTCGAGCTTTGGAAGTCTAATTTTGAGCAATATATAGCTATTCATGACTACACTCTTTGGGAGATTGTTGAATATGGGAACACATTCAACAAAGCTCAAAAGATTGCTAATGCTATTGCCACAAGGATAGCTCTTCCTAATTGTCCTGAAGCTGATAAGAAGGAAAAGCCTGAAGATGGAAGAGCTGTATCTGCTGAAGATATAGCCAAGAAAAGGGTGGACATGAAAATCTTGAACATCATGAAACACGCCTTAGGTCATGAGAATCAGCACAAGTACAAACGCTTTGAGTCTGTAAAAGAGCTTTGGGAAGCTCTTGAAGTAGCACATGGTGACAATGCTGACACAAAAGAAGAAAAGAAGAAGCAACTCATGCATGAGTATGCTGTCTTTAAGGCTCAACCCAATGAGAATCTCTGCAGTGTGATAAGTAGACTGCTTGACATCACAAGTCAACTTTCCTTCATGGGAACACAGATTGATGACCCTGACTTGAATGCTACTTTTCTCAAAAGCCTTGGTGATGTATGGAAGATTGAGACAAGATCCATTCTTGTCAATAACACCCACAAGACCTCCAGGTTTGATGACATCTTCAACAAACTAAGACTGTTGGAGAATGAATGGCTTTTAGAGAATGATAATAAATCTTCCAGTAGCAACATGGCCTTCTTCTCACAAAGTGAAGGCCAATTTGATTCCATGAACTCCTATGGACATCCAGTCACTGGATCTCAATGTGTCAACGCTGGATCACAGTCTGTCAGCGCTGGATCATATCCTGTCAACGCTTTATACTCAAGCGCTGACACACACAACTTTGGCGCTGATAGAATTAAACATGCTGGTTTAGATCTAGATACTGTGTGTGCATTCATTGCTTCTTTGCCCAGTGATTCAAGGATTACATATGAAGATCTTGAGCAGATAAGTGATGAGCAATTGGAAGAGATGGACATCAAGTGGACTATGGCTCTTGTAAGTTTAAGAGCAAACAAGTTTAATAAAAGGTTCAAGAAGAAGATGACCTTTAATGCTAAGGATGTTGCTGGATTTGACAAATCCAAAGTGGAGTGCTACAATTGTCATCGAATGGGGCACTTTATGAGGGAATGTAGATCTCCAAGAAGATCTGATGCTGGTAAGCCTTCAAGCCAAATGGTTAAGAGCCAAGATTCCAAGGCCATGGTTGTTGTTCAACAAATTGATGGTGTTGGAGGATGGGACTGGAGCTGGAACTTTTTGGCTAAGGATGAGGAAGAGGACAGAGCCTTGGTTGCTGAAGTTAAAGAAGAACATGTTGAATATGCTCTCATGGCACACTCCTCCTCTTCATCAGATAATGAGGTATATGATGATGCTTTCTGTTCTAAGGGTTGTCGTTTAAATACTGAAAAACTAAATCAAGAGATAGTAAAATTATTAGATGAGGCAAGTACTGAAAGATGCAAAGTATCTAATTATCAAATTGCTCTTACCCAAACAGAAAAGACAGTAGCTGAGTATAAGAAAATGGAGTTTGATTTAAAGGATCAAATAAATATCTTAAAACATGAGTTACATCAAAGTAAAGATATTCAAGATATCACAAACAGGGTTAATCTTGATTTGATAGCTCAGTTAGAAGAGGCTAACAAAAATAAAGATAATGTGAGTCTTAAAATCCAGAGATTTGATAAGGCCACACAATCCCTAGGAGAGTGTGTTAGTAAACAAAGAGACTCTAAGGACATGAGTGGGATTGGGATGAAAGATTATACTGGTGTTCCACCACCAGCTGGGGATTTCTATGGTGTCCAATCAAAGGACTTATCTTGGACTGGCTTGCCAGAACTCCAAGAGAAGGAATTCATTCCTCCACCTAGAGTGACTTCCCCAGTTGAAGAATACAAACAAAAACTGACTGACCTAGATGAGTGGAAGAAAGCTAACCACACTTTGTTTGTTAAGGGAGGGTTGTTGTGTGAAAGTCCAAATGAGCCCACACCAATCAAGAGCCATGATCCTACACCTATTAAAATCACACACCCAACCACTGGCAAAGCTGTTGACCTTGGCCCACAAACTGTTAGAAAACCTAGTGTTAAGTATGCAGAGATGTATAGGAATACTAGGTCACCAAAAAGCCAAGTTAGTAACCATGGAACAGGCTTCTTTGCTTCTAGACCTAAGACTATGTCTAGAAAAGCTTGTTACTCATGTGGTAGCTTTTCACATTTGGCATACAAATGTGTCAACGCTTCCAATGTCAACGCTGACAGGAACCATTTCAGCGCTGACAAAAGTCAACATAGGTCAAACACTGTCAGACCCAATACCTTTGTGAACAAAAGTTCACAAGTTGTTAGACCAGCCCCATTCTTTACTAGAGGGTCTAACACACAAGGCATAAGACCTTTCCAAAAGTCAAACACTTGGTCCAATAGGCAATGGGTTCCTGTAGCAAACCCTAGGTACAACGCTGATAAAGGCAATCGGGGCGCTGACAAGAGCAATTTTAGCGCTGACAGACACACTGCCAAACCTAGGTATTTGCAACCACAGGGAAATAGGTCTAAAGCTTCTACTAGCTTAACATGGAGACCAAAACAAGACCAAAACCCTAATTCTACTGGTCTTTCTATGACATGCAACAGGTTTCATTATATTTCAAAGATCATGTCAAGACCAATTGGGGTTAACTGGGAATTTCATTCAAAAAGGGATGAAAATGGGGTTGTTATGAGAACCAAGTCTGTTCTTGTTGAACAACCAGATGAATCCAAGTCTTCCAAGGCTTGGGTTCCCAAAGAAAACTAATGTGTTTTCTTTATGTGCAGGGCATTCAGAAGAAGATCAATGATTATGGATATTGGGATAGTGGATGCTCAAGGCACATGACAGGGAAGGAAGACTATCTGACAAACTTCACTCCTATTCAAGATGGTGATAAGGTATACTTTGGAGGGGGCTATGGCACCATCACAGGAAAAGGAACCCTTATTACCAATAATCTACGTTTTGAGAATGTCTTCCTGGTAAAAGAACTAGATTATAATTTGTTTAGTGTATCACAAGTGTGTGATAACAAAAATAAGGTTCTTTTCACAGATACTGAGTGCTTGGTGTTAAGCAAAGATTACAAGCTCCCTGAGGAGAAATACATAGAATTTAGAACACCAAGGCATAAAGACATATATAATGTGAATCTTAATGGAATTAGGATGAATAATAAAATGATGTCATGTTTTTATGCTAAAGCCTCAGTAGATGAAAGTAATCTTTGGCTCAGGAGATTAGGGCACATAAACTTTAAAAATATCAATAGACTGGTGAGGCTTGGTTTAGTTGATGGTTTGTCTGAAAAAGCTTTCCACAATGACCACTCTTGTGTTGCATGTCTTAAGGGCAAGCAGCACAAGGTCTCATTCAAATCTAAACAGGTGCACTCTAGTTCTAAACCTCTTCACTTATTGCATATGGACCTCTTTGGTCCAACTAATATAGAAAGTTTGAAGGGTAAATCATATTGTTTTGTTATCACTGATGATTTTTCCAGGTTTACATGGACTTTCTTTTTAGCCAAGAAAAGTGAAACTGCCCAAAGTCTGATTAATTTCATTACCCAGATTGAGAAGAAGAATGGTAATGAGGTCAAAATTATTAGAAGTGACAATGGGGGTGAGTTTAGAAATCAGTTGTTAGATGATTTTTGTGCCAAGAAAGGGATTACTAGGCAGTTTAGCATAGCTAGAACCCCACAGCAAAATGGGGTTGCTGAAAGGAAGAATAGAACCCTAATTGAAGCAGCCAGAACCATGTTGGCTGATGCCCACTTTCCTATAGCCTTTTGGGCTGAAGCTGTTAACACAGCTTGTTATGTTCAAAATAGGGCATTGGTCAACAAAATACATAATAAGACACCTTATGAGTTACTTTGGGGAAGGAAGCCAAATATTGGCTTTCTCAAGCCTTTTGGTTGTCATGTAGTTGTTTTAGAAACTAGTGATGCCCTAGGTAAATTTGATACAAAAGGTGATGAAGGCTACTTCATGGGTTATTCAGTGCAGAGCAAAGGATATAGGGTTTACATTAAAAAGGAAAAACGTATATTTGAAAAAGTACATGTTAGGTTTTTAGAGAGTAAACCTAGTGATCCTGAAAGTGGTCCAAATTGGTTGTTTGACTTGGAACCTTTATCTAGAGCTTTAAATTATATGCCTGTTACTGATCCAGACATTGTGAAGGTAACTTCAAGTGTTTTGGAAAAGAGAATTGGTAATGTTTCAGGTATACAGGTTGCTAAGAAGGATGGACCACCAGCAGTTGAATCATCTCCCACACAAGAATATGTTACACTTCCTATATGGACAGATGAGTATTATGCTGCTGCTGCTGCTAGAAAAGATAATGGTGGTGTCCAAATACCACCAAATACAAACATGCATGGTTCTTCAGGCGCTGACAAAGGGAAATCAAGCGCTGACAAGAGCAATTCAGACGCTGATGGATCAGACGTTGACAACAACAGTTCAAGCGTTGTTAGCCCAAGCGCTGACAAACAAGGTTCAGACTTTGATGACACCTTTGCACATCTTTTCTCTTCACATTTTGAACAAGGTGGACCTTCCAATGTCCATGAAGAGATTCCTGTTGATCAAAGAGAGTCTGATGAAGAAGATATTGGCAACATGGAGCGTGAAGTTTAGGACACCAGACTTTTTGAAGGAGGAGTTCTCACTTCCACACAAAAGGATCACCCCTCATCTCAGATCATTGGTGATGTTATGGCTCCAGTTCAGACAAGAAGATCCCATCAAAATCTTTGTGGATTTATTGCCAATATACACAAGAAGGTTGATACCCCTCTTGTACAAGCATGTTTGTTTGCATGTTTTCTGTCACAAGAAGAACCCAAGAAGATTTTTGATGCTCTCAAAGAACCTAGTTGGGTGGAAGCAATGCAGGATGAGCTTCACCAATTTGCTATACAGGATGTTTGGGAGCTGGTTGATTGTCCTAGATATGTGAGACCAATTGGGACAAGATGGGTTCTAAGGAACAAGAAAGATGAAAGGGGTATTGTGGTCAGAAACAAGGCACGTTTGGTAGCTCAGGGATATACACAAGAGGAAGGAATAGATTATGAAGAGGTCTTTGCTCCTGTTGCAAGAATTGAAGCTATAAGAATTTTCCTAGCTTATGCCTCTTGTATGAACTTCACTGTTTATCAAATGGATGTGAAGAGTGCTTTCCTCTATGGGACAATTGTTGAGGAGGTATACGTCATGCAACCTCCTGGTTTTGAAGATCCTGAGAATCCAGACAAGGTTTATAGAGTGAAGAAAGCTATGTATGGACTTCATCAGGCCCCAAGAGCATGGTATGGTACATTGTCCACTTACTTGGTGGAAAATGGTTTTAAAAGGGGCACCATAGATCAGACATTGTTCACAAAGAAGAAAGGTAAGGATGTCTTACTTGTTCAGGTCTATGTTGATGATATCATTTTTGGATCTACTAATCCAAAGATGAGTGAAGACTTTTCCAAGCTTATGACAGATAAGTTCAAGATGAGTGCAATGGGTGAGATGAACTTCTTTCTAGGGTTACAAGTTTAGCAGAAAGAAGATGGTATCTTCATCTCCCAAGACAAATATGTAGCTGAAATCTTGAAGAAATATGGTTCTTCTCCACATGAAAAGGATGCTTCCACTCCTATGGATAGGGAACACCCTTGGGGAAAAATTGGAGCTGGAAAGGATGTGGATGTTAGGCACTATAGATCAATGATTGGTTCATTGATGTATCTTACAGCCTCAAGACCTGACATCATGTTTGCTGTGTGTGCTTGTGCACGCCATCAAGTGACTCCCAAGAGTGTCACCTTTTTGCTGTGAAAAGAATTTTTAGGTACCTAAGATGCTATCCAGATCTTGGCTTATGGTACCCAAAAGATTCTCCATTGGAGCTTATTGCATATTCAGACAGTGACTATGGTGGTGACAAGTTTGATAGGAAATCCACAACTGGTGGATGTCAATTTCTTGGGAGTAGACTGATATGTTGGCAATGCAAGAAACAAACAGTGGTGGCAAACTCTACAACTGAAGCAGAATATGTTGCAGCAGCTGCTTGTTGTGGACAAGTCTTATGGATTCAGAACCAGATGTTGGATTATGGGTATAATTTCATGCATACCAAGATTTTTGTAGACAATAACAGTACTTTATGCATTATTAAAAATCCTGTACATCATTCTAAAACCAAACACATAGAAATTAGACATCATTTTATAAGAGATTGCTTTGAGAAAGGTTTAATGCAACCAGATAGGGTAGCCACAGAAGATAATGTGGCTGATTTATTAACTAAACCTTTTGATACTGGAAGATTTCAATATTTGGTAACAAATATTGGAATGGTTAATCTCACTTAATATGTGTTTTGGAACCTTTTTGTAAAAGTATGTACAGGATAATGCATTGTTATTGGTCTTTGTGATGATTTAGATTTTTCCACTTTATTTTTCTAACACTGACAAAGGTAAATGTAACGCTGTCAAGTGTTATTTTGCCGTTGTTAGAGATATATTGTCTAACGCTGACAAGAGTTCCTTTAACGCTGATAAGTGTTGTCGGGGCGCTGTCAGCAACAAATGTTAGTTTTGTGGTTTTCAATCTAAATGTGTAGGTGGTGGTAGCTTTATGCCATTGGATACAGAGTTGCTTATGGATCTTTGAAGAGCTATTTGGACATGTTTTTGTTGATGGATGATGGTTGGAATATTTATATTCCTATCTTGACATAAATTTATAATGGTTCATAATCATTGAGTCTAACGATCAATGGACTCCACAATTGGTATCAGAGCTTTATAATGGTTCATAAGCATATTCCACAATTGTACAAGACTCAATTCAGACGCTGATGGATCAGACGTTGACAACAACAGTTCAAGCGTTGTTAGCCCAAGCGCTGACAAACAAGGTTCAGACTTTGATGACACCTTTGCACATCTTTTCTCTTCACATTTTGAACAAGGTGGACCTTCCAATGTCCATGAAGAGATTCCTGTTGATCAAAGAGAGTCTGATGAAGAAGATATTGGCAACATGGAGCGTGAAGTTGAGGACACCAGACTTTTTGATGGAGGAGTTCTCACTTCCACACAAAAGGATCACCCCTCATCTCAGATCATTGGTGATGTTATGGCTCCAGTTCAGACAAGAAGATCCCATCAAAATCTTGGTGGATTTATTGCCAATATACACAAAAAGGTTGATACCCCTCTTGTAGGTTAAAGTTAATAATCACTTTTCATAAGATCTTCTTTTAATGTTCATATATTTTTTTTTAGAAACTCATGTATCATAGTTTAAGGGGAGGTTTAAGGAACCTTTAGGACTTTTGGGTATTCTTATAATACTCTCATCACAATTCTAGATTGTGTCCACAGGTGAGTATGGGTTAGTTTTACTAAACCATGAGGCACTGTAGCATGCAAAGTTGACAAACTATGCATACTGCCAAGACATTTTTGGCCTAGAATTGGTTGTGGTCTGATGGGAGACTTGGGAATAGTTTTGTTATGGGTTTACCTGGGAGTTACAAAGAATTTTACGAAATAACTTTGTTGGTAAGTATTTTGGTTAGCAAGGGACACTAGAGGACATTTGTGTCTATCTTGCTTAAGCAAGAGTGCATAAATGGACAGTGCTTGCTGCCCAGTAATTATTATCAACTTACAAGATATTTCCCTTAGGATAAATTACTTTGTTAAGGTCTTTTTCTTTTTAAATATTTTTTATTTTTAGACGCTGACAAGTTTTTCTCCAAACGCTGTTACGTCCAATCGTGACGCTGACAAGGCTTTAGGCAAACGCTGACAAGAAAATGTAGCCGTTGGGCGTTGATGGGCTATTTTTGACCGTTGACACCTAGTGGGCCCTACCCAGTTGTTATTTTTGACTAATCTTTGGCCGTAATTTTGGGGAGTTGTTACTTTTAATTAATGCATGAGATAAGTTATATTTGATTCAATATTTTCATCATTACTCTTTGAATATAACTGCCTCATTTTTTACCAATCCAAATCATGCATCTCTCCTATAAATTTGGCTAAACTTTTTGTTCTGGGTATTCATATTTTCTTGTCTAACATTTTTCTCCTAGATTTTTCCCATATCACATAACCTAAACAGATTTAAACATGGCACCAAAGTTCAACTCAACCAATCTGACATTGGAGTTCAAGAGCCAACATAATATGGTAGCTTACTTGACTGCTGATAATGATTTGTTCCCTCAGTATTCACAAATGGTGGCATTTTTAAATGCATCCTCTATAAGGTATGCACTTTCTCATGAACCATTAGTCCCTGTCGCACACATTAGACAGTTTTGGAATAATGTCAGTTCCACAACAGCTAATGGAGTGACCACATTAACATCTACTGTTCATGGAAGAACATGGGTGGTCACTGAAGCTTTGGTTCGCCAAGCTTTGCGTCTTGATGACGCTGATGGTGTGACTACCCTTGCCATTGCAACAATAGAACAAGGTCTTAGGGAATTGGGTTATCCTATTCCTGTTGGTAAAACTTTAAATAAATATCATAAGCAGGAATTTCCCTCTGACTGGAAATATTTGATACATGTCCTTCTTCAATGCTTAAGTCCAAAATGTACTGCTTTTAATGAAATAAACAGGTCAATTGCAAGTGCTTTGGTTTGTATGTCACGTGGGCTTAAGTATAATTTTTCAAAAATGATTTTTGAAGGGATGTGTAAAAATAAGGGAAGTAAAATGACTTTGGCTTACCCAATATTTTTGCAAATGGTATTTGATTTACAAGAATATTGTACTAGGGATCATGACACTTTTTATGAGATCCCTAAACAAAAGAAAACCATTTTTGACAAGATGAGCTCCACAAACAGATCCATACCTCTCACCCAAGCTATGCTTGAAGTAATTCAGGCTGCTCAACCACAACCAGACCTTGTACCTCAACTTGAGCCTATCCTTGAACCATTACCTTCACCTGACCACATGGACGTTGACCAACCAAATGTCAACGCTGACACTCAAAATGTTGGCGCTGACACAGCCAATCCCAACGCTGATGACATCCCTGAACAATCCCAAACACCCCTTAACCAACCAACACCCACACAATCTACTTCATCTTCCACCCCATTACAATCTAGGTTGAATAAACGCCAAAGGACTACTGGAGTGTTCTCCTCTAGTGGTCCTAGCCTTGTAGCAGAGAGAACCACCTCCACAAGTGTGGTTGGTGACATGGATGAGGCTGGGGCTATTGACACAGGCTTAGACGCTGGTCAAGACAGTCCCAACATCATTAAGACCTCATCCATGCCCTATGATTCTGTTTTGGGAGGTCAAATCCCCATTCTAGCTGAGGGCAGATTGGAACCTATGACATTGAATGAATTGACGGCTGCTGTCATTAGCTTGCAAAAGCAAAATGTCAGCCTTGTACAAATTGTCGATAATCAGGGCCGTGAACTCCAAGTATTGAGGGAGCGGGTAACTGTTTTGGAGAATCCAAGTAGCAGGAGTAGAAGGGAGGAATCTTCCAAAGGGGAGGATGAAGAGGATGAGCTAATTCATACAGCCAGTGAGAAGAGTTCACAATTTAGTGAATCTTTAAATGTTGCTGAAGTACTCACCAACTTGAAGAAGCACCCAATTCTTGATACATCCAAGGTAACTTCTTTGAACTTGGAAGGATCTTTCACAGCAACAATGGGCGCTGATACACGTTTGGACGCTGACACATCCAGCGCTGACAAAGGTAATCGGGGCGCTGATAAAGGTAACTTGAACGCTGACAAAGTTGCAGGTGGTGTTGATGTATTCCAGTCATCAGCAATCATCAAAGATGTGTCCACACAGGTTTCTTCTTCTACCTTACCTATTATTGATCCAAAAGACAAGGTTAAGGGGATTATGGTTGAAGAAGATGTTCAAAAGAAAGATGCAGCACAAATTGCATTTGATAAACAGTTGGCTGCACAACTTTTGGAAAGAGATTTGAAGAGGAGTGGTAGATCACCATTTGTTGCCACTTCTGAGAGTGAGGAAGAGAGTGGTGATGAAAAAGAAGGAGATAGCTCAGATTCAAGTGTTCAAATTATTGAAGATCCAGAAAGACTTGAATATGGGGATGAGTTAGCAAGAGAAAGATTGAGTGATTTGAAGAATCAGATTGATTGGGACCTTCCAGAAATCACCAGAATGTACCATGCTTGGGAAGACAAAGTAATGGACAACCCAGGAATGAGTTTGTCAGATCAAATTTGGGGGTTGGAAATTCTTCTCAGAGTACAAGATGATATAAAGGTGATTTTGAGGTTTAATGCACAAGAGGTCGACTTGGCTTAAAAGAGATAGAAGGCAGTTGTATTACAAGTTGCTTAGATGCCATCAACCTAGATGGATATACAAGAAGTTGCTGGCTTTATCTTTTGAGGAGCTAGAGTACAGGGCACATCCTATTTGGAGGAATGTGCAAGAACAAAATGTCTTACAGTTTCTTTCAGAAGAAAGGAAACAAGAGCTTGCTGAGGAAATGCAGATTCAAAAGGAGATGAGGATTTCTCAAAGACCAGTGAAGAAAGGAGACCGTCTCCAATTTCCTAAAGATATGGATGTGTATTATCCAACTGAAACTGTTATAAGGAAGCATCTCAAGCTTTCTCCATTGGAAGCTTCAGATTTGGTTAATGTAGTACCTCTAGATGACAGAAATCCAATCATAAGTTTTGATGAAGATGAGTGTGGATTTTGGAAGATTGGCAGGTTTGGAAAGGAGGTACATACTTTCACTTCAATTATTTCTATCTTTGCAAGCATAGACAGAGAAGACTTGGTGCATCTATGGAGATTAATAGAGGCCAAGATTGGGTTACTCATGTATCATAAACTTCTTGATCTATAAAAGAAGATCTTTTAGGTTAAAGTTAATAATCAGTTTTCATAAGTTTTCACAAGTTAAACCTCTTTCATTGTAATCAAGTTCGATCATTCTAATACAAGTGAATGTTTGTTTAACATCTTTGTGTTTTAGATTAAGTGTTAATTCCGCATAACACTTAGTTACTTTATCCATAAGCAAAGGTTTCTCTACGTGTATTACTTGATCTAATCTCGTATACACAAAGCTTAATCGATCTAAGTTTGGGATCAACAATTGGTATCAGAGCCTAAGGCTCTTGATATCTAGGTCCGACGAGGTGTTCGTGTTTCGAGAAGAAAAGAAAAATCCGTATAGGTTTTTCTGGACGTTTTTGTGTGCGCAGCAGTATTCAGAAGGTCATAACTTTTGATTGAACCGTTGGATCGTCACGAAATTTTATATGTGTGTTCTACATACATAGATCTAAACATCCACCGGAGGGATTGTCGAGTTTTATCCCCAGACAAAAGTTATTAAGCGTCGAAGTTGGCTGATGGTTGATTTTCAGTTTTCTGCTTTTATATAAAATCATGACCTAGGGTTTCTCAAACCCTAGATCTACCTAGAAAGCAGAATGTTATGATGTTCGTGGCTGTTAAAACGTGTGAAGATACATGATCTAAGGTTATTCACAAACCCTAATTAGGGTTTCGATGCTTAACTTTCAAAACCCTAGATTCGTCTTCACGTGCTGTTTCACAAAGTATACATCGTCTTATGCTAAAGATTGATGCTAATTGGACGAGAATCATGGAATTATGATTGGAGCTTTGTGCATGATGAAAATCGCATAATGAATTCTATATATTATTGCTTCGATTGTGACTTCTGGGGTTTGAAGATGTCAACAAGAAAGATACAAGACGTGATCCCATGGGTGTTATTCCACTGTATTACCGTAAGCCTTCAATTCTCATTGGTTGAGAAAGATTGCATTCACACGGCCTAAGAGTACATATACGCATATCTGCATTACTGATTTTGATACACTACATGCTAGTCCATGGTAAATTTGAGTCGCTTGATTCTGAGTGGAGGAAAAAGGTTTGTGTTCACACGGTTCTTGGATTATGATTGGTCTAAATCTTTTGTGTTCACACGGTTTGGCATGGATGGTTTGTAAATTTGGACGTCGATCGCTATTGGCTAAAATATCACGTGATGTTCAGAAACAAAAGAGAATGTTTACACGTGATGTCAAGCAGCAAAGATAATTGTTTCGGATTCATTAATGCTACACGTAAGGTTGGTTGTGATATTATGTGATAATATTCTATTTGCATAAATGTAACCTGTGTGTTCACACGAAGAATGCAAAAGATATGGAATACGCCACTTTTGGATGTAAAGATGACGTCAACAGGAAACATGACGCTGACAAAGATTAACGCTGACGTTTGTAATTGAGGCGCTGACAAGCCTTGAATGGACGCTGACAGAAGGAAGTTTGACGCTGACAGAATAAGTCAACACTGATGGAGTTGACAGTGTCGTCCGATATATGAACTTCAACGCTGATAAGTATTGTCTGATATTGGACAATACATCTGCCAAAGATATTGGGCAGAAGAGGATATTGGACAACACACTGTTTGCTGTTGTTTGAGAAAATTGGTACGTTTTAAGCACACAAAAAGGAGGATTATACACACAAAGGTACATGGAATCTCCGTTTTAATATAGAATATCATGATGATATTAATGGCTCGGATATTTTGAAAGGGATTAATGATTTTTAAGTAAGTTAGCAACCATTCATGAAGAATTTTATTGGAGTATGTAACCGGGATAGCCTTGTGAAAGAGTTATTCGTTAACATCTTTTACATATGAAGATAATGACTTGTCATGAAGAGGTGTTGGCTTAAGGGGAAGAATTCTTATGGTAAGTTTGATGATTGAAGAAGATTTTCGCGAGTTTGTGTTCTATCATATCTTAAAGTCGTGGACTTCCAGCCACTGACTTTAAAGGTAACTTGTTCGTGCTTACATGGTTGGTGATGAAGACTTGTCAAAATCTAGCAGTAGTAGATGCTATCACTTGAAGGAGTTACATTATCGTGCTCAGTGTCTCACATAGGATGAGGATTTTTGACAAACGGATCGAGGTCTACTTATACTTTGTACCATGAGTATAAGTTCTTCATCACATGGATAGTACAAGACATGGAACATAGGTTTGGGTTATTCTACTTCTACATAAAAAATATTATAGTTATTTTTCTTCAGGATCATTACACAGAGCCTACATTTGGAGAATCTTCAAAGATTGCATACATTCTTTACTTCCCTGTTGATATGACAAAAAGGGGAAGATACGCATGCTACACTTGAGGGGAAGCAATTTGAAGATCATGTACAACTTACAAGAGATACACATAGAGTTTTGCCACTATCAACTAGGGGAAGATTGTTGGGTCAAAAAGTTGATGTGGCAGAAACTCAAAAACGAAGAAAACATCAAGATATTTGTTCAGGCGTTGACAAGAACAAATTGGGCGTTGACAAGAGCAAATTGGGCGTTGACAGAAGTCAATGTGGCAGAAACTCAAAAACGAAGAAAACATCAAGATATTTGTTCAGGCGTTGACAAGAACAAATTGGGCGTTGACAAGAGCAAATTGGGCGTTGACAGAAGTCAACAAAAGTCAAACGCAGTCAACAAAGTCAAACACTGATAGATATTGAAGATTTGATGGAGGATTCTATTTAGGGAATATATTGAGTATATTATTTATGATATACACAATATATAGTTTATCTAAATAGAAGATTTAGATGTTTATTTGATATTATCTCTTGTAGATTCTGTTCCTTCCACTATAAAAGGAACAAGAGTCTTAGGTTTTATTCATATCATTCATTCACAATGTAAACCTAAAGTGTGTGTCGCACTAGACGTGGGATTCAATGTATACACGTCTAGTGGTTGTTTGTTATTAATATAATGAACAATCGTTGAGTATTTTATGTGTCTTGTGCCTAAACACCTTGTTATGATCATTGTTCTTTTCCGCTATGTTATCATATGAACGATGATCAACCTAGATATAATGGTTCATAACCATTGAGTCTAACGATCAATGGACTCCACAAGTTGATTCTTGAATCAATGAGGAACCCTAGTATAATCAAACGTAACTGAAGAAAAAGAATTCTTCTAGGATTTTTAACATGATGGTAGTTTAGGGTTTTCACGAACTAGATCTGTTGATTTTTATAAGATCTATAGGATTTCGTGTTTGGAAAAGTTGTGGTGGTGTGATGTGGGCTGAATATGTATAGGCTAAAGAAAGTTTAATCTAGCCACTAACATATTACGTAACCGCTGTTATTTGTTTTCTAGCAACTATTAGAGGTGTCTCAGAGGCTAGTTCTATCCGCTGACAGATTTAGTCTAGCCGCTGACAGTGATAATCTAGTCGCAAACATATTCTAGCCGCAGACATATTCTAGCCACTGACAGTGATTTTCTAGCCTTTGACACGTATCGTTTTGTCCGATATATCTATTCTACCCTCTGAACGTTTTGTCCGATATTGGAAAACACATTATTCTTATTTATCGGACAATGAAGGTTATCGGATTATGAAGGATTTGCTGCTGTTTGGAGTTTTGGTTAATTATTGCACAAAAAACGAGGTAGTTTCACACACATGTACATGGGATCTCATATTAATACATGATATCATTATGATATTAATGGCTCGGATATTATTCATAGAGAAGTATATGAATAAAGGGAAGAACGTTTATGATATGATTGATGTGCGAAGTAGATTTTCGCGGGTTTGTGTTTTGTCATATCTTAATTTCGCGATCAGTCTACCACTGACTTTTAAGATAACTTGTTCGTGCTTACGTTATTAGTGACGAAGTGGTACAAAATCTAGTAATATATGATTTTTCTTATGGTACTCTATGCACAAATTTTCTATCACTTGAAGGAGTTACATTATCGTGCTCTGCGTCTCGTTTCAATTGTAAATGATGATCTTATACGTTGCAGCTCTTTGTCACGTGGATAATACAAGATATAGAACACATGTTTCGGTTATTCTACTTTTACATCAAGAATATTATATTTATTTTTCTTCAAGATCATTACATGCAGCCTACATATGGCAAGTCTTCAAGATTACATACTTTCAAACGTCCCCTATTGATGTGTCAAAAATGGAAAGAGGTGCTATACTTAAGGGGAATCTTAATGGAGATCATGTACCACATAAAAAGGATTTGCGCTTAAAGGGAATTGTTTTGACATCATCAACTAGGGGAAGATTGTTGGGTCGAAAATATGAGTTGGTGAGTCAAAACACAAACATATGGACTAAATCTGCCAAAAATGTGAACTACAAGCTGGTGGAGAAACGTGTAGAAAATAAATCATAGGAAAAGATTTAGTTTATTCTTAGCTTCATTTGTAAGTATTGGTTTTCCTTATTTTATAAAAGGAACCATACGTAGGTTTTATTATCCATCTAATATTCACAATGTAACCTACAGTAAAAGTGTGTGTTATAGGCATGGGATTCGATGTATACAAGCCTAGAGTTGTTTGTGTTTATGATTAATCTAAATAACGTTGGGGAGAATTCTTGTCTTGTCCTAAACCCCTTTTTTAACGTATCTCGTTTTATTTCGCCGTGTTTTCTATGTGTGAATGATACGCATTCTTAGTAGCTTAAAGATCCAGGAATCTTAGGATTCCACAGTTTTAAAACCATATGTACGATCAACATGTAACTTATATGTATTTGTACCAACAACATATAAATTGTTTCAAGTTTGGTGTGTTTTATCAGTTGGTACAATATGTATTTGTACCACCAAGATATAATATCATTTATATTTCATTTTAAGGGTATTTTAAAACTATATTAAAAACTTGTACTTTTCGCGTTAATTATTTGTACATCAACTTCAATTTAAAATATAATCTTATTATGATAGTTAGTTGAGTTCCATAATTGGTTGCAAAAGATAACGCTCTAATTCATTGTGAAATGGATTTTTGGTGCAAATCTTGGTTACTAGGTTTTAACACGATTACTTACTAATTATAAGATGAATTATACTTCCAAATGATAGTTTACAACTTACTCGTAATCCTTGATTACCTATTCATAGGGATTCTAGGGTTTTTAAGGTAATTTAGGGCATCATAGCTATATTTGAGATGTTCTTGTTCATAATATACATATTAGATTAGTTTTAGAACTTAGATGTGATATATATATTGTGTTTACAACATATAGGAATATATTGAAATGGTAGTTCAGGTTTTGAGAACATATTCATCTTACAAAGTAAGGCACAAAAGAAAAAATTTCTAGTCAAATTTTCATATTCATACAATCATAACATATAACATATATGTGAAATTTGAAAATTGTCACATTGCATAAATGACATTCTAGCATAAAATATATTGTAAGTTTAGAACTTGACATGCGATGTACCACATAACTAGACCGAGACTAATTCCCTACAAATTTTAGGTTAATACGACAAGAAAAATATTTTAACACTAACCTGACCTAATAACATTATCGAGTTATCGGCTTTAGATCAAAATAATCTTATCAGATTTTTCAACCGATTACATTTAACCTAATAAGCCTTATCCTGCTCGAGTCGAGTCAACCTGATTCTACTGACACCCCTAAACACAACTTTGCCTTAGTTGATTTTAAAAGTTCGAAAGTTACTTTTTTATTGGTTAAACAAATTTAATTAGAAATTACACAGCTGATTTAGTTTTTTTGCTTTTGTATTGTCGAGTAGAATATTCGACCACGTGATCATTATTAATAATGTTTGTCGTTATAATACATGTGACATTTGTTTTAGACTAAAATATTTGACCACTTGATGTTATATTAATACATTTTGTCATTATACTAAATACATGTGAAATTTTTTTTAAAATAGTGAAGATTCCATTGCAATTACTAAGCATAAACATGGTTGTTCAACATTGGGGGTTAAGTTATTTTGCATCTTTATTTTTCTCACATATCTAGGAGCAATCTCGATCGTATATTACCTAAGATTTGATAAGAAAAAATGGATGGACTGGTATCCATATGTTGATCTTTGTTGAAATTTAATAAGGAATTACCCATATGCTAATCTTGTTTTCACATATACATGAAAATGAAAGCCCTGTATTACTGTTTTTGAAAACAAATGTTCTAAGGGCTAATATAATGATAATATATTAATAATTATGTATATACTTATATCTATATGGTTTTTACATGTATGTTTTCTTTATATTATAAGCACTTTCTTATTTATATATTTTATCTATGTGGCACAAGTTCAATTTATTATTAATAAAAATGTTCGTAGTAAATAAACTTTAATCTACGAGATGATATTCACAGTTAGTTACCCACTAGAAGAGTATTTATTGGGATGTAGATTTTATTACATTCACGTGACATATAACATTCACAACTATTGTTTTATGGACACAACATCGTGTCAATATTTTGTAATTTTTATATTCATTAGTTTGATATCGTCCATGATTTTTTTAAAGTCACTCAGCTTAATATATTTTCGCTATTGACAATGTTAAGAAAACATCAAACTGAAATTAGTTTCGTCGAAAAATTTTATTGCATGGTTCCCCCCTCGCAACACGCGGGTACCCTACTAGTATGTCTATATATTATTGCTTTTATTGGGAGTTGAATTCAAGACTTTCCTGCTTACATTATAGCTTCCTTTTACGAAATACAGGAAAAACCATAGTGACGGGTAATCTCAAACTGAATCACACATTTATGCATAAGAATAATCACTTTGATATCGAACTCTATACTTAATTGAAAAGGGTAATTAGTAATTCGTATTGCGTTTATAACTAAACTAGTAGAGTATCCAAACATTGCATTTGTAGATAACTCTATTTAAAGTTTCGGCGTCATAAAATAAAAATGACAAACGGGTTAATTGGATTCGGTCTTATACATTCGCGAGGACGGTAATCAAAAAAGAAAGACGGGGAGTTCTTCTTTCTTTTATCACTTAGGAGCCGTGTGAGATGAAAGTCTCATGCACGGTTTTGAATGAGAGAAAGAAGTGAGGAATCCTCTTTTCGACTCTAACTCTCCCACTCCAGTCGTTGTTTTTCTTTCTGTTACTTCGAAAGTAGCTGCTTCAGCTACTCGAATTCTTGATATTCCTTTTTATTTCTCATCAAATGAATGGCATCTTCTTCTGGAAATCCTAGCTATTCTTAGCATGATATTGGGGAATCTCATTGCTATTACTCAAACAAGCATGAAACGTATTCTTGCATATTCGTCCATGATAATAAAAAAATGATCATATTCTCACCAATTTAATTTATTTGTTGTGAGATCTCATGGTTATCTCAGTTCCGATTTATCATGGCTTATATCAGCTACATGGACAGGTGAGAGCTCTAGTTTTCGGTTAAACATGTTAGTCCGACGTTGTTTATATTGGGTCGAAAATATGAGTTGATGAGTCAAAACACAAACATATGGACTAAATCTGCCAATAATGAAAACTACAAGCTGGTGGACAAAATTGTAGAAAATATATCACAAAAAAAGATTTAGTTTATTTATTCTCAGCTTCCTTTGTAAGTATTGGTTTACCTTATCTTATAAAAGGAACTAGATGTAGGTTTCATTATTCATCTAATATTCACAATGTAACCTACAGTAAAAGTGTGTGTTCTAGGCATGGGATTAAATGTATACATTCATATAGTTGTTTGTGTTTTTGATTAATACAAATATCACTGGGGAGAATTCTTGTCTTGTTCTAAACACCTAATTTAACATATCTCGTTCTATTCCGTCGTGTTTTATAAATGTTAATGATATGCGTTCTTAGTAGCTTAAGGATACAGGAATATTAGGATTACAAAATTGGTATTAGAGCCTCGTGGCTCTCGATGCTAGGATTAATGAGGTGTTCTTGTTGTCTAATAAAGAAGAAACCCATATTAGGGTTTATGGTCGGTTTTGTGTGCACATCAGCAGTTGGAAGGCCATAACTTTTTCATTAAGCGTTGGATCACCACGAGATTTGGTGTGGGTGTTCAACCCATATGTGGATATGTTTTCACCTGGGGATCTTCATGATCTCCCTTCAATAAAAAGTTATGGGTTGCCGAAGTTCATTGTAGAAAAGATTTATATGTGCGGTTTTCTGCGAACAACCATAGTAAAACGACGATATCTTCTTCGTTAACCGTTAGATCATCGTGAAATTCGCACTGTTTGTTCTTGACACATGTGTCTAAGATCTCACTTGAGCGGTTGTTGATCTGATCGATTATGAGTGATTTGTTGATCGTCTAAGTTCGCTGTAGAGAATGGTAAAACTTTTCTATTTTTGTTATAAACTTAAAACTAGTGTTCGTATAAACTCTAGCTCGATTATACAACATAAAAGAATGTAGAAGGTAGTAGGATCATGGTCATGGTGGTGGTTATAGTAACTTTGGTGAGTTTATTCTTGAATCAATGATGAACCCTAGTATAATCAAACGTAATTGAAGAACCCGAATTCGTCTAGGATTTTTAACATGATGGCAGATTAGGGTTTTCATGACCTAGATCTGTTGATTGTTATAAGATCTATAGGATTTCGTATTTGGAAAAGCTATGGTGGTATGATGTGGGTTGAATATGTATGGGCTAATGGAATTTTAATCTAGCCACTAACATATTACGTAGCCACTGTTATTTGTTTTCTAGCCACTGTTAGAGGTGTGTCAGAGGCTAGCTCTAGCCGCTGACAGTGATATTCTAGCCGCTGACATATGAAGGTTATCGAATGATGAAGGATTTGCTGCTGTTTTGAGTTTTGGTTAAGTTATCGCATAAAAAACGGGGTAGATTCACACACAGGTACATGGGATCTAATATTCATACATGATATCATTATGATATTAATGGCTCGGATATTATTCATAGAGAAGTACATGCATAAAGGGAAGAATGTTTATGATACGATTAATGTTCGAAGTCGATTTTCGCGGGTTTGTGTTTTATCATATCTTAATGTCGTGATCAGTCTACCACTGACTTTTAAGATAACTTGTTCGTGCTTACATTGTTAGTGACGAAGTGGTACAAGATCTAGTAATATGTGATTGTTCTTATGGTACTCTATGCACAAAATTTCTATCACATAAAGGAGTTACATTATCTTGCTCAGTTTCTCGTTTCAATTGTAAATGATGATCTTATACGTTGCAGCTCTTTGTCACGTGGATAATACAAGACACATAACACATGTTTGGGTTATTCTACTTCTACATCAAGAATATTATATTTATTTTTATTCAAGATCATTACATGCAACCTACATATAGAGAGTCTTCAAGATTGCTTACTTTCACACGTCCCCTACTGATGTGTCAAATAGGGAAAGAAGTGTTATACTTAAGGGGAATCTTCATGGAGATGAGTTGGTGAGTCAAAATACAAACATATGGACTAAATCAGCCTATAATGTAAACTACAAGCTCGTGGACAAACTTTTAAAAAATACATCATAGGAAAAGATTTAGTTTATTCCTAGCTTCATTTGTAAGTATTGGTTTTCCTTATCTTATAAAAGGAACCATACGTAGGTTATATTATTCATCTAATTTTCACAATGTAACATACAGTAAAAGTGTGTGTTTTAGGCAAGGGATTCAATGTATACATGCGTAGAGTTGTTTGTGTTTATGATTAATAGAATTTAACGTACCTTATTTTATCCCAGGGAGGTGACAATTAAGGAAGTTGTAGGTGACAATCAATCTGCATTTATCCCAGGGAGGCGTATTTCTGATAATATTCTTCTCACTCAGGAGCTTATGCATAATTATCACCGAAATCGTGGTCCTCCTCGATGTGCTTTTAAGGTGGACATCCAAAAGGCGTATGATACCGTGGATTGGCAATTTTTGGATATTATTCATAGAAGGTTTGGGTTCCCTAATACTATGGTGAGATGGATTATGGCATGTGTAACGTCCTCGTCTTTTTCTATTAACCTGAATGGTGATGTGCATGGTTGGTTTAAGGGTAAGCGAGGTTTACGACAAGGTGATCCTATGTCTCCTTACTTATTTACTTTAGTAATTTAGGTCCTAAGTCTTGTGTTTAAACGACGTATACGTACGGGTTCCGAGTTTCGTTACCATCACAAGTGTGAAGAATTGGGTATTATTAATGTGTGTTTTGCAGATGACTTATTCATTTTTGCTAGGGGTGAGGTGAATTCAGCCCGCATAATTATGGAGGCTCTTGATGAATTTAAGAATTTCTCAGGTCTTGTTCTGAGTATCCCTAAGAGTACGGTGTTCTTTTGCAATGTTAGTCTCGCGGTTAAAGAAGATATCCTTGGGATCATGCCATTTCTTGAGGGAACTCTCCCGGCCATGTACCTTGGGGTTCCGCTCATATCTTCACGTCTACTGAACAAGGACTGTAAGGTTCTTGTGGAGCGGGTTAAAAATCGTATCGGTGACTGGAAGAATAAAACTCTCTCGTTTGTGGGTCGTCTTCAGCTGTGTAAGTCTGTTTTATCAGCCATGCATATTTATTGGGCGCCCATGCTTGTTATTCCGTTAGGTATTATGGATGATATTCAGCAGCTCATTCGGGGTTTCCTTTGGTGTAATGGGGAGTATACGCGTGGTAAATCCAAAGTTGCATGGAATGAGATTTGCCTTCCACTAGCGGAAGAGGGCCTTGGTCTTCGTAGCATTGCGGTATTTAACTTGGCTTTAATGACAACTCACATTTGGAATATTGTGTCCAATAAAGAGTCGTTGTGGGTAACGTGGATTCACATGTATAAATTAAAGGGGCGTACTTTTTGGGATGCTCCGGTTCGCAGCGATATGATTTAGGGTTGGCGTAAGTTAATGCAGCTTAGGGGGTTGGTTCGGCCTTTTATTTGGGTTTAAATTGGTAACGGTTTGAGGGCATCTGTGTGGTTTGATAAATAGGATGAACAATGCCCGCTTATTAATCACCTATCTCCTCGGGATATTACTAGGGAAGGATATCGCCTCACTAATACGATCTCCGATTTGATTGTGAATTATCAGTGGAATTGGCAACAATCTTGGTTACTTAAGGCGCCAAATATCGGGATGATTGCTACTCCTCAATTGCATGTGGATTCAATGGATTCGGTTCGATGGCGGGATAGTAGTGGTATTTTTCATCCTTTTTCAATCCAGAAAGCGTGGGAGGCCTTTAGGCCTCGTGCAAATGAAGTTGCATGGCATAGAGTTGTTTGGTTTTCGCACTCCATTCCTAGACATGGCTTCCATATCTGGCTTCTGATGAGATGTGCTCTTAAGACCCAGGATAAACTTCAAGCGTGGGATATTGTGGCTAGTAGCTCGTTGCCTATGGTATGTTCTCTCTGTAACAACCAACCTGACTCGCATACCATTTATTTTTTGAGTGCCCTTTTGCTGCTAAGGTGTGGTGTTATGTGCGTCGGTATGCTGACATGGAGAATGTCAATCCGGTGTTGGAGGATATATTGCAGTTTCTGTTGCCTATGGCTGCGCATTGGACGGTTAGAAGGATTATAGGACGGCTTCTTGTAGCGGCTGTGGCGTATTTCGTTTGGAGTGAATGAAATAATCGTCTATTCAAAGGTAGCAAACTTAGCCCAGAGACCATAGAGATCATGTTCTTGTTACTGTTCGCTTGAAACTTCTTACTTTCAGATTCAAGAATCGAAGTTCGGTTAAGAGAGCTCTCGAGTTATGGAATATGCCAAAGCATTTTCGAATATATGGTGCATAGTTTTTTAGTAGTGTTGTTTGGCTGTGAAAGAGTTGCGGCTTGTCACACTTTTTTTGTAGTTCAAGTACTTTGCTTGAGGTTAATGTGACGTTTTAGTCACATTCCATTGTACGTAATTGCTATCTTTTTCGATGATTAATAAATTTACCGGGGTATCCCTTTACCCAAAAAAACGTACCTTATTTTAATCTGCCGTGTTTTCTACATGTGAATGATACGCATTCTTAGTAGCTTAAAGATCCAGGAATCTTAGGATTCCATAGTTTTAAAACCATATGTACGATCAACATGTAACTTACATGTTTTTGTACCAACAACATATAATTATTTCAGGTTTTTTGTGTTTTATCAGTTGGTACAATATGTATTTGTACCACCAACATATAATAGTAGTTATATTTCATTTTAAGGGTATTTTAAAACTATACTATTTGTTTTACGAATAAATGTTACACTTTTACTTGCCAACTTTGTATTCAAATTAAAGTTAAATATTATAAAAAGTTAAATTTAAATAAATAAACTAACTAAAAACAAAAACGCTAAAATTTAATCAAAATATCAAAATGGATATTGAATTAAAGAGTGCGAAATTTTAGAAAATATGGTGAAATTAGATTATATACAAAATAAATAAATAAAAAGATATTTTAATTTAAATATAAATATTTTTTTGAATAGTTTTTTACAAAAGTTGTTAGAAAAGTTTGTTATAAAAGAGATTAATTTATAAATTAAAAAATGTTAGAGTCTGAATTTTTTTAAAACTTATTCGTTTATTGTGTATTTTAGGTACGGATATCATTAAAAAGACAAAATATCACAAGATACAAGTAAAAATTAACTCGCGAAACGAAGTCGCACAACGAACCAGACCCGATTGATGATTTTCCAAGAAAGTCCCTCAAGTTTGAAGAATTGACAAGTTTGGTCCCTCATCTTTGAAGACTTGTCATTATGGTTCCTTGAATGTTCATGTTATACAATATTAGTACCTGAACTTTCAAGACATGTCAAGAATAGCCCTTGGGAATTGGTCAATTTACTCCTTAAGCCGTTATGATAAGTTACAAAAGTTAATTGTGCCAAATTTGACACGTTCGTCAAAGAATTAACAAAGCGAATTGGATTTTTAGTGATGGTTTATTATTATCATAACAATTATATAAAACCCTAAACAAGATCAAAGCACATATAGCGGAAGCGATTTAATAAGATCATAACTAATAACAGAATTATAATTAATCGAATTAGGGTTACATACCTTTACGCTAAAGCAATTCCATAAGACGAAGAACAAATCACCGATTCGGATTTAAACCGTATAGTCTAAAGTAAGACTATATTAGGTTCTTGTACACACGTAATACAATGAGCTAACCGTGATTCTAGCACGTGAAAACTGAGCTACAACGCTTGTAATTAATCTACCCAACAACCCTATAGAGGGGCTAGGACTATATTAAGTATACAATCGATCAACCAAGAAAACCAAGTGAAACCCTTCCTTGGTGGGGGCCGGCGATCGACCAAAGAGAAGGAGAAGGGAAGAGATTATTTGTTGTGTGAATTATGAGGGATAGGAGGGTGTATTTATAGGCCTAAACAACTTATAGCCCAATATAAATAAAAGGCAACTTTTGCCCCCCCTTTGGGCCACATAACCGACCGACCAAAACACCCCTTAGGGGTGTTTCTTAATCTTCCAAACTTCTTTCCTTACGTTTATGTATACTATATATTTATTTAAAAATCGTTTTAACTTAACTATTAATTATTAAACGACCGTTAAAGATACATATTTACTTGCTCGGTTAAATTACTAAATACATAAATATATTTATTAAATAAATTAATAAATACAATATATATATATGTATATTAATTATATTAACTCTTTAAGTATTGTGTGCAATCCCCTAATCTCGATTTCGATCCTATCACACGACTATTAAATATAAGTCCATAAACTTACACCTCCCACTTTGACATATTTCGAATATCGTGATCACATTGACTAGTGTCTAGTTACACTAGCAATGTCACTAGTACAACTCCAGTAAGGTCTCCTGGACAAAACCTTTTAACGAATCTGCATCGTTATTATTATCCTTTTATTTCTAATAAAAGGTTAATAAGGATATGGATCTCATTCATTCCTTTCATTAACCATTCTGTTTCTCGTTCACAGATTTCAGCAAGATTACCAAAACATATTTGGGTGTGGCCACATAAACATCTTACTAATCCCACGAGGGGCGCAGCTGTATTAAACTCCAAAACAAAATTGGAGGAAATAAATTCCATATTGACTACGAGCAAAACTTATGAATTTTGGAACACTTCCGAAAATAATCCTTATAGCTACCAGTTACGTTTAGCGTTAGATTATTCCACAAAGATGCACTAGACTCATAACAGTTTCCTGGTATCTCAAGTCTAAGGATAACTATTTATGTTTAACATAATGACAAAGATCCATAAAGTAATAACATATAGTTGGGATAATTCCTATATTCAATTCATCGAATATCATCCAAAATTGACCAATATAATTTCAAGTATACTCTGTCACTATTTTGATTTGTCTTAATTTAATAATACTCCCATATTATTAACCGACAACAGACATTTAGCATAACTTTTATTCATGGATTAAAACATGTAAAATAAGATACACTTATTATATAACACCCTCAACAAATGCTATGCGCAGCGGAACTACAACATTTGGGTGCTACATAGTTATCATCACACATAAGCTATATTAAATGATTCAAAGAGACGTAAAAGTTTAAACATAAATTTAACATTTTTAAAAACATACAAGTCTACAGTTTTCCAAATCCCGAGATAATACAAAACAGATTTTGCGTTTTGGTCCCCATTGAATCTCAACCCAAAAGTACATTTTCGTTCACATGACATAATATAAAATATTTAAGTGCAAAAAGGGAAGAAAAACAAAGTAGACCGCCAAGCCACAACAACTTCCATCCTCGCATGCTCCGCTGCTATCAATCTTGGTTACCTGAAACACATGCTTAAACCGTCAACACAAAGGTTGAGCGAATCTATAGGGTTATCAAATCATAAGTTGAACATAAGTATTACAAACCAATCATGATCATTCAATAGCATTGTCGTACTCACAATCTATTATTCAAGGATATTATCTTTAGCAATAGCTAATAATTGTGTTTAAGCTCGTGACACTAATACGTTAACTCAATCACCCGAGTACATTTACCGGCATGATTAAGGTGAAACCAGTGCCCCTTCTAAAGGCATCAGTTGCAATTATACCTTATTTCTTATCACAAGTTATCCGTCCGCAGAGGGTACTCAACGTACTAGCTCTCGTCTCGGATAGGGTCGTCAACCCCATAGTACTATCAATTGTATAAGCGTCTATCTCCAACCCACACAAGGGCAAGACAATAGTTAATATTTCACGAATTTAGGGACTTTTGCAACTAGGTATTCAACACAATTCAAGGCAACATTCGGGTCCAACAATCATTCATGACTTATGTTCATTTTCATTTAAATTAGCATGTATCCCCCTCGCGGGTAAAAACATTTGAAATAAGTAAAGAGCGAGGCTATAGACTCACCTGGCGTAGTAGTAGTGGTTCTAGCGAAGACGTAACGAGAAACGTCACCGACGACGTGGATGCCTGGGAAAATTTAACACTTGACCTAAAAATCAAGGTACGAAAACCAAATCAATATTCTGCGTACATTATTGTACTAAAAACACGCATATGCAAACACACTCAATGCTTATGAAAACTCACGCCAAAATCAAACAAGTAGTTGTTACTAGACTTATACCATTTATCTACGTAATTAATGTTTATTTCCATTTTATAAATTTGCTGGTACTTACCAAAAGTACGGGCTGTTTGCTATGACTTAAGCACCTATCTAAATTTCTTTGCTATGCCTCATGATCTGTATAAAACCCATATTTAATCCCATGAAAATTTTTCACTTTTATGACCCATTACACATCACATTACTAAACATAAGTTTTTAGGACTGATTTTACACTTCTAACATGTAAGACTTGTTTGACCCATTTAAATTACACCATTGACCAATACAACACCTAAGTACAAAAATAGACTCACAAGTTCAGGTTTGAGACAAAAAATCAACTTTCAATCATTTACCAAACTCTATCTATGGTCCCCGGGATTTGACCCAAAACCAAACACAAATTCGGATTGTGTTGATTCTCATCTCCCGGTACACGAACTTTCAAAATATCATAACTTTTGACTTGTTTGAACTTAGAAGCTCTTCTTTATACCAAAAGAAAGCTTGAGACGAACCCTACAACTAAATTCTAATCTTAGGACCTGTACAAAAGTATAAAACCACGAAAACACCCTCTAGACCTGCTGTCCTAAAAACACCCCTCTCAAAACCTTAACAATCATCATTCCAACACTTCTCATCACTTCCTAAACCTATACCAACATCATTCAATCAATCTAACACAACCTAACTACCCTTAATCACTTGTATGAACATTTATAATAAAAACCCAAATCAAAAATTAGACATGCAATGTAATTAAACAATTAAAAATGATAAAAACAAGAATATGAATACATACCCATCTTATTTAAGATCAAACACCCAAGAACACCCAAACCCCCAATAATTTCGTGGGTTTTGGGGCTGTATAACACCAAAGACATAAATCCCCATCTTGTTTAATTAATTATCTTCACTCCTAAACACAAGATTTAAACATACATTAAGAAAAATTAGATCAAAACCCACTTGTTCATAAGAATAATTTTTTGTAAAAATTAAAGATGATGAATGTGTGATATTATTGGTGGGATTCACTTACAAGATGATTATAAACATGGGTCTTTGATTAGTTTTTCAAGAAATCAAGTTTTATGGCGGTTTTTGGTGGTGGAGTGGTGGTGGTCGGCGGCTAGGAGAAAAAGGGGAGAGAAAACCCTAATTTTTGAAAGTAAAAATGAAGTGTGTGTGTGTTAGTGGTTCCTTTTCTAAAAATGGAGGGACTAATTTTGACATAGTAGCTATCTTTTGGCCTTAGTGGCAAATCTACTTTTAAAGAGCGGGATTATGACATACTAGTCGGTTTTAAAATTTTACGAGATTCGGGTTTCGTCCCGGCTACCTCAAATTACTTTTAAATGGTTCAAACGCACACAAAACGAATATTCATATGGTTCTGACTCGACTTAAAACGTAATAAAAATAAAAACTTCGAAATACTCAACTATCGATCAATCGATAATAAAAGATAAATTTTGGTCATCCGTCAGTATCGTAGTCGTCATCGGTTCTTCTTAAATCGTCAAATGTTAAAATTACGGTCGTAAACGTTGGCTTCAACTTAAACCGTCAAATATATAGCAAACGAAATTTCTTAAAAATTTCAAAAATATTCGTAAAATAGGATTAAATAAATGACGTTGGGCTCGGGATATCACATCCACAAGTGAGCCACAACTTAAGAGTGGTGCTCATACTGAATAGCTCTTGAGACAATAACTTAGCATCGTACGGCACATTCACTGGTATCACATCCTCCCCTCCTTAAGGGAGCGATGTCCTGGCGCTCTCTGGTTCTTATACTCGCATTTCGTACTACTAGAAAGATGAGGGTACTACTTCCTAAAGAGGTCTTCATATTCCGATGTGGACTTAGGTTCACATCTCGGGTTCCATCACACCTTCACAATGAGGATTATACCTTGCTTCAATCTCTCAACATCTCGATCCATGATCTCCAATTCAATTTCACCAAATTCTTCCTACGGGTATCAACACATCTCTTTCCACAGCTTCTCGCGGTTAACAAGTGATTCTTAATCTACACCATCTCTTCCATAGCCTCTCGAATCATTTCAAGCCCATTCAACTGGCTTTTTCTTACTTCATTCCACTCAACTGGTGATCTACATTTTCATCAACATAATTCTTCAAATGCTACAACTCCAATGCTAACAAGGTAAAATTCGTTGTACAAAGATACTACCAACTGCAAGTGTCGATCTCAACAATTACCAAAATTAATCACACACGCTCGGATCATGTCTTCCAACTTTCGAATCGTCCTTTCACTTGGTTCATCGTCTCATAAAAACAATTAATCATAAAGAAAATCACACGAATCGCACCTAACCCCATCGAAAACGTTCAGAATATACAAAACGAAGTAATCAATACTAGTCGTACAAAATCACCTTTTCACAATATTAGGTACAAACCTATTTCATCAAAACGAATTCATCGATACGAAATCATCCGACGTATACATAACTCTCTCGAAAACATCACAGTCCAATCAACCACAAAAGCCATAATAAAACACATACAAACACATTACGACATGTTTGCAAAATAGCCAAACCATGCCAAGTAAATAAGTTCAATCAAGTTAACCCATGCTTGCTAATCAGCCAAGCGATGATAAAATAAGAATATTTGACATGATTCTCGGATGAGTCCAGTCAAAAAGAAAATTGCATGTTTAAGAGGGTTCACAAGCTTGCTAGCTATGGATGCATATCCAAAAGGAAAGAAAAATACATACATACGTCACCGCAGGGTGCTCACACACGGATCCATACCCAAAAAAAAATATATATAATACAAGAACACCATCTCACCTTCCATCCCAAACGTGGTTAAAATCTCAATAAGCATCATCGTTCATAGTTAAAAATATATTACATGGCACGTGTTCTTCATGATCGGACTTCATTGGACAAAGTTGTCTCAAGTTCTCACAACTTACGATCACTCGACAAGATCACTTACCACATAAATACATAAAAGGCAAGGGTTTACCACAATGACTCAACTATGACTATCTATCGTTTAACCATCGATGATCAAAGAAAATAGAGTCAAGCAAAGAGGATTCCTTACTTTGAATAAACGAAGGCGGCAAATGGAATTGTCTTCCAACTACCGATGCACAGTTGGTAAACTTCAACAGTTTATCGCGTGTCGTTTAACATATCAAAAGAACGAGAAAAGAAAATAAATAAAGTACGATACATTTGATGTAGGAGAAGTCTTCTTTATTTCCCTCAGAGTTACTCGAACTCAGATTTCCTCTACTTCGGCAGTCTTCTATCTTTGTTAAAATTCCTTCTCAGTGTCAGTATGAGTCCCTTTGGTATTTCATCAACACCCTAGTGATTCCGATAAAATTCACACGTTACACACAACACATAAAAAAAACATTTTTCCAAATTTACTCGGTCACGGTGACGTACTAAGTCAACGCCAAACGAAAAGAAAGATTTCAAGGAACACAAGAAAAATTCAAAAATTTTCTTTAGGAATCAAGGAGAATACGATTACTTGCCAAAGGATCCACCATTTTAAAAGCATTCTCGTCCAAACATTTATCAAAATACTACAAGTTTAAAGATGACCAATTTATTTAAAACGATAGTGCCCTTCCTAAACTATGCATAATTAGCTAGATCATGCATACTTAAGGACCAAGCAACGATAATCAACAAAACAAGACTCTTCCCAAATTATGCATAGTTAGCTAAGCTGTGCATAATTGAGGATCGAGTGACGACGCAAACATTATTATTACATACCAAATATGACTACGAAAGTTTTCGACCTAATCTTCAAAATAATTAAATCATTTGAGATGGGATTTGAAATGGGAAAATATTGTTACTATCATTTTAAGAAACACATCAAACATTTTTCCTCCACTTTGGAAGCATACTTTTGCTTTGCCTTTTTATAAGGAAAATAAATAAATCATTAAATAAATAAATCATTAAATAAATAAATCGACACCATTCGCATTTGATTGAACGAACCATTTAACACACTCATACATATTTTCAAAATAGATTATTCACAAAATAACGGTAAGGTGGTTCAAGATTAAAGATCATTGCAAGCACAACAAATAATAAAACCAAAAATCAATGAGATCGAATGAGGTAAACGAGCAATATAATTTCCAACTAAAATTTAACTACATTAGAAATAAAAATACTTCAAATATATGACAAAAGTCTCGGGATAACAACAGCGATCTACCAATACATAGAGTAAAAATTGAATATCAACACAAGCGTCAAAAATAAAACAACGATCATAATTCCCATCGTCTCGAGTTGCACACGCATTCCACCAAGGGTATACGGGGAAAGGAGATTAATCACTTGGTTGAATAGAAACAATTTCACCAGGAAGATCGAGTTCTTTCACCTCTACTATTCGGTAAAGCGGTTTCGCCTCCTCGCTTTTGTTCAATATAAATAAATAACCACTTTAATGAAGATTTATAGCATCATTCAAGTAAATACAGAATTTTAGGTTCCATTAACCGAAAGAAGAAAAGTCACAACGTCCATGAACAGGACATAATATACCAGGTGACATACCCTCATCATCAAGTACTAGCGAAATAGTAGTTTTAAAATAAAAAAGATAATAATAATGGTTTCATATCATGGAAAATATTAAAATGAACGGTCACATGACGACTCAAGTTTAGATACAGACTCTTAAAATCAAAGAAGGGATGTCGGACGATCGAACCATCGTGACTCAAAACATTATATATACATATTAAGAAAATAATACAAATATGCGTTTGTTGGGTAATCCATTTGCATTTTCTAGTTACTGTTACCTTGTATATTATAAAACCGAACATTTGCACATTTTTAATTTGTGTTACCCCATTAAAGATTTCAGACCTTTCATGTTTCAATCTATACAAAGTTTTTATTTCTAGAAAAATTACAATTGCAAGAAAATTTCTAACATCAGTTGATTCGGTGACTCGGTTATTATAACTGGTAAAATCATTAGGTTTGAAAATCTCCATACTTGTGTCAAGATCTCATGAATGTTCATATCTTAAGTACCAAAAACGTACATAGTAAGAATTTTCCAAGTTTTACGTTTTCATTGTTACAACTTATCTCATTACGTAGATACAAATATCCATCATGACTCAAACTAGTCCAATTAACTCTTAAAAATCAATCTTTGACTATTTATTATACACATGTCTTCCTTAGAATTTGTATGCTATATTTTATTCACGCGACTTGAGTCAGGCGTCAAAGACGTTTCACGTAGTATTATCTCGGATAAATTACTAATTTTAGTCGAGACTTGAATCTCAAAAATAATAATATAAGAATAATTAATCAGAAATGCTTATTTCAATAATTCTAAAATGTAAAAACTTCAACTTTTAATCCTTAGCCCATTATCAAACGGTTTTTAACATTAACACATCTCACAGCGGAATAAAACAAAAAAAAATTCAAACGATTTTAAACAAGCATCATCGAATTATGCTTAGTGATTCTCTAACGACAATTAAACAAACAAATGATTTCCAATGACGTTCCATCAATGTTTAAAAATTTATTTCAAGCGTTAGAATTTCTCACTTATAGTGTATATTCCGATTTTATCCCAGTTTATTCACTACAACAAGTAACGTGTTCTAGTTTACACCAATGCATACGTAAACATAACCTTATGTTTAAATTAAAACCCAATTTTACCAAGTTTTTAGCTACAAAATACATGACCAATTCTTCTACTCATGTTTTATATTACAAGATACGCAAAAAGTTTGTAACATTGACCCGAAAATTAATTCATACTAAATCCAAAGTTACATATACTCAACAGTCATATCGTAAATTTTATTATAAACTCCTTTTTCAAATTATATTAAACAAATTCTTAACAAAACCATCACTAGCTTCTAGTATCAAATTATTAATATATAAAACAAGGATTTTACGAGTAATATAAATTACTTATTATGATATACCAACCAAGGTTGAAGGAAAAATAATTTCACTTTGTCCATTTCTTCTCTACACTTATTTTTACTTGTTACAAGACACATCATAAGTCATTTTTATCCAAAAGTTTCATCCGCCAAGTATTAAATATGTAAAACACTTTATGTTTAAATCATTCAATCAACAAAGTTTAGTGCTTACTTAACTCACACAAATGCCGGACCTCGTCATATATACTATCAAATTTAAAATAATAAGACAACAAGAACAAAAATGAAATAAACGAAGCGAGAATACGTATGTCAACTAAATGTTGTTATCGGCCTCGGATGAGTCTCGAAATCGTACTCCACAAAATTAACACAAAAACCAACCAAATTCCAAGTTATCGCGATTGATCACAACGCTAGTCTATTATAAAACACATCTTTAAATTCAAGTAGAATAGTAAACAACGATTAAATGGCAACACGCCTCAACCACGTTTTATAACATACACATGTGATTCGTCGCTACGATGTACGCATCGTTGATTAAACTTCGTCTATATTATAGTTACGCCAACTAACATATCAAACCCATAAGGAATAAAGGAAATAAAGTAATACGTAAGTAAATTGTGTTTCAAAAGAAAATGTCAAAATGACACATCACAGTGCGATAACGACAATCGAGATCAATCTAGTCAATATACAATATGTTACAAAGCGTTATTTACGTATCTAGAGTATCAAACGAGGTTCATACTCGGTTATCCGAACAATAAATTAATTATCAAGATTGATAATTTGCGGTGAGGCCGAATTATCAACAAAACCGCATTATAACATGTACGATAATCACTCAAGGACCATTGCTTCACGTGAAATGCCTTTAAATACCATAGTATATACATATTTATACATAAAATCATTCCTACATGCACGTAGGATTACAACGCGGTGTTGCCATGTATTGCAATGTACCCCGTATGTCAATTACATGCAACATATAAGATAATCATACAAGAATTTGCAAATTACGATGATAAGTACTCAACGTACACAACAATATATCTCAATATATATCAAAGTATTTACTTACTAAATACTAGAGAATTCATGTCAGTTTGAGGGATACATCTAAAATATAAAGCAATGCTAAAGAAATCTTACCGGAGCCATGCAGGATAGTTGTGTGCTTGGACAATTTCTTACGACCCCAAAAGTTATAGTTCCTAGTTCTCTATAACTCATGGCTCTTATACCAATCTATAACACCCCCAACAAATGCTATGCGCAGCGGAACTACAACACTTGGGTGCTACATAGTTATCATCACACATAAGCTATATTAAACGATTCAAAGAGACGTAAAAGTTTAAACATAAATTTAACATTTTTAAAAACATACAAGTCAACAGTTTTCCAAATCCCAAGATAATACAAAACAGAGTTTGCGTTTTGGTCCCCATTGAATCTCAACAGAAAAGTACATTTTCTTTCACATGACATAATATAAAATATTTAAGTGCTAAAAGGGAAGAAAAACAAAGTAGACCGCCAAGCCACAACAACTTCCATCCTCGCATGCTCCGCTGCTATCAATCTTGTTTACCTGGAACACATGCTTAAAACCGTCAACACAAAGGTTGAGCGAATCTATAGGGTTATCAAATCATAAGTTGAACATAAGTATTAAAAACCAATCATGATCATTCAATAGCATTGTCGTACTCACAATATATTATTCAAGGTTATTATCTTTAGCAATAGCTAATAATTGTGTTTAAGCTCGTGACACTAATCCGTTAACTCAATCACCCGCGTACATTTACCGGCATGATTAAGATGAAACCAGCACCCCTTCTAAAGACATCAGTTGCAATTATACCTTATTTCTTATCACAAGTTATCCGTCCGTAGAGGGTACTCAACGTACTAGCTCTCGTCTCGGATAGGGTCGTCAACCCCATAGTACTATCAATTGTATAAGCGGCTATCTCCAACCCACACTAGGGCAAGACAATAGTTAATAGTTCACGAATTTAGGGACTTTTGCAACTAGGTACTCAAAACAATTCAAGGCAACATTCGGGTCCAACAATCATTCATGACTTATGTTCATTTTCATTTAAATTAGCATGTATCCCCCTCGCGGGTAAAAACATTTGAAATAAGTAAAGAGCGAGGCTATATACTCACCTGGTGTAGTAGTAGTGGTTCTAGCGAAGACGTAACGAGAAACGTCACCGACGACGTGGATGCCCAGGAAAATTTAACACTTGACCTAAAAATCAAGGTACGAAAACCAAATCAATACTCCGCGTACATTATTGTACTAAACACACGCATATGCAAACACACTCAATGCTTATGAAAACTCACTCCAAAATCAAACAAGTAGTTGTTACTAGACTTATACCATTTATCTACGTAATTAATGTTGATTTCCATTTTATAAATTTGCCGGTACTTACCAAAAGTACGGGCTGTTTGCTATGACTTAAGCACCTATCTAAATTTCAAGAAAATTAACAAAAATGCCTCATGATCTGTATAAAACCCATATTTAATCCCATGAAATGTTTTCACTTTTATGACCTGTTACACATCACATTACTAAACATAAGTTTTTAGGACTGATTTTGCACTTCTAACATGTAAGACTTGTTTGACCCATTTAAAATACACCATTGACCAATACAACACCTAAGTCCAAAAGTAGACTCACAAGTGCAGGTTTGAGACCAAAAATAAACTTTCAATCATTTACCAAACTCTATCTATGGTCCCCGGGATTTGACCCAAAACCAAACACAAATTCGGATTGTGTTGATTCTCATCTCCCGGTACACAAACTTTCAAAATATCATAACTTTTGACTCTTTTGGACATAGAAGCTCTTCTTTATACCGAAAGAAAGCTTGAGACGAACCCTAAAACTACATTCTAATCTTAGGACCTGTACAAAAGTATAAAACCACGAAAACACCCTCTAGACCTGCTTTCCTAAAAACACCCCTTTCAAAACCTTAACAATCATCATTCCAACACTTCTCATCACTTCCTAAACTTATACCAACATCATTCAATCAATCTAACACAACCTAACTACCCTTAATCACTTGTATGAACATTTCTCATAAAAACCCAAATCAAAAATTAGACATGCAATGTAATTAAACAATTTAAAAATGATAAAAACATGAATATGAATACATACCCATCTTATTTAAGATCAAACACCAAAGAACACCAAAACACCCAATAATTTCGTGGGTTTTGGGGCTGTATAACACCAAAGACATAAATCCCCATCTTGTTTAATAAATTATCTTCACTCCTAAACACAAGATTTAAACATACATTAAGAAATATTAGATCAAAACCCACTTGTTCATAAGAATAAATTTTTGTAAAAATTAAAGATGATGCATGTGTGATATTATTGGTGGGATTCACTTACAAGATGATTATAAACATGGGTCTTTGATTAGTTTTTCAAGAAATCAAGTTTTGTGACGGTTTTTGGTGGTGGAGTGGTGCTGGCCGGCGGCTAGGTGAAAAAGGGGAGAGAAAACCCTAATTTTTGAAAGTAAAAATGAAGTGTGTGTGTGTTAGTTGTTCCTTTTGTAAAAAGGGAGGGACCAATTTTGACATAGTAGCTATATTTTGGCCTTAGTGGCAAATCTACTTTTAAAGAGCAGGATTATGACATACTAGTCGGTCTTAAAATTTTACGAGAGTCAGGTTTCGTCCCGGCTACCTCAAATTACTTTTAAATGGTTCAAACGCACACAAAACGAATATTCATATTGTTCCGACTCGACTTAAAACGTAATAAAAATAAAAACTTAAAAAAAATCAAATATCGATCAATCGATAATAAAAGATAAATTTTGGGCATCCGTCGGTATTGTAGTCGTCATCGATTCTTCTTAAACCGTCAAATGTTAAAATTACGACCGTAAACGTTGGTTTCAACTTAAACCGTCAAATATATAGCAAACGAAATTTCTTAAAAATTTCAAAAATATTCGTAAAATAGGATTAAATAAATGACGTTGGGCTCGGGATATCACATCCACAAGTGAGCCACAACTTAAGAGTGGTGCTCATACTGAACAGCTCTTGAGACAATAACTTAGCATCGTACGGCACATTCACTGGTATCACATATTAAATAATAAAAATAAACGAAACTCAATCTTTATTTCATAATATAATAATGTCATAACAACCTTTATCCAAATACTTATCACAGATTTATTGCATGAGTTCGCTAGATAGTTGCAGCCCAATCGCTTTGGCATGCTTAACTACCTTTGGTCTAGGCAATTCCTTAGTCAAAGGATCTCCTACGTTATCATCTGTGTGAACTTTTATCAATTTGATTCCTGAGCTACAACTTGTTCTCGAACATAGTGATGTCTACGCATAAAGTGTCTAGCACCTTTCATGACTCCAGGGTCATTGGAAAATATTATTGCGGCAGAATTGTTACAATACATATCAATAGGTTATTTAATTGAAGGCATCACTCCAAGATCTTCAATAAACATCCTAATCCAAACAGCTTCCATTGTACCTTCTGAAGCATCCATGTACTCAGATTGAGTAGCATGCATTGCAATCGTTGTCTGATTCTTGCTCTTCCAGTCAACTGCTTCTCTATTGATAACAAAAACGTAACCCGTCTGAGACTTCGTATCGTCTTTATCACATTGCCAGGACGCATCACAGAAACCTGTAACATTCAGTTATGTGTCTGGTTTTCCACCATATACCAAAAACATATCTTTCGTACTACTCAAATACTTTAGAATTTGTTTAACAGCAGTCCAGTGGAGCTTCCCTGGATTCTGTTGGTATCTACTGGCCAAATTCTGAGCGAACGCCACATCAGGCCTCGTGCATCTAACATCATACATTATAGATCCTACAGCCGAAGCATAAGGCACCTTCTACATGTATGCCTCCTCTTCAGGAGTTGATGTATCAATCTCATGACTCAGATTATGCTTAACTTCCATATGTTGAAAACCATTCTTGGAATTATGCATATTATACTTCTTCAAAATCTTATCTATATAATCATCTTGACATAGACCAATTAACCGTCTTTTCCTATCCCGATAGATCTTAATTCCCATAATGTATGCAGCTTCTCCTAAATCCTTCATAGAAAAACATTTACCAAGATAATCCTTAACAACTTTAAGCCTTGGTATGTTACTTCCCATGATTAATATGTCATCAACATTTAGGACTAGGAATACTACATCACTCCCACTAGCTTTGCAATATACACATGTCTCATCACAATTTTGAACAAATCCAAACTTTTTGATTTCCTCGTCAAACCGTTTAATCCATTGACGTGATGCTTACTTCAAACCATAAATGGACCTTTGAAATTTGCACACGTGTCCTGGCTTTCCAGGATCAACATACCCTTCTGGTTGCTGCATATAGATGTCTTCATCTAAGCAACCGTTGAAGAAGGCAATTTTAACATCCATTTGCGATATATCCTAATCATAGTATGCTCTTATAGCTATGAGAATCCTAATAGCTCTTAAGTCTGCTACAGGAGAAAATGTCTCCTCGTAGTCTACGCCAAAATTTTATGTAAAACCTTTAGCTACTAAACGAGCTTTATAGGATTATACTTTTCCGTCCATGTCGGTGGTGGTTCACTTATGTCTCACTACTTTAGCATTCGGTGGTGCTTCTACAAGAATCCAAACATCATTTACTTTGATGGATTTCATTTCCTCATCCATAGCAACCATCCACTTATCCTTCTCAGGATCAAGTATGGTGGATTTATAATTAGCGGGTTCACCAAGATCCCCTAACTCATCATCATCCTCTATGTTAAGAAACATATTGCTATTTGCATTTTTAATCCTTGCGGATTTACGCAGAGGAACAAATTCTTGTGGAACCGCAAGACTTTCTGGTTCTACGGGAATTACATCGCTAGTGTTTTTAGAAGGTAATGTATCTATATGACTCTCCTCAAGATCATAATTTCTCCCACTGATCTCTTGGTTTACAAGATCAGATTCAAGGAAGTCTCCATATCTAGCAACAATTACTTTGTTCTCAGGTGGATATTAAAAGTAGTAACCCATAGTTTCCTTAGGGTATCCTACAAAGATACATTTTACATATCGTTGTTGGAGTTTGTCACCCGAGTCACGTTTCAGAGACGCCTCGCAACCCCAGACTTTTAAATAAGACAAATATGGCTTCTTGCAATGTCATAGTTCGTATGGTGTCTTATCGACCTTCTTTTTGGGCACCATATTTAATATGCGAACAACAGATTCTAGAGCATAATTCCAAAACGATAAAAGTAAAGTTGTAAGATTAAACATAGATCGTACCATATCCAATAATGTACGATTTCTCCTTTCAGATACACCATTTTGTTGTGGAGTATATGGAGAAGTAAGATGTTGAACAATTCCTTTCTTACCTAGATAATCTATAATCTCTTGACTTAAATATTCGCCACCTCTATCAGAACGAAGAGCTTTAATCTTCTTCCCTAATTGCAGTTCTACTTCTGCTTTAAACACTTAGAATGTTTCAAATACCTCATGTGTATGCTTAAGTAAATAATCATAACCAGTGAAAGTGGGATTTTGCTAGGTTAAAAATATTCGTTTTTCTCGGCGTCTAATCGAATTGATCTCCGGTTAAAAGTGTGACTCAGTCGTTCTTGGTGAATAAAAAGAAAGGTCGTTGATCATTTTAAAATAAAGATTAAAACTTTTAGAGTAATTGACAAATTAAACTAAATAAAAACTTAATTAAAAGTAAGTTTGAAATTAAAATAAACTAAAACAAATTAAATAAAATATTAAAACAAATATTAAAAGAAAACAATTAATAAAAATAAAACTAAAAATATAAATTAACTTTCGACTTAAAAATAAAACTTACTTAATGGAAAAGAAAGAAATTGGACTATGTGGCTACTTTAAAACTAAACGAGGCAAATATTAAAGCGGGCACTAAATAAAATTTAAAACTTAAGCTTTTCGAAAAAATACTAATACTAAAATTTGACGAAAAATATAACTAAAAATACCTGACTTTGAAAATAAAAATTAACACGACTTTCAGATAAAACTAATCGATTACGGAACAAATGTTACACTAGTGGAAACATGCTCCCATGAAGGGGACAATGGTTTTGGCGGGAAAAGTAACCAAGCTAGCAAGCTAGCATGTCAACGTAATACTAAGATTTTGTTTCTTCGGAAAAATTAAGCTAGTAGGCACGTAGGTCAAAGCAAGCAAGCAAGCAAGCAAGCAAGCATGTTAATTCAATTCTCAATCTGATATTCGGAATATGGGGTCAACTTCGGAATAAACTGGGTCTTTGCCATTTTCGGATTTTCTGATATCTTCGGAATGTTGGTTTCTTCTGAATAATAGTTTTGGCGTGAGAAAGTTATAATTATTCGGAATAAAAGAAATTTTCGGATAAAATAAAACTAAAATCTTCGGATAAAATAAAACCTTCGGTTAAACAGTATTTTCGGAATAATTGCATTCCTCGGATAAAACATTTCAGATAAATGAAATCTTCGGATAAATGACTAAAAACTTTTTCGGAAAAATGGGGTATTTTCGGATAAAAAGCAGTATATGATTTTCGGATAAAAAAGTTTTTCGGATTAAACAATAATTTCGAAAAAAGGTAAAACCCTTTTCGGAAGATAACAGCGCGCGACTTAACAGACCAAATCAAGATCCTAAAAATATGGGGAACAAAAATAAGCCAAAATTAAGCAAATATAATCTAAAAAATAGGCCGAACTAAACACAAATTAAATCTAACAAACACCAAATCAACCAAATCAATAAGATATAAATTAATTAACTAAAAATATAAAACCCACTTAATCAAATCAACCAAACAAACAATAAGCACTAATAAGCTATAAAGATTAAATCAAATAAGAAAGGAAGGATGAGATCAATAGAAACCTAATTAAAATATATAGATTCAAGATTCAATAACATGATTAAAAAAAATTAAGACATGGAGAATATTAAGTTACACCTACTCCTACTCCTAATTAGAAAAATAAAACTAATCTAATCTAATGAATGAAAAATAACAAAGAAAAGTCTTTATATAGTGGAGGAGTGCTTGGTGTGATGCTTTTCTTCTCTCGTATTGTCTTCTCGTCATTTTAATTAATTTGACGTTCTCGGCTTTGGCCCGGGATTTGTCGATAAATAAAATGAACTTGTCTTCTAATTTCTTCTTTTATTAAATTTGTTCCTTCGACTTGTTAAACTTCTATCTTTGGTCCTTTTCTTCAATAAATCTTCAAAATAGTCCCATTGACTTTTGTTCTTTTTGCACTTTGATATTTTGACTTTGTCTTTCGTCTTTTTCTTTGATAAAAGCCCGTGAAAGCCCGTGTTTTCTTCCTTTTTCATCTTTTGGTCCTAAAACATAATACACATTTTGGTCTCGCTTTTATTATAATTAAGTGGTAAAAGGATAAGTGTTTTCTCACTTATTAAATCCCCTACACTTGACCATTGCAATGCCCTCATGAAATGCACAAGTTACAAAGCAACATTTATATTTTCCATCATAATTAACCTACTTTGGCCTTTATTAAACACAATACATTAAGAAACTTAAAAAGATAGTAAATTACAAAATATTTAAAAGAAGAAAACAAGTAAAGAGATCGAAGACTTACATTAGCGCTTTGGATGTCATGAATGTGTATCACACTCAATATTCACGTTCCCCACACCAAGCTTAGAAACGAGATCATTGTTATTATAAGTTATCAAACTAAATCAAACTCATGTGGTTCAATTATTCATTTAGACTCCCGTATTCCTAGGTGTATCTCTTAGAAAAATGATAAACATTCCGACTAAATGTTCCTACTTATCTTCCTAGTCATAAGATTAGGACAAGTGTCAAAATCAATGAGTGAGATCAAAAGAGATACATAGTGGATTACACTTGTCCATATTTATATGGAGTAGGAGGATAATTAGGAGGATATAGTAGGAATGTATAGCATTGCTCTATCTCTTATATTTTGTTGTTGTCTTGAATGATCACGACGATGCATTGTTAACTTATTTCAATAATTTATTAAGGCTGCAAATAAAGTGGGACGATTTAATAAATAGTTAGCTAAAGGACAAAATCTTTTAAAACCTCTTCTCGAAACCTCATAAAGTTCATATCTTGGCATAACTTGCTTCACGATTTGAGACCATTCTCGTACCGATATTTGGCATTGACTTCATACTTCAAATCTTGAGAGACGTTCTTGAAATAATGGTCTTCTCTTTATAATATGACTTTCTTCACTTGAAGATTTGAGAGATTCTTCATATTTGGACCACGACTTCTTCGTTTTTCTCCAATCTTTATTTGGGATTTTGATATACAACGATCCGCCTCCTTTTAGGACTTTGATCTATTTATCCTCATACCTTGTTAGGGCCTTCTTGGATAGACTTCTCCATGATCTTTAGGGGAGTATTTGCTTTTCGTCGTGTGTCTTGATCCTTCATATTGATTTTGATAAATGGTTCTTCACATCACTTGGGATCTTTAGCAACAAAATGTAGCCCTTATGCCTAGATTTGGAAAAAAAAAATAAAACCCGAAAAGGCGGAAGATTGAAATACTTAACCCTACGTCGAATCATAAAAAGTACGATTATTCATAAAGATAAGGTCACACCTCAACGAAGGTATTAATCGATCACAAAAGAATATTGAAAGTTCGTGATCGTAAGCCTAAACCCTATAACAGAATACTAGAGACGAATAAGTGAACAAAATCAACACAAAATGATCGAACATTATTCTACGAATGGTGGACTTACTGGATCCGGTCAAGCAAACTAGGTGAAAGGGTTATGGAAATCGCCCATGATTGTATAAGTGAAACTGTGCATTTGCTTACAGTTATTAAAGCATGTAGGTAAAAGAATAAATACACTTCTGTTAGATAAAATAAAATGATTTAGCGCTAAGCCCTTTATTTTCTGAATGATACACATGCTCATGCTCTGTATGATATTTCTTCTGAATAAAAATAAGGTGTTTGCTAGTTGTGCTGAATGAAAGATTTGAATAATATAAAATTACCACTTTAACCTCATGTTGTCATTAACATAAAATTTTCACACGATTCACTTCACAAATAAATAAATAAAATAAAAAATTATGTTGTATTAACAGTTTTGTTGTAAATTGAATTATCGAAATATATTCTCGTGTACCTTTACAAATTTGATTATCGAGCTTTTATTTAGATTTTTAAATTTATTATTGATATAAAAATAATGTAATATTTAAGGATCTATTGGGTCAAGTGTCAACATTAACAATTGGTTCTTTTAAAAAAAAATAGTTCAACTTTACTCATATTCATATACGAAGTTATAATGGACAATATTGAAAATATATGGTGCTGAATGAGAATGCATGCCTAGGGGTGGAAACGAGCCGAGCTGCTCGTGAAAAGCTCGGGATCGGATCGGTAAAAAGCTCGAACGAGCCGAGCCTAACCGAGCTCGAGCCCGAGCTCGAGCCTAAGTTGCAGCTCGTTTACTAAACGAGCTCGAGCCCGACCTTTACGTACAAAGCTCGTTTGGGCTCGCGAGCCTAAACGAGCCTAATGTTTTATATACGAGCTTCTTAACGAGCTTAATAACAATCTTATTAACGAGCCTAATTTAGGTATATTACGAGCCGAGCTCGAGCCAAATTTTATGTTTACATTGCAAAATCGTATAAACGAGCCGAGCTCGAGCTTGTCTACCAAACCACGAGCCGAGCCCGAGCCTAAATAATAAGGCTCGAAACGAGCCGAGCTCGAGCTCGAGCTTTGTAAAACTTAAACGAGCCGAGCTCGAGCCTTGTAAAACTTAAACGAGCAGAACATAATGGAATGCTAAATCATTCAAAGGCTATTAATAAATATAGTTAGAAACTTCGAGCATATGTACCGCTAAAACACACAAATAGCTTTTACCTTATAAAATTTGTACTTGTCGTTAATTACTTGTGATTCAAAAACTTTTTATCAAAAATCTCTCCAATCCAACACTTTTTACAAAAAGCTTTTTTAAAAAAAAATTGCATCAAAATTAAGTCATACATTTAATTTAGCGAAAACTTGCCTTTTATGAAAATGGCTTTTTCAATTTTTTTATCAAACACTTACCATTTCACAAGTCTTTGGATAAAAGGTAATTTGAAAAGTCTATATCACAATGGAGCAAATCATGCAATAGCTTTTTGAAACAAGAAAAAGCTATTCAAAAACTACCATTGCAGTTGTTATCAAACTTTTGCTTTCTGTTACATATAAGGGTTAGTAAAATAAAACTTTTGCTTTCAAAGAGCGGGTAAAATCATACTTTTTCCAAAGACTAGACTTTTAGTATTATATGTAATTTCAAAATTTGTGGGTAAAACTTAAAAACTAAACCTATTTTTGGTAATTCATTGATTAAAGAGACCTAAGTTATTCTGAATAAATAATTTTATTAATCAAAATTTGATGAGTTTCATCCTATAAAAGCCAAAGTCTATGCACAAAGCAAATCACACCAAACATCTTAACAATAATAGCAACCTTTACGGTGGCTTTAACTTTCTTAGCATATAGAAACACCGTTCTTATTCTCGTATTTTGCTAGTAAATATTTAGCTTCAGAGAAAAACCTCCCACAGAGTCACGACCATTGCCAATCATTGGACATTTTCACCAAATTGGCAAGATGCCACATGACTCCACCGCCATGTTCGCTAAAATGTATGGCCCAATCATGTCTTTTTTCACAAACAGTTGCGGTGGTCTCGACTGCTGAGGCAGCCTTGGAAGTTCTCAAAACTGAAGATCTGAGTCTTTCTGATCGAATTTCACCAGATATACTACAAAAACCCGAAATAGTATGGGGCCATATATTTTAGAGAACATGGCGGTGGAGACATGTGGCATCTTGCCAATTTGGTGAAGATGTCCAATGATTGGCCATGATCGTGGTTGATATAAAATTTGGGAACATGCGAGAACAAGAAAGGTGTTGCTGGAACTTAAAGCCATTGCAAAGGTTGCTATTATCGTTAAGATGCTTGATTTGTTTGCTAGTTGATATAAAATTTCATTAAATAAAAAATATCATATTATGGATGTTCGCATAATTATGTGATTCTAATTCTAACGAAACAATCAGTATACGCACAAGGACGAAGTTGCTGCAAAGTGCGAACAGAAGAACGCAGCCACAATATGTCAAAGTTATGATTTCTTTGTTAAAAGATTTATGATGAATAAATTTATTATTTAGTTTTCTTAGTTTGTTGTATTTTATATTTAGTTTTCGTATTTTGTGTAAAAATAATAAAGTTATCTTTTTCCTCGTGTTTAGTTTTCTTTTAAAATTAGGACTGGGGTTTTGTTGATCCCTTTGAATAGATCGAGATTCCTTTAAAAATTGCACAATAAATTGCAAACAAACTAGAGTATTTGAGATACTCTTACTCAACTCAAATAAGTTATGCGGAATCTAACGTAATTAAGCAGAGAAGAACATAGAATTCTACTAACTATTCGATTCTTATAAATAGTTGTATTGAGGTACAATAAACTCATCCTATCTATGTTCCTTTTATATCAGAAGGAACTCCAAAAATATTTTATTAGGATACATATATCACAAACGATATACTCCTATAATAACTAGAACAAATCTTTACTAAAAATATATTTGTCCTTATCTGACTAGCTATATTTAACAATAAGTCTAACGGTACTTGACATGTACCGCGCTGATAACGACCTAAATATACATATTCAATCCATTACTATTATGTCACTTTGTATTATAAATAAGAACTTTCGATACTTAGTACATTGCCTTTTATATGCATGTACAATGTTTGAAGGATCAAAGTGAAGAAATATAAAGTAGAACCCATAAATTTCAAATAGTAAGAGTTATGAGAAGAATATTCTGGAATGCACAAAAGTGTGGCACAAAAACTCAAAAGTGCAGCGCACAAATCCTATCTCTGATGTGCGGCACACATTTGGAGAAGTGTGGCGTACATTTACCCTCAGTCTGCACTATAAATAGAGACATTCTCATCTCATTTTACACACACTTCTTCTATCTAATACTCTACAATCCGAGTATTTTAGCTTTCTTAGTGATATTTCAGTATATTCCACTTTTCGGAAATACTTGTAACGAGAGTATCTTACTCTTTGGTTCTTCGAAAGACGATACAATCGTGACACTTGTGTACTCGTCCATTTAATCAATCTATGTATGTTGTTCTTTTACTCTTTTCCATTTGTTACTTTGATTACTATGTTAGGCTACGCTATTTGTGACTATATGAGTATGTGACTATAACTAGTGATGATACTATGATATGATCCTTTATAATTTGATTTCAAGCTAATTTTGTAGAACCATTTTTCCACTTAGTTCTATCACCATATTTTATCAAAAGTTGATTGGTTACGATAATTTGACGCCGAGAGAGTCAACTTGTTATAATAAGTTTTTAAGAACTTGTCTATGGTTTTAAATCTTTGGTTGAAAAGATCCGCTTAGATACTTTGATAAAATATTGAACTTATTGGAAACTTATTTTAAGCTTAGTCGCCTAATCAAACATAAGTCTTGAATCATACCATAGTGAATTGTGAAAATACCATTTTGACGAAAAAGGATTATCACTCTTTACCTAACTAAGCATATCTCGATTATTATTATCATCATCACGAAATTATACGAACTATCCCATATAAGTCATACTTGTCATTATTGTTACTCATTCAATCATTCTATTCTTAAATTATTATATTGTTTACCAAAATGAAGATAAGTCCTTGCGAACGATCCTAGCTTACCACTACAAAGCTATATTACGAACGAAAGGGTATACTTGCTCGTTTCGTGTTTTTAATCCCTTGTTTGTTAATCTCTTGTAATATAAATTTAAGACTTACGAACATTACATCAAGTTTTTGGCGTCGCTGTCGGGGACTTACAATCCTGTTTTGTAACCAGAGTTTTCATAATCCTTGAAGAATTGAACCAGTTTTCGCTCAAAACAAACCAAAATTTTTCTTTCAGTACAGAAAGTACGCCGCACAACCCAAATGTGTGTCGCACTTCTTGTAGCGAACTAAAGTACGCCGCACATTTCAATTCTCTGACGCACATTCCATACTGTAACACCAAAACCATTGTTGGAGGTACACCTGTTCATCCGAAACTCCTCATGTATCACAGTTATCAGAACCTGAGTGTACTCTTAATCGTAGGCTACGTAGACTTCACCACAGTGTATCTTTAGATAGGAGACACGAGCGACCTCAACCTCGCGAAATCAACTAACCTTTTGATAACCTGTATCAATTTCTATTTCTTACTAAACTCGTCAAACACTACACACCAATGTCGGACACCGATGATGAACCAATGTGGTCAGCCGATATAGTAGTAGCACCAACTCCTGGCTCCGTAATCGTTTTACCTGAAATTGCAAACGATTTTGCAATCAAAGGAAACAATTTGATACTTGTAAAAAACCACCAATTCGATGGTCGAATCAATACCGATCCTCACAAACACATCCATGAATTTAGCAGAATTTGCAAAATTTTCAATTATGGAGAAGGACGAACTTAACGAAGGAACCATTCAAACATGGGAAGGTCTTAGAACCGCTTTCATTAGTAGATTCTTTCCTCCTGCCATATTTGAAAAACACCTCAGAGAAATCTAAAACTTTTCTTAACAAGATCAAGAAACTCTCAGTGACGCATGGTTAAGAATGAAAGAACTACTCAGAAACAGCCATGGTCATGTACTCAAATAGGAAGGTATAATCAAGATTTTCTATCATTGTCTTGACGATACAACTCAAGATGCCTTGAACGTCGCAACGGAAGGTATTTTCCTTTAAAAAACTCCTAACCAAGCTTACCAATTGTTAGATGACAAAGTCTTACTTAAGCTTGATTGGTCAAAAACCCACAAAACCAAAAATCCTCGAAAAACTGTAGCTTTTTCCGAAGAAAGGGACAACCCAACCGACACCAAAAAAATTATGGCTCGTATGGATGCCATGTATCTTAAAATTGATACTCAATACAACGAGATGAAGAACAAATCTTGTGAAACTTGCAACCACTGTGGAGGAAACCATGCTTCTAGTGAATGTGATGACGATGATACACCTATGACAAAAGAAGAAGAAGCCAATCTCATGAACACCTTTTGTCGAACTCGATTTTATAACGATTATCGCAATCGTGATCACGATATTTGGAGATCATATGATAAACCAAGTTACGACCGTGACGAAAAAAACCCACTCAGTATGAAAACAAACCCAACCTTGAAACTAAGCTCGATAACTTTATAGAATCTCAAAGAAAAACCAACATTTTCGTCAAGACACATTCAACGATCTAAAAAAATTTGTGACTTCAAACAAAAACCATCTAGCTTCCATTCAAAACCTTGAAGCTAAATTCGATCGTTTTACCGAAAAACAATCTAATCATGCTTATGGTTCTTTGCTAAGCAACACCAACCCTAACCCAAGAAACAACAACAAATACCAACCACCGTAAGCTCGTAACGAGCATGTGAATGTCGTATTCACGCGGAGTGGTTTATCTTAGGAATCACCTGCCAAACCAACCCAAGAATCACCCATCAAATAACCACTTGATAGTGACGATGGGGACGAAGCACAACTAATAAAAACCAAAACCACTAAAGATATCACACCAAACCCAACACCCAAACCATATAAACCAAAGGTAACATACCCCCAACTCTTACGCAAGCAAAAGATTCAAGCTAAGTATGGTAAATTCCTCGACTAAATCCAAGAAGTTTGAATCATTATTCCTTTAGTCGATGTTCTGGCTAGAATGCCAAGCTATGGCAAATTTCTCAAAGAACTTATCAAAAGCAAACATAAGCTCGAAGATGTTTCTACAGCTTTTCTAAATGGTGAATGTTCTACCATCATTCATACTCTTGTAACGCTTTGGCCGATCTTGGCGCTAACGTCAACCTCATGCCATACTCTTTGTGACAACCCGTCAATTTATGGTTGATATTTTATTCTCAAGTGTTATTTAAAAACATTATTTTAATGTTATATTATGAACTCACTTATTTATGGGAAGAAATTTGGATTTACATCTTGAAGTAGCATCGACTACGTCTAAACCGGAGGATTCTACGTTACGTGCTTATGTTTACATACACAGTTTTGGTGACAGTCCGACATTTCAGAAAATAAATTTATCCGTGAATATTATTTTGATATTTTAAATTTGTGTTGGTTCATAAACTCACAAATTTACGAGAAGAGATTAGGACTTACGATTATAATTTAACGTCCTTTACGACTAAACAAGAAACCTTAGGATTACGTATTTACGTTTTTGAACTCCGTTTTTAATGAGACAATTTTTATTAGATTTGTTTTGTGCCATTGATTCATAATTTATAAAAACGTTTTAAGTAAAACGACCCGAGGGCACGCAAATCGAGGAAACTAGAATCGAGGAGTACCCGTAAATTAGTGGGATGAGACAAGATAAATCTTGCCCCACCCCACACATGGGACGGCCAAAGTAGATCCACCATACCCATGAGGTGTCAACTTGTGGTTACAAGTTGCTACACATGTTAACATTAAGCTTAACTTGTAAGCTACTCATAACAAAACCATTCTCCCAAAACCATTTCTCACATTTTACTCATGCAAACCACTCACCAAACTCTCTCTTCTCTCTCTAAAATTCGTCCACCACCACCATCAAACACCCCTATTTGATCTATTTTAGCCATAAAATCATGTGTTATTCATACACATGATGATGCTCTTTTGAAGATATGAAGATTGGAGGTGATCTTAACTTATGAAAAGGAGTATTCATTAGGTTAAAGGGCTGATTTTATGGAGGTTTTCATCCATCCAAAGGACCCAAGAAGTTGCCTTGCTAAAGTTGAAGATTTGATAACAAGAACCAAGTCTTGTTCATAAAAAAACCTCATATTTTCATCACTAATGGTGGTATAGAGATTGTTCTTCCTATCCTTTTGTTATTTTGATTATGTAATCTTGTAATTTCATTATTTATGTATATATATGATGAATGATGATTAAAAGTATTATGTGGGGATTTGGTGTTGATAGATTTGATAAACATGGTTAAAAAGATGGAAAACCATAGGTAAAAAGGTTTAATTCTTGCTTATAAAGTTGGCTGTATAAAAATAGTAACTAACCAAATGATAAACTGATAAAATGGCATAGTGGAATCAATTTACAGTAAGTACTAGATGTCATACACATGTGAGAGTTGGCCATACAATGGAATCATCAAAATGAGTGAGATATGATAAAAACAAAATTAGTATACCAATCTGAATAGTCTGTTTTGTAAGGACTGTTAAGGATACTTAGACATGGATTGAGCAGTATCTATAACTAACTTATTTGTAGCACATAATATGAAGTTTATGTAATCCAATAATGAGCTTCTATCTCCTTATAGAACTCAAGATATGATAAAAATGGTGAAAGTGAAACTAAAAATCTGTTTTTGTGAAATTAAAGTTTAATAGTATTATATAAGCACTCAAAATAATATAGTATAAAATGTGAAATTAAAACCCACTAACTTATATATTTCATTTATATAAATATGTATAAGGATAAATAAATGGACATTATATAAAAATGGTAGTTTGGTAAGTTTTATAAGTTATAAAAACTATAAACATGATTTTTACGTCTTTTCGGCTAGTACCGTAAAATTAACGTTTTTCGTCAATTAAAACTTAGACGATCGGACCCGTCTAATGTATTCTTTTTAAAAGGCATATACTGATATATAAGTACTTAATAAAAGTAAAAACCGATAAAAACCGAACTAAATAACATATGGACATTAACGGGCTAAGTTAGCATTATTAGACTAATAATCCAACTAAATGGGCTAAACACTTATAAATTTACTTATTTGTAAAGTATAATACTGATAATAAAAGTATAAAATGGTCTAATTTAAGGTAATGGACTTATAATAGGTTTATTGGACCTAAAACATGTAAATAGGTAAAACTAGTAAACTAGTATAAAAGTTACCAACACATAACACTAAAATGAGTAAATGAGAATGTATAAACCCAATTGAACATCATCATATATATAAAATCATCATATGTATACATAATTGTTATTTTTATACAGTCATTGGACAAGAGTCTAAGACAAGTATTATTTGTCTAGGTTTCCGTGATTGAAGCACGTACCGTACATTCGAATTGCCGATAACCCGCTTTCCCACCTCAACGTGAGTTCATAGCCTCGCACTCTTTTAAATGTTTTTATGAAATGTTTTATAAACCCGCGAGGGAGATAACATGGTAGTTTTGATAAAATAGGACACCATTTGTCCTGATTGTTTGTTTAGGGATATGGACCCGAATGATTGTATGACCTGATGAATGATTATATGACCCGATAGATGAAATCAAATGGATTATTAAAGTTGGGTATGTCACTAAAAGTCCCATTAGCATGAATTATGAACTACCGGGATTTGGTAGACGCTTATGCATATAACAGTACTATTTGGGGACGATCACCCCAGTTCGCGCCTTGACGGTTGATCCCCGTCGTGCCACATTGATTGGTAAGCGAATTTTTGTATGAGAAGATTTACACAAGCGTGATTATTGTGACGACACACTAACTTAGATGGGCAAATGAGTTTCGGGTTAGCTACCCGTTGTTTGTTGTAGTAAGGTAACAATGTCATGCGGCTTATAATAATCCAAAATAACGAAATACTGCTATACGCACTGAATTACAATGAATTGCCTGACTAGCAATACGGGGTCTTATTATTGATTTTATGTTCGTGCTTTGGTTTTACATAACCATATTCATATAACAGTTTTTATTGAACTTTATACAACGTTATAAAACGTATCGTATGATGTTTTTACGACTTTGGTTCGTATAATGATTTTGAAGGCAAATACCTATATTATGATTTTTGATAAGGATTTGTATAAAATGACTTTGGCTATTTTATGGCCTATTACAATGATTTGTACAAAAATGATTTTCGGTAATAATTATATACCGATGATATGTGAATGGTTTTATTAAACTCTATGAATTCACTCGGCATTATCGCTAACCCTTTTCTTTTATCATGTTTTATCTCAGGTACTTGAAGGTAATTCTCGGGAAGACAACAAGAATTCATGGCCCGCACTTAAATAATAATTTCCATTTAAATGCTTTGTAAAACTTGTATGAAATACTCTGACTTGGGACCTATGTAAATATGATATTTATGGATGGAAATGCTTTATTATTAAACGACGCGATTTTTAAGCGTTGTCTATGATGTGAGTAATGTGCTATCCCGTAACACCAACGAGTCTTCCGCTGTATTGAATTGTATAAATTTGGGTGTGTTACAGTTTGGTACCAGAGCTCTCGTTATAGAGAACGAAAGATTTTTAAACCAAGGTTTTGAATAAAACATTTCTAAATCTTTTAACTATAAACATTTTTCAAAAAATGTCTAAAAATCTTTTGACTATAATGGTGCCGAAGAATTCCCGAGTTACCGACAAGGCCAGACTGAGAAGTGTTATTTTAATATATATATATATATATATATATATATATATATATATATATATATAACTTGGATTATATATATATATATATATATATATATATATATATATATATATATATATATATATATATATATATATATATATATATATATATATATATATATATATATATATATATATATATATATATATATATATATATATATATATATATATATATATATATATATATATATATATATATATATATATATATGATGTAATTTGATTACATGATTGTTTGATGATTATTTAAATATTTATACAAGGTATTTATACGACGTAGATTGTCACAAGAAACCCACTCCCCTAACAAATAAATCGAAGCTATTCCCGTAGGAATTCTAGCTATTCTAGATCTAAACCAAGTTGTGGATATTTATGATCCCAACAAAATGGTTGATAATCGTAAGAATTTTGATATTAGTTGATTATGATCTTGAAGAAGAATTGGCGAGATTAAATCTGATATCGATGTCATGACGATCTTTCCTTATAGAGTGGAGTTTGACAAAATGTTACCACCTGGAAAGGTGTCATCTGATTTGTTGTCACCCAATTCTTAAATTTGAAATCAAAAGGGTGAATGTTGCACTTGAGGCTGTCATTGGAACCATTACCCAAAAGCCTCATGCCACTAGTACCTTTCCGAGAAGTTTAATTGAATATGTGAGTCATTTTATACTAGTGACTCATTTGATAACTATTGTTGTAAAAGCTATAGGATTGGAAATTAAGTGTTGTTCATATCGAGCGTTTATTTCCCTTTTAAGGTTTATGAATAAGGGTGAAAGTATTGGAGAATGAGGTAGGATATCGCATTGAGTATAAGTTGATTGAAACTTAAATGAAGTAAAATTTAACTTGCATGGAATATGAGATTATTAAGAGGAAGTCGTTAAGTTATGTGATTGAATTATAAGGTTTTAATTGATTGTTGATTCGTGTTAAGTGTTGTTCCTAGGCCATTGTCCAATGATGAGGATGCCCAGTGTCCAATAAATAAATTGAAGAAATCTTCTTCTGAATTGGGACCGATGGATTTTTCGGGGAGGTGGAACCCCCATGACTCTTGTAGATTAGTATTCATTTTGGTATCTTTTAAAAATCCCTAACTTAACTGAGACATCAGTTGGTAGGATGAGTTCTTGGAATTGTATGACATAGTGACACGTAATGTGTTACGGTACAATTTTGACTTGTTTTTGATTAATGAAAAGATTGCCTTTGATTGCTAAATTCTACATGTATCGATGTTACCTATCTTTTATTGATTCATCCTAATGCTCGCATTAGTGATGCAACCATTGAACAAGTATTCATCTCGAATTGAGTTACGTTGTGGATTATTATTTTTGAGGGCCATCGAGATCATGAACCTCATAATTATTTGGCTAAGCTCACTTCCTATTATATTGTAGTTAGTTCTTGGTCAACAAGTCTTCATCACTCTTTTGCAGATCACTCATTGTTTTTAGAAGTTAAAACAGTATTCCTTGAGAAAATTTGATTTTCATCACTAAATGGATTATTTAAAGTGAGATTTATAAGTGATCGTTATCGAAATGAAGTTGTTTATAAAACACCTTGGAAAACTTAATTGTTTTCATAACAAAGAAAATATTTGTAAATATATTTTTGATTCTTATTTAAGAATTAAGCATGAAAATGTTTTTATTATAAACATGATGATAAAATTTTGACGAACTGAGTATTGCATCGTTAATCTTGAAATTGTATTTAGTTGCGCGTCTACATACAATTTGGAAGGGACCATGCAAGACTGATTAGTAGTCACCATGAAATTGCTAATAAACACTATATTTTCCTTGAAGTTATGAAAGATTAAACTTTATGAGATATGCAAGAAGAGCAAAAATAGGGACATATTGTTAGGGACACCTACATATGTTCTCGTACCATTTATCTTCTGAATCGAATTTAATCATCTGTGGAAATTGTCTTATTTGATAATTGACAACCCTTTCTTGTCCTATTCTTTCATGGCAAGATTCTTTGGAAAAGTATATGATTACCGAGTGTTGATAACCGACTTGTTGTATCGATGTTCCTATCATTTCTTTTGATTAGATTTCATTTGAACGACCTGGGTAACGATCCGATGAGCTTTCGACTGCTTACTCAAATTATGAAAACATAGGATATATTCATATTCGTTAAATGTTTTCGTCTGTATCTGATTTGAAATTCTCTCGCGTAGATTATGTGTTGACCTTACTCTTTTGATATTAGTTATGTCTCCAGATATCATTGAATTTGTGAAGTATTATGAGTTGTTATTAGTCTTTTGAGAAGTTCACATCTTATCAACGATAATGAAACTGGAAAGTTGGTAATGCCAGTAGAATGGATTGATTGATAATGACATGACGACATTGTCTTAATTTGATGGGAACTTGAGTAGAAATCCCCTAAATGATAAGATGTTGACTATCAAAAGTGATCTAAATAATTCTCGATGGATGACCATATCCGCATTTAGACTTGAAATTTTACCGTGAATGGTTATGAACTAGTCATAGATATTGTAATCTAGAAAGAACTTAAAGTAAATGTACTAAAAGATGTTCTTGCTATTTGAAACTTTAGGAGGTATTTGTTGATGAATTACCTAGACTTTCGCCATTAAGGCAAGTTGAATTTGGTATTGATTATATTCCCGGTGTTGCACCTGTGTCATGTGCACTGTACGTCAGCACCATCTGAATTAAAAGAATTACCGTACAACTGAGAGAGTTGTCGGAGAAAGATTTTATTCTACCGGGCTCATCATTATGAAGAGATGTGGTGTTATCATTCCTTATATTTGTTGAATTACCGTGAACTAGGTAAATTGATGATAAAAATCTATATCCGCTAACCAAGATGATAGATTTGTTCGATCATTTACAAGGTTCTAGCGTATGTTCTAAAGATTTCATCCACGGTATGGTTATCATCAATTTCGCGTCCGCGAAAAAGATTATCTATTCCAATCACTGCATCCAGAACTTGTAATGAACATTATGAGTTTGATGTTGTGTCATTCGGATTGACCAATACACATGTAGCATTCGTAAATTTGGTGAATCACGTGTGTAGGCTGTAATTTGATAAATTTATGCTCGTGATCACTAAGAACCATCTGTTTGTTTATAAGAATAAGAATGAGTTAATAATTATTTATAGACTGCCCTAAATTGGCCGAACAACGAAAACCTGTACCTTGAATATATAACGTGTGATTTAAGGCTTGACCCTTTACATAAAATGATCGTTTGATGAATGATGGTAAGATAATGGAATCTATATTGACTCTTCAAAAAAATAAAAAAATATATTAGAGCCATTTAATACTTTGGGTTTTACCAAAAAGAAAGTGCAAAAATGTTTTGACAAATGTTTTATCAAAAGAACTTTTGAGGGATTATTCCCTTATACCCAGAACATTTAACTAAACTCCTGTTTAGGGGTAAATGTTTGTGTGTACTTCTAGACAACTTAAGAAGAATTTAGGAAACTATATAACTTATGACTTGAAATTTGAAACGACAATTTTTGCTTTTCAACTAAAAATTTTTTGACCAAAGTATAAACAAAGATTTTTCAAACATTTACAAATCTTGTTAATTATTTTCGATAAATCAACAAAAATCGTTTTGATTAAATTCAAATTTATTTTGAACATTCTTATATAATTGGTCGAACTAAGAAATTTAAAATTTTTAACGTTTACGTTTCATAAAATTAAATATTTATTTTAAGGGGCATTTCCATATATACCCAAAATAAAAAGCATAATTCTATATTTCCCCAATTCATGCTTAAAAAGCGTTGTACATATGCATTGAAAACTTGTCATTTGGGTAAATATGGAATTATCATGTTTATTTTGGGTATATATGGAATTTTCCTTTATTTTAATTACTAGTAATACTTATCGACGCTTTAAACGTCGGATTGAGCAAAACTGATAGAAATAATAGTTGAGACGAAACTAAAACTTAGAAAATATGAAGAAAGAATTTTCGAATAAATGCGGTCATGATATTTATTCCATCAATGAAGGTGAACATAATTGCTGACACATTATGTAAAAAATAAAGAATCAATTAAGATGTGTTCCTTAGTAATGATTGTGCAAAATAAATTCCCGAGCAATTTAAAAATAGTTGATACTTATAAAAAGGATAATATAGATAATAAAAAGGGGTTCGCGGCTAATGTGAACCATTAGAATTGAGAAGCCGATGGCGTTAAATGTATAAAAGGCCACTTGTGGTTGCCTAAATATTGAGATTTTGAGATGTAGTCATGTTAGAATCTCGTAAGTATAAGTATTCTATTCATGATATTTCTGACTAAATGTATCTTTATCTGAAGAAGTTGTACTGATGGCAAATTATGAAGGCAAACATCGCCTCATACATTAGTAACCGTCTAACTATTGTAAAGGTCATCATCTGAATTTGATTCGATTTGGGTCATTTCCTGTTAATGATAGATTCTCGATGAAAAAATTGATTCGTTGTATTTAAAGGAGTTGTGTAAACATAGTGTGCATGTATCGATCATCTCTATCAAGATCCTTGCTTCACATCGAATTTCTAGAGATTTGCTCAGAAGTAATTGGGAACGAACCTTGATGAGAGTACTGTTTACCATCCCAATCGAATGGACGAGGTAAAGTAACGAGACAAAATGCTAGAAGCGCTGTTTTATGCTTGAATGATTGACCTTTGGTTATAAACCGTATAATCGCTTTCCTTTGTAGAGATTATCATTGATAATTATCGTGTTAGGATCGAGATCGGATCTTGTAAAGATCTAAATATTAGAGCATCTGTAAGCAGGAGTTGGGACGAAGACACCCGACATACACCCACTGTGAGTTGGACATGTCTTTTAGGTTTAAGGTTTTCCATGACGACAAACCTAACCTTACAAAATACCCGACTCGCGAGACCTGAAATGGTTGTTGAAATTAGGATCTGATTATTGACTGCCGGTGGTAGGAGGAGGTTATGTGAATATGAAATGTAGATCTTGAAGTGCAGGATGGGTAGCGAAGTTATGCCAAATATTTTAACCATGGAAAAATGAATAGATGATCTGAAAGATCATGGGAATTAAGTCCCCGTTATATGGGACCATTGAAATGATGTAAAAATTGGTTAGAAAGGCATATAAGCTGGATCTACCCCATGACTTCAAGGGCTGCGTGAATTATGTTCCGTATATATAACTTGATGAAATGTCTATCAAGTGAAAATCTTATTACCTCTTGATGAAGTTTAGATCGGCAAAAAGTTGCATTCATCAGAAACTCGTGAACATCATGGATAGAGAAAGTAAGTCAACATTAAGCCTGATCGTATTTCCGTAGTTATGTTTGATGAAACTCGCGTATTGTAATGAATTACACTTGTTAGAAAAGACCGAATGTGGAGGAAATACCCAAATGGCTTTAACTCTATAAGAAGCTAGTAGTAAGATAAATTGATCTTTGAGGACAAAGATCCTGTTTAGGGGTAAATGCTGTGACAATCCGTCAATTTATGGTTGATATTTTATTCTCAAGTGTTATTTAAAAACATTATTTTAATGTTATATTATGAACTCACTTATTTATGGGAAGAAATTAGGATTTACATCTTGAAGTAGCATCGACTACGTCTAAACCGGAGGATTCTACGTTACATGCTTACGTTTACATACACAATTTTGGTGACAGTCCGACATTTCAGAAAATAAATTTATCCGTGAATATTATTTTGAGATTTTAAATTTGTGTTGGTTCATAAACTCAAAAATTTACGAGAAGAGATTAGGACTTACGATTATAATTTAACGTCCTTTACGACTAAATCAGAAACCTTAGGATTACGTATTTACGTTTTTGAACTCCGTTTTTTATGAGACAATTTTATTAGATTCTTTTCGTGTCGTTGATTCATAATTTATAAAAACTTTTTTCGTAAAACGAATCGAGGGCACTCAAATCGAGGAAACTAGAATCGAGGAGTACCCGTAAATTAGTGGGATGAGACAAGATAAATTTTACCCCACCCCACACATGGGACGGCCAAAGTATCTCCACCACACCCATGAGATGTCAACTTGTGGTTACAAGTTGCTACACATGTTAACATTAAGCTTAACTTATAAGCTACTCATAACAAAACCATTCTCCCAAAACCATTTCTTACATTTCACTCATGCAAACCACTCACCAAACTCTCTCCTCTCTCTCTCTCTAAAATTCGTCCACCACCACCATCAAACACCCCTATTTGATCTATTTTAGCCATAAAATCATGTGTTATTCATACACATGATGATGCTCTTTTGATGATATGAAGATTGGAGGTGATCTTAACTTATGAAAAGGAGTTTTCATTAGGTTAAAGGGCTGATTTTATGGAGGTGTTCATCCATCCAAAGGACCCAAGAAGTTTCCTTGCTAAAGTTGAAGATTTGATAACAAGAACCAAGTCTTGTTCATCAAAAACCTCATCTTTTCATCACTAATGGTGGTATAGAGATTGTTCTTCCTATCCTTTTGTTATTTTGATTATGTAATCTTGTAATTTCTTTATTTATGTATATGTATATGATGATGAATGATGATTAAAAATATTATGTGGGGATTTGGTGTTGATAGATTTGATAAACATGGTTAAAAAGATGGAAAACCATAGGTAAAAAGGTTAAATTCTTGCTTATAAAGGTGGCTGTATAAAAACAGTAACTAACCAAATGATAAACTGATAAAATGCCATGATGGAACCAATTTATAGTAAGTATTAGATGTCATACACATGTGAGAGTTGGCCATGCAATGGAATCATCAAAATGAGTGAGATATGATCAAAACAAAATTAGTATACCAATCTGAATAGTCTGCTTTGTAGGGACTGCTAAGGATCTTTAGGCATGGATTGAGCAATATCTATATCTAACTTATTTGTAGCACATAATATGAAGTTTATGTCATCCTAAAATGAGCTTCTATCTCCTTACAGAACTCAAGATATGATAAAAATGGTGAAAGTGAAACTAAAAATAAGATTTTGTGAAATTAAAGTTTAATAGTATTATATAAGCACTCAAAATAATATAATATAAAATGTGAAATTAAAACCCGCTATCTTATATATTTCATTTATATAAATATGTATAAGTATAAATAAATGGACATTATATAAAAATGGTAGTTTGGTAAGTTTTATAAGTTATAAAAACTATAAACATGATTTTTACGTCCTTTCGGCTAGTACCGTAAAATTAACGTTTTTCGTCAATCAAAACTTAGACGATCGGACCCGTCTAATGTAAACTTTTTAAAAGTCATATACTGATATTTAAGTACTTAATACAAGTAAAAATCGATAAAACCCGAACTAAATAACATATGGACATTAACGGGCTAAGTTAGCATTATTAGACTAATAATCCAACTAAATGGGCTAAACACTTATAAATTTACTTATTGGGCCTAACGCACCTGGGCCCAACATGTAAAGTATAATACTGATAATAAAAGTATAAAATGGTCTAATTTAAGGTAATGGACTTATAATAGGCTTATTGGACCTAAAACATGTAAATAGGTAAAACTAGTAAACTAGTATAAAAGTTACCAACACATAACACTAAAATGAGTAAATGAGAATGTATAAACCCACTTGATCATTATCATATATATAAAATCATCATATGTATACATAATTGTTATTTATAAAGTCATTGGACAAGAGTCTAAGACAAGTATTATTTGTCTAGGTTTCCGTGATTGAAGCACGTACCGTACATCCGAATTGCCGATAACCCGCTTTCCCACATCAACGTGAGTTCATAGCCTCGTACTCTTTTAAATGTTTTTATGAAATGTTGTATAAACCCGCGAGGGAGATAACATGTTTGTTTATGGATTTGGACCCGAATGATTGTATGACCCGATGAATGATTATATGACCCGATAGATGAAATGAAATGGATTATTAAAGTTAGGTTATGTCACTAAAAGTCCCATTAGCATGAATTTTGAACTGCCGGGATTTGGTATACGCTTATGCAAATAATAGTACTATTTGGGGATGATCACCCCAGTTCGCGCCTTAACGGTTGATCCCCGTCGTGCCACATTGATTGGTAAGCGAATTTATGTATGAGAAGATTTACACAAGCGTGATTATTGTGACGACACGCTAATTTAGATGGGCAAATGAGTTTCGTGTTACCTACCCGTTGTTTGTTGTAGTAAGGTAACAATGTCATCCGGCTTATAATAATCCAAAATAACGAAATACTGCTATACGCACTGAATTACAATGAATTGCCTGACTAGCAATACGGGGTCTTATTATTGATTTTATGTTCGTGTTTTGGTTTTACATAACCATATTCATATAACGGTTTTTATTTAACTTTATACAACGTTATAAAACGTATTGTATGATGTTTTTACGACTTTGGTTCGTATAATGATTTTGAAGGCAAAATCCTATATTATGATTTTTGATAAGGATTTGTATAAAATGACTACGCTATTTTATGGCCTATTACAATGATTTTTACAAAAATGATTTTCGGTAATAATTATATACCGATGATATGTTAATGGTTTTATTAAACTCTATGAATTCACTCGGCTTTATCGCTGACCCTTTTCTTTTAACATGTTTTATCTCAGGTACTTGAAGGTAATTCTCGGGAAGACAACAAGAATTCATGGCCAACACTTAAATAATAATTTCCATTCAAATGCTTTGTAAAACTTGTATGAAATACTATGACTTGGGACCTATGTAAATATGATATTTATGAATGGAAATGCTTTATTATTAAACGACGCGATTTTTAAGCGTTGTCTATGATGTGAGTAATGTGGTATCCCATAACACCAAGGAGTCTTCCGCTGTATTGAATTGCATAAATTTGGGGGTGTTACACTCTTTATATGCTAAACTCTCAAAAGATGTTGTCAAACCCACAAAATTGAGTGTTCGCCTTGCGGACAGATCATTTCAATACCCTATGGATATAGCTAAAAACATCATCGTAGAAGTTGTAAATTTTATTTTTCCTATCGATTCCATAATTCTAGAAATGGAGGAAGATAGCAAAGTACCACTTATCCTTGGTAGACCCTTCTTACATACAGCCGATGTTGTGATTCGTGTAAAACAAAAACAACTCAACCTTGGAGTTGGAGAAGATATAATTTCTTTTTCTATCGACGAAGCAATGGAACACTTGTATTCTAATAACGATACTTGCTTTAGTATTTATGATATTGACGAAGTCGTTGAAGTAGATTTTGACGGTCTTCTTTATGAAGGAAGCGAAGTTCTTTATTCTATCGAAGGAACCGTCCTCGAAGAAGAACTTTTTGCTGAATTTGACGCCTTCATAGCCGTTCACAACGACGAACCAATCGAAACACCCGAGGAAGACAAAGAAATACCATTTGAAACCATAACTTTCGAAACCGATTTTAAAGTTAAGAAATCTTTGGAAGAACCTCCTACGGATTTTGAAATTAAACCTCTTCCGGAACACTTGGAACATACATTTCTTCACGAAAACAAATTACCCACTGTAATTATCTCATACCAACTTTCAGAAGAAAACAAAGCCAATCTAATAAAAGTTCTCAAGACACACAAACAATCTTTTGCTTGGAAGACTTCTGATATTCCTGGCATATGTCCATCATTTTGCAAACACAAAATCCAACTTTTGGATAGCAAAAAACCAATAGTTGAAAAACATAGAAGATTAAAACCTAATATTCAGGATGTTGTTAAAAAGATACACTCAAACTCCATGATTCTGGAATAATCTACCTAATCACCGATAACCCATGGGTTAATCCTATTCGTTGTGTACCTAAAAAGGAGGTATCACTGTAGTGACTAACAAAAAAATGAGTTTGTACCAATACAAACCATCACCAGATGGAGAGTTTGTATTGACTATCGAAAATTAAACGACGTAACCGCGAAAGATCATTTTCCCTTGCCCCTTATTGATCAGAAGTTAGAAAGACTCACCGGGAATGAATACTTTTGTTTCCTCGATGGTTTTGGCGGATACCTTCAAATCCCAATCAACCCATTGGACCAAGAGAAAACAAAATTTACTTGTCCATTTAGAACTTACGCGTATAGGCGCATGCCTTTTGGCCAATGCAATGCACCTTCTTCTTTTCAGAGGTGTATGATTTCAATTTTCCATGATATGATTGAAGAATCAGTCGAAGTCTTATGGACGATTTTTCTGTCTTTGGAAATTCTTTCGACACATGTCTTAGCAACCTCGATAAAATGTTAGCACGTTGTGAAGTAAATCTTGTGCTAAACTAGGAAACATGTCACTTTATGGTTAAAGAAGGAATTGTGCTTGGAAAAAAATTGTTTGGTGCAGGCCTAGAAGTTGACAAATAAAAAATAAACATAATCTCAAAACTCCCACCAACTACTAATGTGAAAGGAATTAGAAGTTTTTTAAGTCATGTCGGTTTTTACCGACGATTCATTAAAGACTTTGCAAAGATCGCAAGACCTTTAACTCAACTTCTAGAAAAAGAAAGAACGTTCGATTTTAATGATGAATGCCTCTTAGCATTTGAAACACTCAAAGCAAAACTTACATGCACACCAATTATTGCAAGCCCTAACTAGAATCTTCCATTTGCGCTTATGTGTGATGCAAGTGAACATGACCTTGGAGCCATCCTTGGAAAAAAGAAGGAAAACAATTTCATCCCATTACCGAAAAAGAAATCATGGTTGTAGTTTATGTGTTTGACAAATTTCGAGCATACCTCGTTTTCTCTAAAACTATAGTTTACACCGATCACTATGCTCTACAATAATTGTTCAAAAAGCAAGACGCCAAACCTCGTCCATATGATGGATATTGCTTTTACAAGAATTTGGTTTAGAAATTAAAGATAAAAAAGGAGCCGAGAATGTTGCAGCCGATCATTTATCTCACATAGTTAATGATGACTCTAGCGATGATCAAATTGACCATTCTCCCGATGAGAATATAATGCAAATAAATACTGAAGATACACCCTGGTTCACAGCTTTGCAAACTATTTGGCTGTAGGTATTTTACGAAAGGGAATGACGTACCAACAAAAGAAGAAATTCTTTTCTGAACTCAAGAAATACTTTTAGGACGAACCTCATCTACTTAAAATATGTCCCGATGGAATGATCCGACGTTGTATTTCCATATCTGAATCTCAAAAACTTCTCGATGAATGTCACTACGGACCGACCAAAGGCCATTACACTGCGAACACCACCGCTAAAAAAGAGTTTGACACATGTTTTTACTGGCCTACGGTTATTAATGAAGCTCATACCTTAGTTCGCCTCTGCGAAGCATGTCAAAGGACCGGAAGTCTTTCAAAGAGAGATGAAATGCCTCTCATTAACATCATGTCTTTGAAATCTTTGACGTATGGGGTACCAACTTCATGGGACCATTTCCTAAATATATAAATGTGAATACATTTTACTCGCCGTCGATAATGTATCAAAATGGGCCGAAGCTCAAGCCTTACAAACTAACAATGCAAGAGTTGTTATAGCATTCTTAAAGAAACTATTATGTCGTTTTTGAATTCCAAAAGCACTAATAAGCGACATAGGAACTCATTTCTGTAACAAACTCTTGGAAAAAACCATGAAGAGATAAGGAGTTAACCCCCGATTTTACACATCTTACCACCCTCAAACGAGTGGCCAAGTTGAAAACACTAATAGAGCTCTTAAACGAATTCTTGAAAAGACCGTAAAAAACAACCCTGCTTGTTGGTCTCAAAAATTAGAAGATGCTCTATGGGCCTTTGGTACCGAATTCAAAACCCCAAACTGGAACCACACCGTACAAGCTCTTGTATGGAAAAACAAGCCATCTACCAATCAAAATTTAACACCATGCATATTGGGCACTTACGAACTACAATCCCGATCTTATTGTAGTTGGAGAAAAATGAATATTCCAACTTCATGAGTTAGATGAATTTCGACATCAAACTTATGAAAATTCTCGTTTATATAAAGAATGAACGAAAGTCTGGCATGATCGCAAATTACGAATAAGAAAAGATTTCAAACATGAATAAAAAGTAATTCTCTTTATCTCGAAATCTAAATTCAAACAACCGAACTCACTTCAAGAGGACCAGACCTTACACAGTGAAACACTAATATCCATATGAATATGTTGAACTATATGGTAGAGACCACACAACTTTTATTGCAATGGACATTGACTCAAGCTCTACCACGAAGAAGAAGACTGTAATGAATTCGATATAGAATAAATCCCATTCTTCTTAAAATAAATCCGAGTAGCCGAGTCTAGCTGAAGAATATAAATTTAGCGCTTCTCAGAGGGTAATTCGTGTTTTATTTCCCACTTTTTACCTTAATTGTGGAGGAGGACTTGGAGCATAAATAAAACCCTCCTTGTATATTTTGCATGTGTTTTTGTTTTTTATGTCATGCAGGAAAAGAAGCAAATTTGGAGCTTTAATCCGGATTCATCCTTTTTAAGTCCTATAATTTTCTACTAAGTCCTTGGAAGTTCACGTTTCCCTTTGCATTTTTCCTATTCAGTTTTATCCGTTCTTACATCAAGGACGATGTACAACTTAAGTGTGGAGGAGAAGACAAATAGGAAAAATAGATATTATAATAAATAAGTCAATTTTCTCATTATTAAATTAAAATAAAATCTATGTTTTGTAAACAAATTAAGTTTTTAGCAAAGCAAAAATCTCAATGATTGACACTATAACTAAGCACAAAATCCATCCACCAAATATGTGAGAAAACCAAGCCTTTATATTTCTCTACTTTTGTGTGAAAGCTGATAAATTAGTATGCTTCAGAACTTGTGGTTGATCATCAGTTACTAAACCGCAATGAGGTTAATTTATAGATATTTTTCAAAGGAAGCAAAATAAATCCCCATTGTATCATTTTAGTCAAGCTACACTGCCTTTCAAAATATATGTCACTTATACCTGTGTGTTATACTATCCATTGTGCCAATATCCTTATGTCATGGCCACCCATTTGTCAAGTCGCAAAAGTATTATAATATATGATAACGCTTTAATTATACATGTTTGCGTGTGCGTTATCTATTTATATTTAGGTTAATTATGTAAAATACCGATACTTAATAGAGTATATTTGATGTATAGGCTCCAAGGATGTGTCGTGGAAGGAAATGGAAGAAAACACGAAGATATGAAGCTTAAACAAAGAAAGAAAGTCAAGCTTATGATCTCCGGACACCTGTCACTGTTTTCGCCATATCTTGAGCATACGAACTTCGTTTTAGTTGGTTCAAGCGGCCAGGGAAAGAGGAATGAATTATCAAAAACATAGACTTTTTGGTCCAAATCTGGAAATGAACAAAAGTGCGGCGCACTTTTCTGCAGCACAAAAATATTCTAGACGCGCAAATGAGCGGCGTACAATCCAAAAAGTGCGGCGCACTTTCCTTCTGCACAGCTTAAAAGTCATATTTATGACTCCCATTCATTGCTAATCCGATCATATGACTTATACTTGGTCCCCAAGGGTTAGAAACACTTTATATACATCCAAAGAGCTCAGAGAAACATCATTCCATATCTCATATCATACTCTCATTATATCATAAACCTCCATTGGAGACGGAGAACTAAGGTGAGAATCTTTGGATCCAATGATCCAAACACTCCTCTAATCCATGGTGTTCCACCATACCACCACTCACCACCACGAATTACTATTGTACCATCATGATTTCCAAAACCTAAATCACCATTGGAATATTGGGTTGTTGGACTAGTGATTGTTTTGAATTATGATTGTTGTAATCATAATATCTGATTTGGTAGTTTGTAATCAAACCACTCGCATAAATGGATTGGGTACATTTCTTTACTGATCAAATTGATATGTTTCTATGTTTATTGATGCTTGCGATTGTGATTATTGATTTGATGATAATAGCTTCGCAGAGGCGAAGTGCGGCGCACAATTAGTTTTGTGCGGTGCACTTTTTCCTGGTTCGTGTTTATAAGTATGATCTGAATGATTTTGTATTAGATGCTATTGTGTAAGCCCATTGTTATGTGTTGGGTTTATTCTTGATCATGACTAGTACTCATGTGAGTGGATAGATTTCTTGTCATCTAGTAAATGAATCTTGTTATTCGCCGTTGACGCGATTAGTGGAATAAAACACATCACAACTCTTACACAATCTTATCTATTACTTTGATCATTGAAATCAAGCATAAGCCATTCTTAATGCTTTTGGTATGACATGATCTTTAGTCGGTTTTTTGTTATATTAATTAGATGTTGCATGTGAGACTAGTAATCCACATGTTGTCTTACCTTGTTTATGTGCTTGTAATTCATCTTAGCTATATATCATTTCTATCTTCTGTGAATCATCATTTGGATAAGCTTAAGTCTTTAGAACTTGTGACACTCTAAAGATAATTGTTTTAACTTGTTAACACCAATCCCATGGATCGACCTGGACTTATCTTTAGACTATGCTATACACGAAAGGGTATACTTGCCCGTGTTATGTTTTTAGTCCTTGTTTGGTAATAATCTAGTAATATAAATTTAAAACTCGCTTTCGCAACTTCAAGTTTTTGGCCCTTTGTTTAGGACATGCGAACACACATCAAGTTTTTGGCGCCGCTGTTGGGGATTGTTTTCGTTACTTGTTAAAACTTTCTGAGATACTCATTAAAAAATAAAACCATTGCCGTAGAGATTTCTGGCAATCTCAAAAAATTTCTGTCCTAAAAATTGCAAAAAGTACGCCACACATTTATTTTTGTGCGCCACACTTTCTGGAGAACTTTGAAGTACGCCGCACATATAGCAATGTGCGCCGCACTTTCTGAAAAAAAATTCAAAAAATCTACTGAATGAATTTCAAAAACCCACCAAATCTTTTTAATGCCTAACTTCACTGCTGCGAACATGATGGTTGTTTTCTTTGTGCTCATACTTGTTGATTTTTTGCATATGTGTATAATGTACATTAAAATGAAAAAATAATATAAAAATAAAAAACCAAAAATATTTTCTTTTATTTTATCACTTGTTGATTTTTGCTGTTTAAAGACTTTGGTAGTTTGCTTATTTTCTTTTTCTTGCTATATGGATCATTTGAGTTTCTTAGTAATTATAATAACGAAACTTAAAATGTTTATTAAAAAATTAAATAAAGACCAAAACGATTTTTACTTCTTATTTATGTTTCCTTTATTTTGTTATTTTGAGTTCAGTCATGCTTGTGTAAATACAATAATTAATGTGTGGTATTGTGTCTAGTTATTTTTTAAAAAAATTGAAAAATCTTGTAGTAAGTACGCCGCACTTCTATATTGTGTGTCACACTTTTGTCCTACAATAAAATAAAAAATAGTTTTGTGTATAAATAAAAACCTGATTCATTTATTTATGTTTTGTGAATACTTGTAATTTGTTTCTTGCATCTTAGTTCGCATGTGTGCTTGTTTGCATTTCATCCAATGTATGCATTTTTATTCCTTTTCCTAGTTTAAGAGGAGCGTTTGGATGAGTCATTTTCTAACGATTTTGATCATAACAAAAATTCTCCGTTCATCAAAATAAGTGGTATTTGATACCTTAAGTCATATTTGTAAAAATAAAAAATATATAAAAAATTGATTGAAAATAAATGGAAAATACATGAAAAATAAAAAAGTTAGGAATCTAGTTTTTGTCATTTGTTTCATGTTATGTGTTAGATGTACATTATGTTATGTCTTATTTTGTTATTAGAATGTTGTGTGCTAACTGATTTTACTTGTCTTTCTAGCTTATTAGTCTTTCCTTTTAGTTTTGTGCTCATTTTCCTTTTTTATACATTATGTGTTTTCATGTTTCTTAAGGGTGTGTTTGGATTAAGATAGTTTATATATATCCAAATGATTTTTATGAAAGTGTTTTTGTAAAAGTTGTTAGTTATTATGTTATAAGAAAGTTTCTAAAAAAATCGTACAGAAAGTACACCGCACATTTGATTTGTGTGTCGTACTTCTTTGCTGAAAACCAAAAATATTTTCTTTTTTGTATCAGTCTCATATAGATAGTTTAATAATCATTTTAGTATAACTCTTTGTTTGCATATTTGAGATGGATTTTGTATGTGTTTGCATAATTATATTGAAAGTTAAAAAAAATATATAAAATTATAAAATCTAAAAAAAGAGTTTGCTTATTTATTCTATTATTTCAATTTTTTGTGCATGAGTGTTTGGCTTTTGTTTGTGTGTTACCATTACATATTTCCTTGTGAATCGTATGTATAAAATTAATTAAAAAAACATTATAAAACTTATAAAATAAAAGATTTTCTTATTTATTTTTTATAATTAATGTAATCTAAGTGTCCCCGTGTTTGTTTATGTTTGTTTTATATATTGTATGTTTATATATGTTTTCGTAATAATTAAAAATTAATAAATAAATAAAAACTAAAATCGGTTTTTTGTCATAATAAAACCGCCGCACATTTGGTTTGTGCGGCGCACTTTTGAAAAAATAGGCTCGAAGTACGCCGCACTTTGTTGAAGTGTGACACACTTTCTGGTTTGCACAAACATATTTGTTCAAATTTATTTTGAATGTTTAAAGACTATGCATATACAAAGAATATCTTAAATAAACTTGTGCCGTGATCTTCAGTTGTTTATAAATAGTTATAAAATTTAGAAACCTCAAAAATATTTTCTTTTCTTTTTGTAATAGGTTGTCTTTATTAGAATTTTTATTGTATTTTTACGTTAGTTGGTTGCATCTAAATTTTTTTATTAGTTCTTTGTTACGTGCTTGAGTTTGTGTATATTTGTTTATTTTTCGGTTCAATGATATTTAAATATAAAAATAGAATTTTGTTAGAAGTACGCCTACTTTTCTTAAGCACGGCATACTTTCTTCAATTAGTCCACAAAAATATCGTTTTGTTTTAGCCAATGTGTTTGTTTGTTTGTCTTTGATGTTAAATCTTTGGACATTAAATAAATATGTGTTTGATAAGTGTTTGTCTAAAATAAAAAAATCCAAAAAGATTTTATATCACCTTTATTTTTTATTTCGTAGTGTTTTGTGTGTTATTATTAGAATGTAAATAAATAAAGTTTTTAAATAAAAATATAAAATATTTTAAATGAAAAATATTTCAATTTTAGAGTATGTCTGACATTCCGCCGGTGTGTTTCGTACCTTGATTATTGTAACACCAAAAAGAATTTCACGAACTTTGTAGGTGTGTTTTCTGGAAACCCTCACGAGACTATAACTCTTCCACTTGTTACACCGTGGTGTTTAAAGGCTTGTTGCATACGCTAAATTCAATAGTGGTGCCTATGAAAGTGTGCTTTAGAATTTTACCTTTTTTTGTAGTTTTGTCTATTTTGTAGATTTAATAAATAGGTGAAGCTTGGATTAGATTGGTGATAGCTTATCGCATGGGGATGTCATATATATATATGGATCGGTGTATAAACAATAAATTGTTGAATTCACATGCTTGTGATGGCGCTTCATTTTTGCACTATATTTTCAGAATTCAACCGAAGAACTTATGAACCCCGGGAAGTCTCGTTTCTCTTATATTTATTTTTCCCACTTTTAAATTATTTTCTAAATTATGCATATTGCTAAACTTAAGTGTGTGTGTGTGTGTGGGGGGGGGGGGGGGAAATTGAATTGGAAATTGTGACTCTTTATTTAATAAAAAACCTTTGTTCGCCCTCAAGAATCTAAAATTATTTTTTTTTTCTTTTTCTTTGACACTTGGGTTAATATATTAGAATAAAACATTGAAAAAATATCGTTTTGTTTTAGCAAATGTGTTTGTTTGTTTGTCTTTGATGTTAAATCTTTGTACATTAAATAAATATGTGTTTGATAAGTGTTTGTCTAAAATAAAAAAATCCAAAAAGATTTTATATCGCCTTTATTTTTTATTTCGTAGTGTTTTGTGTGTTATTATTAGAATTTAAATAAATAAAGTTTTTAAATAAAAATATAAAATATTTAAAATGAAAAACATTTCAATTTCTGAGTATGTCGGATATTCCGCCGGTGTGTTTCGTACCTTGATTATTGTAACACCAAAAAGAATTTCACGAACATTGTAGGTGTGTTTTCTGGAAACCCTCACGAGACTATAACTCGTCCACTTGTTACACCCAGGTGTCTAAAGGCTTGTTGCATACGCTAAATGCAATCATGGTGCCTATGAAAGTGTGCTTTAGAATTTTACCTTTTTTTGTAGTTTTGTCTATTTTGTAGATTTAATAAATAGGTGAAGCTTGGATTAGATTGGTGTTAGCTTATCGCTTGGGGTGTCACACACATATATATATATATATATATATATATATATATATATATATATATATATATATATATATATATATATATATATATATATATATATATATATATATATATATATATATATATATATATATATATATATATATATATATATATATATATATATATATATATATATATATATATATATATATATATATATATATATATATATATATATATATATATATAGGATCGGTGTAAAAACAATAAATTGTTGAATTCACATGCTTGTGATGGTGCTTCCTTTTTGCACTATATTTTCAGAATTCAACCGAAGAACTTATGAACCTTGGGAAGTCTCGTTTCTCTTATATTTATTTTTCCCGCTTATCCTACTTTTAAGTTATTTTGTTCGCCCCCAAGAATCTAAAATTTTTTTTTTTTGACACTTGGGTTAATATATTAGAATAATACATAGAAAAAATGGTTGGTTGCTAGTTACCCGGAATGATTGGTTGATTTTTTCTAATAGTTGGTTCTCGATTGGTTATGGGTATTGTGCCATTCCAACGAAGATGAAGAATGCATTGTTTATGTTTCGCATTTTTTGTGGTGTATGCTTATATAGAGTGTGAGAGGATTTTTAGTTGTGAAGGGCGTGATGAAAAAAAAAATAGAAAAAAAGGAAAAAGACGAAGAAAAAAATGGAAAAAGTAAAATCGAAAAAAAAGATGTAGAATGAAAAAAAAATAGTGAATAAAAAAAATAGCCAATGAGCTATATATATTTATGAAGATGAAGGAAGACGAAGTCCTTTGAGATATCGATTAGCCAATGTGCTAAGACGTGATATATATGATGTTCAAATTGTGATTGTAGAAAATTGTAATATTTCATGGTTTGTGGTACATTTGGGGGCTAGAAACATGGGAAATTTTAATATGTAAAAAATTACAAGCAAACTCTTAAGTGTGGGGGTGTGTTTGCTTTTTGAGAAAATTTCCTACAAAAACCCAAAAATATTTGCGATTTCAAAAATTTTAAAATTTGTTCTTTTCTTTTTATACTTAGGTAAATTTATTTTTAACTTTATTTTTTATAGCATTGCTTGAGGGAAAGCAATAGTTACTTAGCATTGCTTGAGGGCAAGCAATAGTTTCTTATCATTGCTTGAGGGCGAGCAATAGTTTAAGTGTGGGGGAATTTGATAACGCTATAATTATACATGTTTGTGTGTGCGTTATCTGTTTATATTTAGGTTAATTATGTGAATTATCGATACTTAATAGAGTATATTTGATGTATAGGTTTCAAGGATGTGTCGTGAAAGGAAATGGAAGAAAACACGAAGATATGAAGCTTAAACAAAGAAATAAAGTCAAGCTTATGATATCCCGACACCTGTCACTGTTTTGGCCATATCTTGAGCATACGAACTCCGTTTTAGTTGGTTCAAGCAGTCACGGAAAGAGGAAAAAATTATCTACAACTTAGACTTTTCTTAAAAAGCTGTAAATGACCAAAAGTTTGGCGCACAATCCAAAAAGTGCGGCACACTTTTCTGCAGCACAAAAATATTCTAGACGCGCAAATGTGCGGCGCACAATCCAAAACGTGAGGCGCACTTTCCTTCTACACAGCTTAAAAGTCATACTTATGACTCCCATTCATTACTAATCCGATCATATGACTTATACTTAGCCCCCAAGGGTTAGGAACACTTTATATATATCCAAATAGCTCAGAGAAACATCATTCCATATCTCATATCATACTCTCATTATATCATAAACCGCCATTAGAGAGGGACAACTAAGGTGAGGATCTTTGGCCAATGATCCAAAAACTCCTCTAATACATGGTGTTCCACCATACCACGACTCACCACCACGAATTACTAATGTACCATCATGATTTCCAGAACCTAAATCATCATTGGAATATTGGGTTGTTGGACTAGTGATTGTTTTGAATTATGATTGTTGTAGTCATAATATTTGATTTGGTACTTTGTAATCAAACCACTCGCATAAATGGATTGGGTACGTTTCTTTACTGATCAAATTGATATGTTTCTATGTTTATTGATGCTTGTGATTGTGATTATTGATTTGATTATAATAGCCTCGCAGGGGCGAAGTGCGACGCACAATTAGTTTTGTGTGGCGCACTTTTTCTCTGGTTCGTGTTTATAAGTATGATCTAAATTATTTTGTATTAGATTCTATTGTGTAAGACCATTGTTATGTGTTGGGTTTATTCATGATCATGACTAGTACTCATGCGAGTGGAGAGATTTCTTTTTATCTAGTAAATGAATCTTGTTATTCGCTTTTGTCGCGATTAGAGGAATAAAACACATAACATCTCATACACAATATTATCTATTACTTTGGTCATTGAAATCAAGCATAAACCATTCTTAATGATTTTGGTATGACATGATCTTTAGTCGGATTTTTGTTATATTAATTAGATGTTGCATGTGCGACTAGTAAACCACACGTTGTCTTACCTTGTTTATGTGCTTGTAATTCATCTTAGCTATATATCATTTCTATGTTCTTTGAATCATCATTTGGATAAGCTTAAGTCTTTAGAACTTGTGACACTCTAAAGATAATTCTTTTAACTTGTTAACACCAATCGCGTGGATCGACCTGGACTTCCCTTTAGACTATGCTATACACGAAAGCGTATACTTGCCCGTGTTGTGTTTTTAATCCCTTGTTTGGTAATAATCTAGTAATTGTTGATCCCAAACTTAGATCGATTTAGCTTGTGTAAACGAGATTAAATCAAGTTAAGCACGTAGAGAAACTTTGTTGTATATGAAACAATTCAAGTACTATGCGGAATTAATACTCAAAGAAGAACACACAAACAAGATAAACCAAACTTTCACTTTGATTGATACATCGAACTTGCGTACAATGAATGTGTAAAAACATATATTAAACAATAACCTAAAGGCCTCCTTTTATAGATTAAGGAACCTTGTACAAGAGACTACATATCAGCTATTCTTGGTAAATATAAACATAGAAAATACATTGTCGAACATTTCTTTACTAGAAACATAAAACGTGTAGACTAAGTCTTCTATCAGTGCTTGACTTCTTCTTATCAATGCTTGACTTCTTCCTATCAACGCTTGTCTTGTCAACGTTTGATTTCTTCTTATCAACGTCCAGATTGCTCTTGTCAGCGTCCAAGTGTATTGGCTACATTTTATTCCCAACAATCTTCCCCTAAACTTGATATCTACTCTAGTAATCAAGTTTCTGAATAAAAACTAAGAACTAGGAGGAATCTTACAAATCTTATCAAATTGGAAATCAATATATCTAATCAAATCTTTGGCCACGTCACTTGAGTTGTCTATCTCCAGTTGTGTTATCATCATTTTCTTCAAAACTTCTTTGGACATAGGATACTCATCACCCACAAGAAGATACTCAGAAAACTTTGTAGAACTAAAATGATACACACCAACTGCTGAATATAGACGCCTTTGAAGTCCACTAATATCCTCATCAAGATCCTTCCAAACAGGATCTTCTTCATCTGGTGCACACATCCTTCTGAATGTCGACCAAATCTTTATTCCATTAACTGAAGTAGGTGCTTCAGTCTCATACTTGGCCTACAGTAACCTCCAAAGGTATGCCAAGTCTTCCCTGTCCAAGCTTGCAAACAAAGACATAAGAGTAGTAAAAGTATGTACCTCTTTCCCATATCTGCCAATCATCCAGAACCCACTTGCATCTTCTTAATAGCTAACTATAGGGTTTCTGGAATCATGAGGTAATACTTCCACCATATGTGAAACTTCCAAGGATGATAGCTTAATGCTCCTTCTAATAATAGCTTCACTAGGATTCAATCTATCCATATTTTCTGGGAACACAAGTGGAACTCCCTTCTTCTTAGGTCTTGGTGCAATTAAAGCCTGTTGAATCTGCATGTCTTCTGCAAGCTCTTCCTTTCTTTCATCTGAAAGGAGTCTGATAGTGTTCATCTCTTACGCTCTTGCCCAAATAAGATAAGCTTTATACTCCAACTCATCAAAGGATAATCCCTGTAACTTCTGAAAAGTCCAACCCCCTTGATGACATCTAAGCAACATATAATAAAGCTCCCTTCTATCCCTCTTTGATTGTGAGAAAACTTTGCTGGCTTTGTACTTTAGGATTACCTGACAATCCCTTTGAATCCTGAGAAGAATCTCCAATCCCCAAATCTGATCTGATAAAGACATATCTGGATTCTTCATGATCTTATTCTCCAATGCAAAGTACATCTGGGCAACTTCTGGCATATCATAATCCACCTTCATCTTCATCTCTGCAAGTTTTTCTCTTGCCAACACATCACCATATTCAAGTCTTTATGGTTCTTCAATAATCATGACACTTGAATTTGTGCACTCATCATTACTTCCTTCTTGTTCCTTAGAAGTAACCACAAATGGTGACACAAAACCTTCTTCTTTTCTTGTTCCATAAGTTGTGCAACCAACATTGAATCAAACTTTACTTGAGCTGCATCCTTGGGAACTACTGTTTCTACCATAATCCCTTTACCCCTATCTAATGTATCAATGATGGGTAAAGATGATGATGGTACATGTGAAGACACTTCTTTGATGATGACTGATGACTGGAATACATCAATCATACCTGCAGGTCTATCAACGTCCAAAACGTGTGTGTCAACGCCTAACTTACTCCTATCAGCGCTTGGCTTATCAGCGTCAAAAATCTTCTTGTCAACGCTTACCTTACTCTTGTCAGCGCTTCTTGTGAACTGCTCCATCATCTCAGTAAAGGATAAATTCAAATTTATAGGGGTAACCAATGAAACATCAAAACCTGGTTGCCTCTTCAAATCTGTTAGAGCTTCAGCTATACCCAAAGATTGTCCTTCATTTGAGCCTTTATCACTCAAATGTATCTGCTCATCCTCCCCTTTGGAAGAATCCTCCACTCCACGTCTAGGGTTAGAACCTTCTAAAATAACAATCCTCTCCCTCGATTGCTAGGGTTCAAGGCCTTGTGTAGTGAAATTATGTACCAGGTCTGCATTTTGCTTTTGCACGCTAATACAGATAGCCGTCAATTCCAACATGTATAGGGTTCCACTCAGCCCTCCTCTAGAATGGGTATTTGACCTCCCAAAGTAGATTCATGGGGCATGGATGGGGTCTTAATGATGTTAGGACTGGCTTGGCCTGCATCTAAGCTAGTACCAATAGTCCTAGCCCCACCCATGTCACCAACCACACTTGTGGTGGTGGTTCTCTCTGCAACATGGCTAGGACCACCAGAGGAGAACACTCCAATGGTCCTTTGGCTTTTTTTCCATCCTAAAGTTTGGGGGTGAGGAAGATGATGTGGATCGGGTTGCAGTTTGGGGGTTAAGGGGTGTTTGGGTCTGTTGTAGAAAGGTGTCAACGTTTGGATTTGAAGTATCAACACTAACATTTAATGTGTCAGCGTTGAAGGGATCTTGGTCAAGTTCCATATGTTGAGGTGAAGGTGATAGTTGATGTAATGGGTCCCGTTGTGGTTGTGGGTCAGGTTGAGGTTGTGTTGCTGCAATAACAGCAAGCATGGCGTGGGTAAGAGGTAAGTCTCTGTGAGGGGGTGAATTCATCTTACTAAAAATAGCTTTCTTTTGCACAGGGATCACATAAAAATCATCATGATCCCTGGTGCAATACCTTTGTTCATCAAAAACCATTTGTAAAAATCCTGGGTAAGCCAGAGTCTTCTTGCTACCCTTGTTTTTACACATGCCATCAAAAATCATTTTAGAAAAACTATATTGTTGCCCTGTAGCAATAAACACAATGGCACTACCAATGGATCTATTAATTTCATTATGTGCAGTACATTTAGGACTTAAATATTGAAGGATGATATGTATTAAGTACTTCCAAGCTGGGGGAAATTCCTGTTTATTATATTTGTTTAAAGTACCCTCTTTAGAGAAAGGATAACCCAAAGCTTGAAGTCCCTGTTCTATCTCACCAATGGGTAGAGTGGTTATACCATCTGCATCATTAAGAAGCAAAGCCTTGCGAACCAAGGCTTCAGTAACCACCCATGGACGCCCATGGATAATAACAGTTAATGTAGTCACACTATTAAGCGTTGAGGAACTAATAGTGTTCCAAAACTGTTTAATATGAGTGACAGGGATAAGAGGAACATGAGAAAGTACATACCGTAGTGGAGATGCATTCAAATATGCCACCATCTGAGTATATTGAGGGAACAGAGCATCATCAGCCTCCAAATAGGCAACCATGTTATGCTGACTTCTGAATCCCAATACCAAGTCACTCGGTTTAAACTTTGGCGCCATTGATGTAGAAAGCTGTGTGAAAGGTTATGAAAGATGAATATATGAGAAAAATTTGTTAGACAAGAATAAGCAGTTACCCTTTTACAAAATAATGAGCCAAATATATAGGAGAGGTAGGCACATGTGATTGGTCAAAAATTAGGGAGTTATTTTCAAAATATAATGATGAAAATCTTGAAAAGAAAATAACTTATCTTGTGCATTAATAAAAGTTTACCAAGTCCCAAAATTACGGCCCAAATTTTTGTCAAAAATAACAACTGGGTAGGACCCAATGAGTGTCAACGGTCAAAAATAACCTATCAACGCCCAACGACTATATTCTTGTCAACGTTGGAAAAAGCCATGTCAACGTCTAAATTGGTCCTAACAACGTTTATAAATAAATCTGTCAACGTCCAAAAAATAAAAATAATAAAAATGAAAAAGGACCTTAACAAAGTGATTTATCCTAGTGAAGATAACCTATAAACTGAAAATTACTATAGGGTGGCAAGCACTGTCCAATCACGCACACTTGCTTAAGCAAGATAGACATAACAGTCCTCTATTGTCCCTTCCTAACCAAAGTTCTTAACAGTGAAGTTATCTCATAAAATCCTTTGTAACTTCCCAGGAAAGCCCAATAAAAATCATACCCAAGTCTCCCAACATATCACATCTAATTCTAGGCCAAAAAGTCTTGGCAGCGTGCATAGTATATCAACTGTGCATGCTATAGTGCCTCATGAGTTAGTAAACTAATTCATACTCACCAGTGGACATAATCTAGAATTGTGATAAGAGTATTATATGAATACCCAAAAAGTCCTAAAGGGTTACTAAACCTCCCCTTAAACTATGATACATAAGTTTCAATATAAAATGCGTTTAATTAAAATTTATGTCAAGATAGGAATATAAATATTCCAACCATCATCCATAAACTGAAACATGCTCCAATATTGCTCCAAGAATCCATAAGCAACTCTGTATCCAATTGTACAATGCTAACAACGCCTGCATAATTAAATTAAAAACCACAAAACTAACATGTTGCTGACAATGTCAATTTAACACTTGTCAACGTTAAAATAACCTTTGTCAGCGTTAGACAAATAAAGTGGAAAATCTAATTTTGTATAAAGATGAATAACTAATTTTGCATATCGTGTACATACTTTACAATAAGTTCCCAAACACATATTAAGTAAGATTGATCATTCTAATACTTGTTACCAAGTATTGAAATCTTCCAGTATCAAAAGGTTTAGTTAATAAATCAGCCACATTTTCCTCTGTGTCAACCCTATCTGGTTGTATTAAACCTTTTTAAAACAATCTCTTATAAAATGATGTCTAATTTCTATGTGTTTTGTTTTAGAGTGATGTACATGATTTTTAATAATGCATAAAGTACTATTATTGTCTACAAAAATATTGGTATGCATGAAATTATACCCATAATCCAACAGCTAGTTCTGAATCCATAAGACTTGTCCACAACAAGCAGCTGCAGCAACATACTCTGCTTCAGTTGTAGAATTGGCCACCATTGTTTGTTTCTTGCATTGCCAAGATATCAACCTACTCCCAAGAAATTGGCATCCACCAGTTGTGGATTTTCTATCAAACTTGTCACCACCATAATCACTGTTTGAATATGCAATAAGCTCCAATGGAGAATCTTTTGGATACCATAATCCCAAGTCTGGATAACACCTAAGATATCTAAAAATTCTCTTGAAAACATGAAGATGGCACTCTTTGGGAGTCACTTGATGGCGTGCATAAGCACACACAGCAAACATAATGTCAGGTCTTGAAGCTGTGAGATACATCAATGAACCAATCATTGACCTATAATGCTTGACATTCACCTCTTTTCCATCTCCAACTTTTCCCCATGGGTGTTCCCTATCCATGGGAGTGCTAGCCCGTTTCTCATGTGGAGAAAATCCAAACTTCTTCAAGATATCTGCCACATATTTGTCTTAAGAGATGAAGATACCATCTTCTTTCTGCTGTACTTGTAACCCTAGAAAGAAGTTCATCTCCCCCATTGCACTCATCTTCAACTTGTTTGTCATGAGTTTGGAAACATTTTCACTCATCTTTGGACTAGAAGAGCCAAAGATGATATCATCCACATAGACCTGTACAAGTAAGAAATCCTTACCAGTCTTCTTTGTAAACAAGGTCTGGGCTATGGTGCCCCTTTTGAATCCATTTTCCACCAAATAGGTGGACAATGTGCCATACCATGCTCTTGGGGCTTGATGAAGTCCATACATAGCTTTCTTCACTCTATACACCTTGTCTGGTTCTTCTGAATCTTCAAATCCAGGTGGCTGCATTCCATAAACCTCCTCTGCAATTGTGCCATAAAGAAAAGCACTCTTTACATCCATTTGATAGACTGTAAATCCCATGCAGGAAGCATAGGCTAGAAAAATCCTTATAGCCTAAATCCTTGCAACAGGTGCAAAGACCTCCTCATAGTCTATCCCTTCCTCTTGTGTATATCCTTGTGCTACTAAACGTGTCTTGTTTCTGACCATAATGCCTCTCTCATCCTTTTTATTCCTAAGAACCTATCTTGTCCCAATAGGTCTGACATGTCTGGGACAATCAACTAACTCCCAAACATCCTGAATAGCAAATTGGTGAAGCTCATCTTGCATTGCTTCCACCCAACTTGGTTCTTTGAGAGCATAAAAAATCTTTTTAGGTTCTTGTTGTGACAGAAAACAGGCAAACAAACATGCTTGAATAAGAGGGGTATCAACCTTCTTGTGAATATTGGCAACAAACCCTCCATGAGTCCGATGAGATCTTCTAGTTTGCACAGGAGTCATCACATCACCTATGATCAAAGAAGAAGGATGATTCTTCATGGTAGATGTAAGTACTCATCCTTCAATGATTGTGTTATCATCAATTTCACTATCCATATTGCCAATATCTTCTTCAAATGCTCTTCCATCATCATCTGAATGAACCTCTCCATTTCTGTTTGAAGGTTCACCTTGTTCAAAATTATTGGAAGAGAATAAATGGTCAAAAGAGCTGTCAATGCCTGAGTTAGAGTTGTCAACGTTTGAGCCATCAACGCCTAAATTTGTCTTGTCAGCGCTAGATTTTCCTCTGTCAGCGTTTGAAGAATCATGCATGTTGTCAACTGGTGAGACTTATGGACCACCTTTTTCCTTTCCAGCAGCAGTAGCAGCAAATGCATTTGTCCATATGGGAATGGTAACATACTCAAGTATGGGTGCTGATTTTTTTGCTTGTGATCCAACCTCTTTATCAACCTGTTTACCTGAAATATCAACAACTGGTTCTTCCACAACATTTGAAGTCACCTTCACAATGTTTGTATTAGTAACAGGCATATAATTCAATGTCCTAGATAGAGTTTCCAAGTCAAATAACCAATTTGGACCACTTTCAGGATCACTAGGTTTACTCTCTAAAAACCTAACATGTACTTTTTCAAGAATACGTTTTTCTTTCTTAATGTAAACCCTATATCCTTTACTTTGCACTGAATAACCCATAAAGTAGCCTTCATCACCTTTAGCACTAAACTTACCTAAGGCACCACTAGTGTCCAAAACAACTACATGACATCCAAAAGGTTTAAGAAAACCAATATTGCGTTTACTGCCCCAAAATAGCTCATAAGGTGTTTTGTTATGGATCTTGTTGATTAATGCCCTATTCTGAACATAACAAGCTGTATTCACAGCCTCAGCCAAAAAAGCTATAGGAAAGTGAGCATCAACCAACATAGTCCTAGCTGCTTCTATGAGTGTTCTATTCTTTCTCTCAGCAACCCCATTTTGTTGTGGGGTTCTAGCTACACTAAACTGTTTAGTAATCCCTTTCTTGGCACAAAAGTCATCTAACAAATTATTTCTAAACTCACCACCATTATCACTTCTAAACATTTTAACCTCATTACCAGACTTCTTTTCTATTTGGGTAATAAAGTTAATCAAAGTATCAACATTGTCACTTTTCAAAGCTCAAAAGAAAGTCCAAGTGAATCTAGAAAAATCATCAATGATGACAAAATAGTAAGATTTACCATTTAAGCTTTCTATATTAGTTGGACCAAACAAGTGCATATGTAGTAAGTGAAGAGGTTTAGAACTAGAATGCACAGTTTTAGACTTAAAGGAGACTTTGTGTTGTTTGCCTTTAAGGCATGTAACACAAGAATGGTCATTATGAAAAGCCTTTTAAGGCAAATCATCAACTAAACCATGTCTCACAAGTCTATTTATATTTTAAAAATTAATGTGCCCTAATCTTCTGTGCCAAATATTACTCTCATCAACTGAAGCCTTAGCATATAGACATGACAAATTATTATTCATCCTAATTCCATTAAGATTCACATTATAAATGTCCTTATGCCTAGGTGTTCTATAATCAATGAATTTCTCATCTGGTATTATAAAATCTTTGCTTAACACCAATCATTCAGTATCAGTAAAAAGAACCTTATTTTTGTTATCACACACCTGTGATACACTAAACAGATTATAGTCAAGTTCTTTTACCAGAAACACGTTTTCAAAACGCAAATTGTTGGTGAGAAGAGTGCCTTTGCTAGCGATAGTCCCATATCCTCCTCTAAAGTACACTTTGTCATCATCGTTAATGGGGATACAATTTGTCAGATAATCTTCCTTCCCCGTCATGTGCCTAGAGCATCCAGTATCCCAATAGCCATAATCATTAACTTGCTTTTGAATGCCCTGCACATAAAGAAAACAAATTGTTTTTCTTTGGGAACCCAAGCCTGAGCAGACTTGGATTCATTTGGTTGTTCAACAAGAACATACTTATTCCTTATGACAACCCCTTGTTCATCCCTTTTTGGATTAAACACCCAGTTAGCCCCAATTGGTTTTGTTATGTAACACCCCCAAATTTATACAACTCAGTACAGCGGAAGACTAGTTGGTGTTACGGGATAACACATTACTCACATCATAGACAACACATAAAAATCGCGTCGTTTATTTATAAATCATTTCCATTCATAAGCATTAAAGTTACATCGGTCCCAAGTCATTACATTTCATACAAAGTTTTACAAAATATTTGAATGGAAAAATATTGTTTAAGTGCGGGCCATGAATTCTTGCCGTCTTCCCGAGAATTACCTTCAAGTACCTGAGATAAAACATGTTAAAAGAAAAGGTCAGCGATAACGCCGAGTGAATTCATAGAGTTTAATAAATTCCATCAATATAACTTTGGTATAAAATTAGTACCAAAAATCAATTCGTACAAATCATTGTAATAGGCCGTAAAATGGCCAAAATCGTTTTATACAAACCTTTGTAATAGGCCATAAAATAGCCAAAGTCATTTTATACAAATCCTTATCGAAAATCATAATATAGGCATTTGCCTTAAAAATCATTATACGAGCCAATGTCGTAAAAACACCATACAATACGACCATTGTCATTAAAAACATCATACAATACGTTTTGCAACGTTGTATAGATTAAATAAAAACCGTTATATGAATATGGTTATGAAAACCAAAACATAAACATAATATCAACAGTATGACCCTGTATTGCTAGTCAGGCAATACATCGTAATTCGGAGCGTCTATTAGTATTTCGTTAATTTGGATTATTATAAGCCGCATGACATTGTTACCTTACTAAACCAACAACGGGTAGCTAACCCGATACCAATTTTGCCCATCTAAAGTAGCGTGTCGTCACAAAGGTCACGCTATGGAAATCTTCTCATACATAAATTCGCTTACCAATCAATGTGGCACGACGGGGATCAACCGTCAAGGCGCGAACTGGGGTGATCGTCCCCAAATAGTACTATTATATGCACAAGCGTCTACCAACTCCCGGTAGTTCACAATTCATGCTAATGGGACTTTTAGTGACATAACATAACTTTAATAATCCATTTAATTTCATCTATCGGGTCCTTTAATCATTTATCGGGTCATACAATCGGGTCATTCAATCTTTCGGGTCCAAATCAATAAACAAACAATCGGGACTAATGGTGTCCTATTTTATAAAAACTAACATGTTATCTCCGTCGCGGGTTTATAAAATATTTATAAAAACATTTAAAAGAGTGCGAGGCTATGAACTCACGTTGATGTGGGAAGGCGGGTTATCGGCAATTCGGATTTACGGTACGTGCTTCAATCACGGAAACCTAGACAAATAATAATCGGTCTTAGACGTTTGTCCAATGACTTTATAAAATATCAATTATGTATACATATGATGATTACATATATATATGATGATCAAGTGGGTTTACATATTCTCGTTTACTCCTTTTAGTGTTATATGTCGATAACTTTTATATTAGTTTACTAGTTTTACCCGTTTACGTGTCTTAAGTCCAATAAGCTTATTATAAGTTATTTAACTTATTTTAATCCATTTTGTACCTATATTATCAGTATGTATACTTTCCAAGTTGGGCCTAAATGGGTTTAGCCCAACAGATTCTTTTTAGAAGTTTTTATCCTATTTAGTCCATTTATTAGTCCAATATGTTTATCTAACTTGTTAATGTCCGTATGCCCTATAGTTCGGGTTTTATCAGTTTTTACTTGTTATACATGTCTATATATCAGTATATAAGTTTTATAAAGTTTTCATTAGACGGGTCCAACCATCTAAGTTTTATTTAACAAAAACGTTAATTTTACGGCAATAGCCGAAAAAGTCGTAAAAATCATGTTTATAGTTTTTATTACTTATAAACATTATTTCACCACCATTTATATAATTTATCCATTTGATTAACCTTTTATATATATTTATATAAATAAGTTTTATAAGTTAGTGGGTTTTTATTTTACATTTTATATGTTAAAATGTGAGTGCTTATATAATAGTATTATTCTTTAATTTCCAAAAATCTGATTTTTAACTTCATCTTCACCAAAACTGCCATATCTTGAGTTCTATATGGAGATAGAAGCTCAAATTTTTATCACATAAACTACATGATATGTGATACATTTAACTCTTCTATAGCTACTGTTGAATCATCTTATAAATATTTTCTAAAAATCGTCCAAAACAGTAACTTCAGATTTATACCCTAAACTTGTTTTGATCATATCTCACTCATTATTTTGATTCCATTGCATGGCCAACTCTCACATGTGTACAAGACCCATAGCTTACTGTAAATCCATTTTACTTCATCATTTTATCAGTTCACCACTTGGTTCTTTACTGTTTTATACAGCCATGCAAATTAATCAAGATTTTAACCTTGTTTCTTATAGTTTTTCACCTTTTTATCCATGATTATCAACAACAAATCCCCACATAACATTTTTATCATCATATAATCATCATAAATATATACAATAGGAAATAAAATACATGTTTACATAATCAAAATATTAAGAAGATGAGGAGGACAATCTTTATACCACCAACTTGATGTAGGTTATGAGTTTGACATGGTTTTTGATGGAGAAACTTGTAGACAACCATGACCATCTTCAAGACCACCATGCTCCATGAAAACCTTGTGCAAAATCAGCCTCAAGACACCAAGAAAACTCCTCCATGGATGTTATAATCACCACCAATCAAGAGAGCTTCAAGAGGGCATCAACATGTGTATGAACAACATGGGATTTCATGGTTAATTTAAGATCAAAATGGGTGTTATGGTGGAGTGTGGGACGGCATAGAAAGGGTTTTGGAGTAGTTTGCATGTTGCAAATGAGGATAGTGGTATGTTGCAAATGGTTTTGTTGGTGTGTAGCTTCAAAGTGAAGCTAATATGGACAAGTGTTTAAGTAACTAGCTAACTAAATGACACCTTATGGTGTGTTAGTTAACTTAGGCCGGTTTTGGGAGTGGGGTGGGACAAGTGTCCCACTTGTCTCATCCCATTTATTTACGGGTACTCCTCGATCCTAGTTTCCTCGATTTGCGTGCCTTCGGGTCGTTTTACGAAAAACGTTTTTATAAATTATGAATCAACGACACAAAACGAATCTAATAAAAATTGTCTCATCAAAAACGGAGTTCGAAAATGTAAATACGTAATCCTGAGGTTTCCGGTTTAGTCGTAAAGGACATTAAAAAAAATCGTAAGTCCTAATCTCTTCTCGTAAATTTGTGAGTTTATGAACCAACACAAATTTAAAACTCCAAAATAATATTCACGGATAAATTTATTTTCTGAAATGTCGGACTGTCACCAAAGACGGTGTATGTAAGCGTAAGCACGTAACGTTGAATCCTCCGGTTTAGACGTAGTCGATGCTACTTCAAGACGTAAATCAGAATTTCTTCCCAAAAATAAGTGAGTTCATATAATAACATTAAAATAATATTTTCAATTAAATATTGAGAATAAAATATCAACCATAAATTGACGGATTGTCACATGTTATGACCTTTGAAATATAATGAAATCTGTTACAGGTCATAGAAATCCCATCTGAGTTAGGGTTTTGGTCTTGATTAGGTCTCTAAGTCAAGCTAGAAGAAGCTTTAGACCCCTTTCCCTTTGGTTGCAAATATTTTCCATTACTTGGTCTGACAACGTTCCTGTCAGCGTTTAATTTGTTCTTGTCAACGCTGAAATTACCCTTATCAGTGTTGAACCTAGGGTTTGCTACAGGAACCCATTGTCTGTTAGACCACGTATTGGTCTTCTGAAAAGGTCTTTGTCCATAAGTATTGGACCCTTTAGTAAAGAATGGGGCTGGTTTGACAACTTGTGGACTTTGCTGGACAAAAGGTTTAGGTTTGACAGTGTTTGACACACTTATAAGCTAAATGTGAAAAACTTCCACAAGTATAACAGGCTTTTCTAGACATAGCTCTAGGTCAAGAAGAAAAGAAAAGAAACCTGTCCCATTATCACTAATTTGGCTTTTTGGTGACCTAGGTTTTCTATACATTTTTGCATATTTAATACTAGTTTTTCTATCAACGTTTGAGCCAAGGTTAACAGTCTTGCCAGTGGTAGGATTGGTCACTTTTATGGATGTAGACTCATTTGGGCTGTCACTAAGTATGCCCCCTTAACAAACAAAGTAGGGTTGGCTTTCTTCCATTGGTCCAAATCAGTCAATTTCTGCTTGTATTCCTCTACTGGGGTAAGAACTCTTGGTGGAGGAATAAATTCCTCTTCTTGGAGTTCTAGTATATACCAGTCCAAGACAAATCCTTTCTAAGGACACCATAAAAGTTCCCAACAGGTGGTGGAACACCAACATACTCTTTCATCCCAATCCCAGTCATATCCCAAGAATCTCTTTGTTCACTAACACATTTTTCTACGGAGTGTGAAGCTTTATAAAATCTCTGGATTTTAAGATCTACGTTATCTTTGTTTTTGATAGCCTCATCTAACTTAGCCTGTAAAGCACCATTGGCTCTCTCCAAAATGTTTCTAACCTCAACACTAGCATTTAAATCATGAGTTAAAATGTTGATTTGATCTTTTAGGTTAAACTCCATTTTCTTATATTAAGCCACAGTCTTTTCAATTTGAGTAAGAGCAAGTTGATTGTGGAAACCTTGGTTTCCTCGATATTTTAGCTACTAGGAATGAATCTCATTCACTTGATTGAATCAAGGCGGAATAGTATGAAACACATTTAACAAGGTGTTTAGACACAAAGAACATGAATTAAAACAAATGGATTGCTAACTATATTAATAATTAACAATCACTAGACGTGTATACATTGAATCCCACATCTAGTCGACACACGCTTTAGGTTTACATTGTGAATATGAGTTATATAAAAAAACCCTAATAACCCTTGGTTCCTTTGATAGTGTAAGGACTAGGGTTTTACAAGAGATAAGAATGAATAAAACATGTAAATCTTCTATTTAAATAACTATATACAGAATATATCCTGCATATATATCCAAATAAAAGCTTCCAAAGGCTTCTTGTCTACGTTTCTGTCAATGCTTAGTTTGTACATGACAATGCTTGAGCCATCAACCTCCTATTTGCTCTTGTCAACGCTTGATTTGCTCTTGACAACGCTTAGACAACTGTCTTCATGTTTTCTTCGTTTTTGAGTTTCTACCACATCAACTTTTTGACCCAACAATCTTCCCCTAGTTGATGTTAGCAAAACTCTATGTGTACCTCTTGTAAGTTGTACATCATCTTCAAATTGCTTCCCCTCAACTGTAGCATGTATGTCTTCCCCTTTTTGTCACATCAATAGGGAAGTAAACAATGTATGCAATCTTGAAGATTCTCCAAATGTAGGCTCTATGTAATGATCTTGAAGAAAAATAAATATAATATTCTTGATGTAGAAGTAGAATAACCCAAACCTATGTTCCATGTCTTGTACTATCCACGTGATAAAGAACTTATACCAAATTGAGAAAAAAATATAAGTAGACCTCGATCCCATTGTCAAAATCCTCATCCTTTGTGAGATACTGAGCATGATAATGTAACTCCTTCAAGTGATAGCAACCATACCTTCTAGATATGACAAGTCTTCATCACCAACCATGTAAAGGACGAACAAGTTATCTGTTAGGACCATTGGCCTAGTTAATTGTAGTAGGTAAACTAGGAGGTATGTAGTTCCTCCTGGTCCTAGTAGTAGTAGGAGCAAGTCGTGCTCCTGGTTCTAGTTAAAAGTAAAACTTTATTATTTATTTATTATTATGTTAGGATATGCATGAGATATGTTAGGAAAGGATATGCATATCAGTTTTACACGTTTTGTTTAATGATGTATTAGGGTTTCCTTGTAGTATAAAAGGAACCTTAGGCAGAAGGGTTATACACACCTTCATCAAACGTAATTCTAGTCATTATCAATATTAGAAATCCTTAGAAAGGATCAAGTCTTTATAGTTATTCTGTTCTTCTTTTATAGTATTTGTATTCTGCACTTGTATTGTGTATAGAGTCTCTTAGTGAATAGACTTGTGATTACAGAAGTCGTTCACCGTTCCTGACAGGCTGCAAGATCCACATCTAGTGGACCCAACAAGTGGTATCAGAGCCTGGGAGAGTCTCTGTACAAGAAGAATCAATTTTTCTTATTACTAACATTTTTGTTTAATCATGTCTGCCTCATGTTCTACTCAAACAGGAGAAGATAGCACTCCTAAAACTATGCAACTCAGCAGATCCTTGCTACGGTTTCCAACACAAATGGTAAATTTCCTCTTCTGAAGAAGGACGAGTATGATAGTTGGGCAATGAAGATGGAATGGTGGATCACCAACACTTATCAAGATCTTTGGAAGGTTATTCTGAATGGGAACAGCAGGAAGCTGACTGGAAGAGACAAGAATGGTAATATTACTCTTCTTAACCCTAAAACTCATGAAGAAATCATAGCCATTCAGAAGGAGGTCAAAGCAAAAACTATTTTGATTCAATCCCTTCCTGATGATCACATGTGTGACTTCTACCATTTGGATGATGCTAGAGAGATTTGAATGGAATAAAAGCAAGGTTTGGTGGGAATGAGGAGTCAAAGAAAATGCGAAGATCCACGCTAAGAGATGAATTCACAGAATTCCAAATTTCAGAAACTGAAGGTATTCATCAAGGGTATGACAGGTTCCAAAAGATATTAAGCCAGTTGAATCAACTTCGGTCAAAACCTGACGATGGTGATATTAATGAAAGATTTCTTAGAGCCTTACCTTACTCATGGAATCAGGTGGTAATCTCTCTAAAAGCAAAAGGTTGGCTTGACTATCTCAACTTTGATGATTTATTTCATAAGCTCAAAACTTTTGAACCTCATGTGAGAGGATATTCAAGTGATTCTTTTCCCACTCCTACTAATTCTGCCTTTGTGAGCTCTATGGCATCCAGTCCCATGTCTTATGCTAGTAGCCCAAGCAATACTGTGTCTTCTCAACATACTTTTCAGCATACTTCTGCTCCTGAATCAACAGCCAAGTCTGGTAGCATGGTAGAAGCTGTTCTTCATTCTTTTGTTGCCGACGTTGATGCTCAACAACAACTTGCTTTTGATGACTTCAAACAGGTTGATAAACTCGACCTGGATGAAATGGATCTCAAATGGCAGATGGCCATTCTCACTCTTAGGGTTCACAAGTTTGAGAAGAAAGCAGGTTGTAAATTTAATTACAACCCACGAGAGCCAGCAAGGTTTGACAGAAGCAAGGTTTGATACTACAACTGCCAGCAGCAAGGTCACTTTGCAAGGGAATGCCCTAACAAGAATGATCAGGAGAAGAGCAGATATTCAGCTTTTAAGGTTCAAGAGGTAAAGGATGTCAAGAAGGCATTGGTATCTGTTGACTCTATGGTCAACTGGAATGATCATCAGACTACCACATTGGAATCAGCTGAATCCTCGACTGACGTGTTTGCAATGATTGCTGGGAATCTCTCTGATGCAGAGGAAGCAGACGAGTTTGCTCTTATGGGCATCTCACATCAGGTACAACATTGTCCTCTTGGTTGTCATGATAAATATGTTGATCCCATTGATCGTTCGACTCAATGGTTAAGAACCATTATATCTAGGTTGATCATTGTTCATATGATAACATAGCGGAAAAGAACAATGATCATGAACAAGGTGTTTAGGCACAAAAGACATGAATTAAAACAAATGGGATGTTCATTATATTAATAACAAACATCCACTAGACGTGTATACATTGAATCCCACGTCTAGTGCGACACACACTTTAGGTTTACATTGTGAATGAAAGTTGTGAATAAAACCTAAGACTCATGTTCCTTTTATAGTTGAAGGAACATAATCTACAAGAGATCAAATCAAATAAACATCTAAATATTCTATTTAGATAAACTATATATTGTGTATATCATAAATAATATACTCAATATATTCCCTAAATAGAATTCTCCATCAAATCTTCAATATTCATCAGCGTTTGACTTTTTGACCGCGTTTGACTTTTGTTGACTTTCTGTCAGTGCCTGAATTGCTCTTGTCAGTGCCTGAATTGCTCTTGTCAGTGCCTGAATATATTACTTGATATTTTCTTCGATTTTGAGTTTCTGCCACATCAACTTTTTGACCCAACAATCTTCCCCTAGTTGATAGTGGCAAAACTCTATATGTATCTCTTGTAAGTTGTACATGATCTTCAAATTGCTTCCCCTTAAGTGTAGCACGTATTTTCTTCCCCTTTTTGTCACATCAACAAGGAAGTAAACAATGTAGACAATCTTTGAAGATTCTCCAAATGTAGGCTCTGTGTAATGATCCTGAAGAAAAATAAATAAAGTAGTCTTGATGTTGAAGTAGATAACCCAATCTTATGTTCCATGTCTTGTAGAATCCATGCGACTTCAAAACTCATGGCTATAATGAGCAGACTTAAAAACTCACGGCTATAATGAGTAGTCTCTTGACAAAAAGAGTTCTCTAGCAAATATGAGCATAGAGCATCTTAAGAAAAATCCCATACCTTTGCTATCTTTTTATCAAGTCCGTTGTCACCAATTATATAAGCATGAACAAGTTATCTTCAAACCCACTGAAAGTTTGAAGATATGATAGAACACAAACCCGCGAAAATCTTCTTCAAGCATCAAACTTACCATAAGAATTCTTCCCCTTAAGCTAACACCTCTTCATGACAAGTCAATATCTTCATATGTAAAAGCTGCTAACAAATAACTCTTTCACAAGGCTATCCCGATTACATAATCCAATAAAATTCTTCATGAATTGTTGCTAACTTACTTAAAAATCATTAATCCCTTTCAAAATATCCGAGCCATAAATATCAACTTGATATTCTGAATAAAACGGAGATTCCATGTACCTTTGTGTGTATTTTCCTCCTTTTTGTGTGCTTAAAACGTACCAGTTTTCTCAAACAGCAGCAAACTTTGTGTTGTCCAATATCTCTTCTGTCCAATATCTTGGTCAGATGTATTGTCCGATATCTGACAATACGTATCAGCGTTGAAGCTCATATATCGGACGACACTGTCAACTCTATCAGTGTTGACTTATTCTGTCAGTGCCTGAATTGCTCTTGTCAGTGCCTGAATTGCTCTTGTCAGTGCCTGAATATATTACTTGATATTTTCTTCGATTTTGAGTTTCTGCCACATCAACTTTTTGACCCAACAAAATATTCAGAATTGTTGTCCCAATACAATGACTTAAATGATCAGAATGATAAGTATTTTTTAGAGGTTCAAGCCTATAAGGCTTCTTTAAACACATTGGAACAACAAAAGAGGTGGCTTCAAGATACTCAACGTGAGTATGAGGATAAAATTAGGTTACTGAGCATCGATTTAGAAAACACAACAAATATGCTTAAATATACATAAATGGTAAAATATGACAGTATCAAAGAAAAACAGGAGATGAAAGAAAGATTAGATGCTACAATGTTGAGATTTGAAAAATGGCAAAAGGCACCTAAAAATCTTTCAAAATTAATCAATAGTAGCATGTCTGGTAGGACTAAAAGAGGCTTAGGATTTGATAAATATATTGATTCAGAAGATGTGTTTGATTTATCTTTTTTGAGTGTCTTTGATGCCGACTAAGAGGAAGAGGGTGAACCTAGTTACAATAGGTTTAAACCAGCAGCAGAAATGCATGCTGTCCCTCCACCTCTTACTGGAACTTTCATGCCCACTTCTAGGCATAATGACTTGGATGGATCACAGATGCATGAGTCCCCAAAAAGTTCTACTAATTCTAATGACTTTGTCTCGTGTACTTTCAGTGACAAAGCCAGTGTCTCTGCATCAGGTGGTTCAAGTGAAGAGTCGAAACCTAAAAGTTCCAAGTCGAATGATCATGCTGCTACTGGTGCTAGGAAGTATGAAGAGAGAGTTACTTTTAATTCAACAGTGTCTAGTCCTGGTTTATTGAGTCCTAGGAAGATTGATTCTCCTACACTTGTGTGTAATAAAGTTAGCAGTATGAAACAATGTCATTCTAATAAAAGGTCGATTAAAACATGTTTTGGTTGTGGAAGTGCATTTCATTTGATTAAAGATTGTGATTTTTATGACAAACATTCTTCTGTTCATCAAGCATTTCCTGCTCCTGGTCTACCAGGAGTTGTTCCATATTCTTCTAGAAGACTCAATCCAAGTGCTCAATCGTTTTCTTCTTCTAGAAGGACCTCTCCATTAGCTTCTGATCATTGGAGAAACATTGGATTAACATCAAATAGTACTACCAGTAACTATTTTCAGAATTTTAATCCAATTTATCCACATAATTTTGACCACATGTATTTTGGTTTGGGAAATTGGGAACTGCTGTTAAGCCCTCAGCAGGTTGTTCTTGGTCAAACAATAATACCAATATGATGCATAGGCAACCAAAGAACAACGGTGGATATCATCAATCTTCTTGGCTCTCTACAAAAGATCCACAAGGCAGGCTCAAACCTGAAAAGGTTTGGGTCCCCTTAAGACACTAACATTTGCATCTTTATTATCTTGTTGTTGTAGGTTACTCCATACCAAGATCCTACTCTACGAATTGTTGATAGTGGATGGTCTAGGAGCATGACAAGAAATAAAAGTCTTCTATCTAACTTTGTACCATTTCAAGGCAGTAAGGTCTATTTTGGTGGAGGTGAAGGAAGGATCACTGGCAAAGGAACAATTCAGACGCCCAATCTTAATTTTCAGCAGGTCTACTATGTGGAAGCACTTCAACACTTCAACTTGATATCTGTCTCTCAGATTTGTGATAAGAAGCAGTTTGTTCGGTTTACGGATACTGATGCACTTGTGCTATCCAAAGACTTTAAACTTCCGGATGACTCATAGGTTCTGCTCCGAAACCCTAGAAGACACAATCTCTATAGCATCAAGCTGAATGAAGTCAACCCTACTGGTCAACTAGCATGTTTGGTTGCTAAAGCCTCAGAAGATGAAGCCACTCAATGGCACAGAAGGATGGGACATGTGAACTTCAAGACCATTCACAAACTAGCAAATATGAACCTGGTCTCTGGTTTACCTCCCAAGTCATTTAGAAATGATATTAATTGTATTGCTTGCAGCAAAGGGAAACAACATAAAGCATCCTTCAAGGCCATTACTTCTCTCAGCCTTATAACTGAACCATTGCAGCTACTACACATGGATTTATTTGGTCCTACCTCTATTAGGAGCATTGACCACAAACAATTCTGTCTGGTGGTAACTGATGGATATAGCAGGTTTACGTGTGTTTTCTTCATGGCTGCCAAGAGTGAGACCTACTCAATTCCAAAAGATTTTATTACCCTTATAGAGAACTAGTTGTCCAAGAAGGTTAAAGGTATTCGTTGTGATAATGGAACCGAGTTCAAAAATAAAGACCTCATAGCACTTTGTAATTCAAAAGGCATCAAAAGAGATTATAGTGCAGCAAGAACTCCTCAACAGAATGGCATGGCAGAAAGAAAGAACAAGACTCTAATAGAAGCAGCAAGAACAATGCTTGCCGATTCCAAGCATCCAACCATGTTCTGGACAAAAGCTGTTAATACTACAAGTTATGTTTTGAATAGAGTTTCTATTACAATTCCTCACAAGAAGACTCCTTATGAGCTCCTAACAGCCAAAGTTCAAAATATTGCTCATTTGAAGCCTTTTGGGTGTCCTGTCACCATTCTGAATACTAGTGACTATTTGGGGAAGTTTGATGGCAAGGCAGATGAAGGATACATTGTGGGATATTCAGCTCACTCTCGGGCTTATCGTGTCTACAATCTCCAAGCCAAGCGAGTAATTGAAACTATCAATCTCAGGTATTTTGAAGTGAAGTCAAACATCCAAGGCAAGGGTCCTCAATGGTATTTTGATCTTGATTATCTTAGTGATTCATTAGGATATTTTCGTTTCAAAACTAACCATGATGCAGGTCCACAAGTGTTTGTAACTTCTAGTACAAGTGCTCACTCTAGTCTTTCCGACACAGATGACGAGGATGATATTTTTGTTGTTCCATCCTACTCTACCATAGTCTCTCCTACTCCTCCTAGTGATGCAACTCCATTGGATGTATTGGATTCACAAGTAGCTATTGACACTCTACTCAAACAAAAGCAAGAAGCTACTACAACAGCTGCTCAAGGTGGCTTTGAGTTTCCCTTGAATACGCCTAGTGACAAAGCTGCTCCTAGTACTCCAACTACTACTCCTAGTGCTAGTTTAACACCTATTGGTAGTCCGGCTAGTGAGTCTGCTTCCCATACTCGATTCTCCAGTCCTTCTGATCTGGGGAACCATCAAAAGAAGTCTTCTACCAAGCTGGATGATATTCATAAACAACCAATAGATTGTATTTTCAACGCTGCTTCATATGATGATCACTTTGTTGGGGATCTTAATAACTTGGCACCAGAAGTGGAGGTAGCTTACAATCCAGTGTTGCAATCACACAAATATCACCCTACTACTCAAATCATTAGAGATCCTGGTTCTACTGTCAAGACACGCAGAATGCATAAAAAGGCCCCGTCTGATCATCATGCTCTTGTGAGCTATATTGAAGATCAAAAGCGTAATAATCATACGAACTTTCAACACTGTTTGTTTGCTTGTTTTCTTTTCACAGGTGGAACCTAGATCAGTCACTCATGCTTTTGATGATCAAAGTTGGGTGGAGGCTATGCAATAGGAAATGCAGTAATTCTTGTTTCAGAATGTTTGGATTCTAGTTGACATACCAAATGGAAAGACATCAATCAATACCAAATGGATTCTCAAGAACAAGAAAGATGCACGGGGAATTGTAGTACGGAATAAAGCTAGGCCTATCGCACAGGGCCACACTCAAATTGAGGGCATTGACTACACTGAAGTTTTTGCTCCAGTTGCTAGGATTGAGGCTATTCGTCTGTTTTTGGCTTTTGCTTCTTATGTGGGCTTTACAGTTTTTCAGATGGATGTAAAGAGTGCATTTCTCTATGGCAAGATTGATGAGGAAGTTTATGTCACTCAACCTAAGGGCTTTGTAGCTCCACTTCATCCCAAGAAAGTTTACAAGGTGGTCAAGGCTCTTTATAGCCTACATCAGGCTCCTAGAGCTTGGTATGAGCGTCTCTCAACTTTCTTGTTAAAGAATGGCTATAGAAGAGGTACAATTGATAAAACACTATTTCTTAAGAGGAACACCAAGGACATTATCCTTGTTAAGGTTTATGTGGACAATATTATCTTTGGTTCTACTAAGGAGGAATGGTGTGATGAGTTTGAACAACTGATGAAAGGCGAATTTCAGATGAGTGCTATGGGAGAGCTTTCCTTCTTCCTTGGTTTTCAAGTCAAGCAACAGTCGGATGGGATCTTCATAAGTCAAGTTAAATATGTTCATGAGATCCTTCAGAAATTTGACATGGATCCTCTTAGACCAGCAACAACACCTTATGAAGTTGCTAAAGTCAAACTCAAGAATGAGCCAGATCCTCCAGTAAATGTTCACATGTACAGGTCTATGATTGGCTCACTCATGTATTTGACTGCATCATGTCCGGGTATCATGTTTGCAGTAAGTGCTTGTTCTAGACATCAGGTGGCTCCAACGGTTTCTAACTTGAATGCCGTCAAGAAGATTTTCAAGTACATCAAGGCTCAACCCAAGCTTGGCTTGTGGTATCCTAAAGAATCACCTTTTGTTCTTGAAGCATATAGTGATAGTGACTATGCATGTGCTAATAATGACAGAAAATCTACTACTGGTGGTTGTCAATTTTTGGGTCGAAGACTTATTTCATGGCAATGCAAGAAACAGACGATCGTAGCTACTTCTTCCACAGAAGCTGAATACGTTGCTGCTGCTAGCTGTTGTGGACAAGGTTTGTGGATCCAAAATCAGATGCTGGATTATGGGATCAATTTTATGAACACCAAAATTTTCATTGATAACCAAAGCACTATATGCATTGTGAAGAATCCTGTTTTTCATCAACGTACAATATATTGAAATTCGGCACCATTTTATACGGGATGCCAATGAGAAGAAGTTGATACAGGTTCTTAAAGTTCATACGGATGATAATGTTGCTGATTTGTTGACAAAAGCCTTTGATGGTCCTTGGTTCAATCACTCGGTGGTTCACATTGGGATGGTCAATCCTTGAGACCTATGATTGAGGGGAGGCTAAGCCTAAGGGGAGGCTTAGTGTACATATTTATTTGCACAAACTAACATATTGGTAGATTTTAACAACATATTGAATGAGTTCTGGTGGTGTGTGTTACTCCTGGTGGAGGTTTTTGCTCACTTCTGATGGTTGTCTTCATTCATGACTGGCTTCTAGTCCTTATTGGTTAGCTTCTAGTCCTTCTTGGTTGGCTTCTAATGGATAAAAATCCTTCTTTGTCAGGTGATGGTTGACTTCTTGTCTTGGTTTGGGACACTGTTCACTTTGTTGATTCTATTGAGCACATTCTGCTTCTAGTGTTGACCATTGTGCGCTTTGACTTTTAGTCAACGCATGCAAATTCTTGTATATATCCTCTTATTTAACTTTGGTAAATTGGAATTTGCAAATAATGTTAAAAGCGGCAAGTGGTTACTTTGCATTAACTGCCTAATTTGAAAGGGCAACCCCCATTATTAGGGGTCAATGAACAGTTACTCACACCATTATTTATTGTCAATTAACCCCCCCTTGATTCATTCATCTCACTTATAACATACACACATCCGCTCCTACTCTCTCAAACCCTAACAAATCATCTTCCATTCCTACTAATCAACATCCATGGCTGCCCTGGTATACCAACCTGCTCATAATAAGGTCGCTTATCTAGGAGATGGTCCACACCGTGATGATTTCACTGACATTCTGGACTTAATTGAGGCTTCTAACCTTAGGTATGCTTTTACTGCGTGCCCCATTGTTTATGATAGTGTCATTCGTCAGTTTTGGGCTTCTGCTCGTCTTGTGGCTGTGGTTGGTCGTCCACGTGAACTCCATGCTACCATCGATGGACGTTCATACGTGGTTACTGAAGCTTCTATTCGTAGTTCCCTTCATCTTCAAGATTAAGGTGGTGTTGTTTCCATCCCCAATGCGGAGGTTTGAGAGGGGATGGCTGCTATTGGGTATAATCATGGGGGGAAGTTTAACTTCCAAAAGAATCGGTTTTCCCCCCAATGGAAGCTTCTAGTGCACTTTTTGATTCATTGTTTAAGCCCCAAGTCGGGGAGTTGGGATGCTTTTCCTACTCCTTTGGCTACTGGTCTAATCTGCATAGCACAGGGTAGGGTATTTAATTTCTCTCGTTATTTGTTTGATGGGATGGTTAGCAATCTGTCTAGTGCTAGTTCTAGGAAGAAATTTCTGATGTATCCTAGGTTTTTACAACAGATATTTGTTTGTCTACCTCGTGATAGGGCGGAGCATGAGCCTTCTAAGCTCACTGCTAAAGTATACTATAATATGGCTCATGGGTTTAGCGGGGAGTGTAGGCCCCTTATTGATGCCATGTTGGGCCTTGCTCAGGGTCCTCCTGATGTTGTTCCTCCGGTTGAACAAGCCGAGGAGGAACCTCAATTAGGTGATGATCCAATGGAGGAGGAGCATCCTGCTGGTGGTGCTTCTAATGTGGTTGTGGAAGAGTCGGTTGAGGAGGTGGTGGTTGAAAGGCCATCCACTTCCAAGGCTGCTCCTTCTTCAATACCACATTCGTCTCCATTTGTGGATACCCCCCTCCTAGTCTTGCTCCACACTCGTCTGATAAGCCTTTTGGTGCTAGTGCTCATGATGCTGACACATTTATTGCTTTTGGTTCCAATGACGCCTTCCCTGACCCAAGTCCTCTTGGTGGGAAAGCAGAGGAGCCTATTACACTTACTTCTTTACTTGATCTCATGCACAGGTCCCATGAACGGATTTTTTCCTTGGAAGCAGATTTGAATCAACACCGTAAGCTTACCCGGGAATTTGTTCTTCCCATGGCTGACCGGATTAAAGCCTTGGAGACACAGCAGAGGCGAAGGAAGAAGCATGTGGTTCACTCTGATTCTGATGAGGAGGTTGAGGATCGTGTTGAGGATGGTTTGACTTTGTTGGCGAAGGCTGCCTTTGCTGATAAGTTGTATGATGATCTGCCGATTCCTCCTACTTCCTCCAGCATTCCTTCTCCTGCTGATGTCCCCACACCAAAGGAAGATGGTGCTGGTCCTACTGCTGGTTCCACTGTTGGTCCATCTCATTATCCAAAGGGGAAGGCCCCCATGACTGATGCTCCCTCACCCTCTCGCAAGCGTACACACAGACAACTTGAGGAGGATAGGTTGGGTGAGGAGGCTGTTCAAAGGATGCAAGCAGAAATTGATCAAGCTGCTCGGGCTGAGGAGGAAGCGCTTCAGCAGCAGAGACGTGAACAGGTGCAGCATGATGCTATGCATTGGAATGATAGCGATTGGATGCGGGTGCTGACTATTCTTACCACGGATTATTCCCAGTTCACTAATCTTTTGGGTTCTGATGTGAATGAGCATAACTGTATTCCTCGAGCAATGGTGTTAATGCGCAAGCAGCAGTTGGCGCTTGCTGCACAACTTCGTGAGAAGCGTAAGAACAGGCCTTTGATGAAAGCTGAGGAGCGCAAGCAGATGCAGCGGTATGTGAAGTATCAGTCGGCTGCCTATTTCCCTACTGGTTGGACGTGGGAACGGGTTCGGGCATTGTCTTTTGATGAGCTTAAGGCGCTCTATGAAAGCATGATCACGCATCAGAGCACCCCAATTCAGGAGCGTTTCATTTATCGTCCTTCTCCACGTGTGGTGCCTACTTCTCAACCTGCGGTTACTACTGGTTCTACATCTGATGCTACTCTTGGTTCTGCTGTTATTCCATCGGTTGTTGATGCTTCTACAGTTTGTACCACCCCTACTCCTTTGGTTGCTCCTCCTGTTTCTTCTCTAGGTCCTACTACCACCACCACCTATGCTACCACTACCACCACCACTGCTACACCTGCTATGGCATCACCATCACCACCCGTGCCTGGTCCTCAACCTATTCCTTCTTCTGGTGCAGCTCCTGTTGATCCTTTGGATGGGCAAACTATTGATTCTACTTCTACTGCTCCCATTCCTGCTACTCAGGTAAAGGTAAAGGTTGAAACCTCGCCTAGTTATCCCACTCCTCGCCGTTCCATTCGCAAGCAATTGGCTAGACGTGCTAGACGCGGCAAGTCTGTTCCCTATGAGAAGCGTGCTCCCGAAAATCTTATTGATGCAGCTTCTGATAGTGACTCCGACTTGCCATTGGGTCATGGATCTATTACAGGTTGGATGGTTACGCCTTCCACGACTCTACCTGGTACTATCTCTCATCGGATAACTCTTAGCGATGCTTCTGTTCGGTTTGCTTCGGGTTTGCAAGGTATTTTGTCCTGGGTGGATCGTAAAGATCTTATGGCTTTATATGGGTTTGTGGATGCTGGTATGCCTGTTCATCCTAATGATGTGCCCTCCTGGCCTGGTCTACGAGTATGGGCTGATTTGAAGAAGATGCTTGATGCCCCTCTCCATGCTCCTGTTTCTGGTGTCTGGAAGGATCATCCACAATGGGTTATTCAGTGATGGAATTTATATGCTGGCTGTGGTGTGCATGTGTTAGAGTTGGAGTCTGGTCTTATGGTGTTCATGCTCACAGATTTGGATTATTCGTTGACGCTTGCTTCGATGGAGGTCATGCTTGCTTGTCACTTGCAGATTTCTAATGCCCCTTCCGGGAATGAGTCTTCTATGGCAACTACACTGGTGGAAGGGATTCAAGCTCGTTTGCAAGCTGATAAGGTGGCTGCTTCTGGTCTGTGATATGGTTGGTTTGTAAGTTTTTATGTTTTGTATTTTTGATCATATGTTAATACTGCAATTCTTTTCACCAATATGTATAGTTATTGGTGATTTTCATTCATTATAGTTAAAAAAACAAATAGAAAAAAAAGAAAATACTTTTTATATAACATCTGCTTATACTTTAAACAAATCATGGCTTTTACACTTTGGGTTCTTGTTGCTGATTCACACTTTGGGTTCCTGTGCTGGTTGGTTGTTTCATTTGGTGTTGGACTTGGTCCTCACAACAAATGGTTCTCAACTCACCATGTCTATCCGACAAGAAAGCGTTGATTCACCTTGAGGGTACGGCTCCTGGTGTGATTCTCAAATCCGTTGATGGTTGCCAGGTTACCCAAAACTGGATGGTTTTCACTTGCCATGGTCCTAGACTGAAAAGTGGCTAATCCAAGGGGGTACGGCTCTTGGTAAAGATTTTATCAAATCCATTGATAGCTGTAATAGCTAGCTTAAAGATATAGGGTTTTCAACTCACCGATGCTTCATTGCTAAGAGTTGGCGAGTCCAGAAGGGTACGGCTTCTGATAAAGACATATCAAATCTGTTAACGGCTGTGATGGTTTACCTAAAATCATCAGGGTACCCCCACTCACCATTGATTCACGTTCTAAGAGTTGGGCTGGGTTCTGGTCTCCCAGGGTGATGCTTATTCCACCAGAAAGACTGGCTAGCCCAAGAGTGAGCAGCTACTTGGTAAAGGCTCATCAAATCTGCTCATGTTGCTGTAAAGATTCAACATGATACTGATTTGTTTAAAGCTTTGGAGAAGCTTCTAGTGTTCTATTTTGCGGCAGTTCTTATGTTTCTTATCTTGCTGATGCTGTTGTTTCTTTTGCTGTTTCAATCCTCAAGCTTTATTGAACATTTTACCAGGAAACTTGAACTCAACAGGTCAAATTCAAGTTTAGGGGAGGATTGTTAGGACCATTGGACTAGTTAATTGTAGTAGGTAGACTAGGAGGTATGTAGTTCCTCCTGGTCCTAGTAGTAGTAGGAGCAAGTCGTGCTCCTGGTTCCAGTTAAAAGTCAAGCTTTATTATTTATTTATTATTCTGTTAGGATATGCATGAGATATGTTAGGAAAGGATATGCATATCAGTTTTACACGTTTTGTTTAATGATGTATTAGGGTTTCCTTGTAGTATAAAAGGAACCTTAGGCAGAAGGGTTATACACACCTTCATCAAATGTAATTCTAGTCATTATCAATATTAGAAAGCCTTAGAAAGGATCAAGTCTTTATAGTTATTCTGTTCTTCTTTATAGTATTTGTATTCCGCACTTGTATTGTGTATAGAGTCTCTCAGTGAATAGACTTGTGATTACAGAAGTCGTTCACCGTTCCTGACAGGCTGCAAGATCCACATCTAGTGGACCCAACATTATCTTTAAAGTCAGTGTATGGATCCACGACTTTAAGATATGATAGAACACAAACTCGCAAAAATATTCTTCAAACATCAAACTTACCATAAGAATTCCTCCCTTTAAGCCAACAACTCTTCATGACGAATTTAATGAAATAACATCTTCATACCATATGTAAAAGTCAGACATATGGATAACTCTTTCACAAGGCTATCCCGATTACATAATAAAAATATCCATCAAATTCCAATGAATAGTTGCCAACTCGCATTAAAATCATTAATCCCTTTTTTAAAAATATCAGAGCCATAAATATCAACATGATATTCTGAATAAAAACGGAGATTCCATGTACCTTTGCGTGTAAATTCCTCCTTTTTGTGTGCTAAAAACGTACCAATTTTCTCAACAACAGCTATCCTTTTGTCATCCGAGAACCCTTACTGTCTAATATCCTAACCAAATGCTTTGTCCAATATCAGACAATACCTAACAGCGTTTGAACAAGACTTTTCTTGGACAACTCATGTCAACGCTCTCTGTCTGCGTTTGACTTATTTGTGTCAGCGTCAAAATAACAAACGTCAGCGTCTACTTCTGCTACTGACGTTTTATAGGGCTACGATCTTCAACATCAGCTGAACAATACTTAACAATGGTACTAAAACAGAATACCAAGAATATACCTTACTGTTGACTCGTATCACATCAATTTAACCCCACGTCTTTACCTTTTTGATTCCCACGTGACTTTGAATCACAACAATAACTTTTCCTTATATTCAGCAGAGAATAAAATAATAAGAGTCAAAGATCAACTCCTAAAGTTTAGGAATATCACGTCTATCTTATTCTCAAATCCCATGCAATTAGGAAGCTGTATAACTAGAACAAAATATATGCCTAAAAACCAGTCATTACCAAAAATATATTCACGCTGCACATCTCTTTGGTTCTCACGAGTCAAACGAAGACTCCTTCACGTCACCATCAGTAGCAGGACCCTTATGGACGTAACACTTATGGGCCAAGATTTGCTTTTACCATGTGAACACAAGGATAGTAGTATTTGCAAAACCTTTGAACATATACCTTAGAACACGTCAACCAATATATGTTTAAATAATTGAGCTGTTTGAATAAATCACAATCCTTTCTTTTAATGTAGCCTTCACATGATGCTTTGAATCATAGTACATGTCTTGACCATTAAAGCAGAAACTCAATCAAACGTCAACATCAAGGACACTAATCATGTTTCATTCTACATAATGGCTGCTGCTATTACTGTTTATCAGAGATCTAGGGTTTATGGAAAACCCTAAATATCATCATCACAGCCATGATCATATAATATCATGCTAGGGTTCATCATGATTGCAAGAATCACTCACCAAAGCTAGAAAGATTAGTTATAACAACCAGGAACATGTCTTATCTTGAATCATAACATCCACAAACCTCATAACATTCTGCTTTTTATGTCGATCTAGGGTTTGAGGAACCCTAGGTCATGATTTTATATGAAAAAGCAAGAATATTAATACCTTAACCAGCAACCTTCGATCTTGAATAACTTCTTCATTAAGGCTCATATCGAAAATCCCTTTGGTGAGATTCTAGACACAAGTGCCAAGAATATACAGTTCAAAAATCACGAAGATCCAACGGTTAAAGAAGGAGAAAACATGTTTTGAACATGGCTGTTTATAGAAAACTGCATATACTCACTGCTGACTTTGACGCCTAATAACTTTTTATTGGGGATAAAACACAACAATCCCTCTGGTGGATGTCTAGATATATGTATGTAGAACACACATAAAAAAATTCGTGACGATCCAACGGTTCAATCAAAAGTTATGGCCTTCTGAATACTTATGCGCACACAAAAACGTCTAAAAAACCCTAGACGGATTTTTCTTTTCTTCACGATACACGAACACCTTGTTGGTCCTAGCATCACGAGCCACGAGGCTCTGATACCAACTGTGGAAACCTTGGTTTCCTTGATCTTTTAGCTACTAGGAACGAATCTCATTCACTTGATTGAATCAAGGCGGAATAGAATGAAACATGTTTAACAAGGTGTTTAGACACAAAGAACATGAATTAAAACAAATGGATTACTAACTATATTAATAATTAACAATCACTAGATGTGTATACATTGAATCCCACGTATAGGCGACACACGCTTTAGGTTTACATTGTGAATATGAGTTATATAAAAAAAACCTAATAACCCTTGGTTCCTTTTATAGTGTAAGGACTAGGGTTTTACAAGAGATAAGAATGAATAAAACATGTAAATCTTCTATTTAAATAACTATGAGTCAAGTTATTTTGGATACCATATCTATCATGGATACTAAGGGACTCATCCCCACCATCCATCCTCATCATATCTAATGGTTGAGATTAAAAATATTTAATTATTTCACTTATTTTTAAAACTTAAATATCTTTTAAACCGTTAAGTGTTAAACGGAAAAAAATATACCATCGCGACGAGCATTTAATTAGCTTTCTACAGATATGCAATATGATATACTTTTGAAGAAGAAAAAAAATCGTTTTTTTTTTAAATTTGCGTAAAATATCATATATGATAATAGTGTTTTATCATATATGATATTAGTGTTATGTTACAAATTATTACAGAATCATATATGATATTGGTTTATATCATATGATATTGGTTTATATCATATATGATAAGTTATATCATATGTGATACCAGTGTTACTATCATATATGATATTTAGTATCATATATGATAAATTACGGAAAAAAAAAATAATTTGTCGAAAGTATATCATATAGCATATCTGTAGAAAGATAATTAAATGCCCGTCGTAATGGTATATTTTTTTCGTATAACGGTTGACGGTTTAAAAGATATTAATGTTTGAAAAAATAGAGGAAATTTGTTTTATGTTTAATCTTATTTATTAGATTAAGATGGAGATGAGTGGTAGAGATTAGTCCTTTAATATCCAAATAAAGTTTGGTATCCAAATGAACTTAAATCAATAACTATATACAGAATATATCCTGCATATATATCCAAATAGAAGCTTCCAAAGGCTTCTTGTCTACGTTTCTGTCAATGCTTAGTTTGTACATGACAATGCTTGAGCCATCAACCTCCTATTTGCTCTTGTCAACGCTTGATTTGCTCTTGACAACGCTTAGACAAATGTCTTCATGTTTTCTTCATTTTTTAGTTTCTGGCACATCAACTTTTTGACCCAACATTGATAATTAGATAACTTGCATCTTTCATTAATGATATCTGTTGTTAATTTTAAGACTTCTTTGTTAAACTTTTCAGTATTTAGACGACAACCCTTACTACAAAATGCATCATCATATACCTCATTGTCTTATGAAGATGAAGAGTGTGTAATACATGGCTTTTACCCCTCGTATCAAAATTGGTAGTCCCAAGTCTTTTCGAATTGATTACAAGATAAGAGTGCGACTCAATTTCCTTTTGGTGAACAAGAGAATGGTTTGGTTTACTTATCTAATTTTAAAACTAAAAGCAAGTAATTTAAGTTGTCATTGAGTAAAATGGAAATTTTAGAATTAAACTACAAATAAAAGTTTGAAACTTTGGAAAAATAAATGTAAATGATTTAAAACTATAAAGGAAGTTTAAAATATACTAAAACAAAAGGCGGGAAGGAGTGAATTTGAAAACTTAGGAGAATAGAATAAGGACTAAAATAGATGTGCACTGCGATCACACTCAGATCGCAGTCATTCCATCGCACTGCTCCATCGTGACATACCATCGTAACTTACCATCGTACCCTACCATCGTAACCTGATCGCAATGGGGATCTTACCCACCAATCGCAACCTGATCCTACTGACCAATCGCACTCAATGCGATTACAACCAAAAGGACTCGATCGTACTCAGTAGTACGATGGGAGAGGCGATCGTACTACCAGATTGCAACCAAGATCGCAATGAGTGGTCTTTGATCGTGGTTCCGGATCGTAACAAACCGATCGCAATCAATGCGATCAAAGCAGGAAGGAGAGAACCGATCGCACCCCAGATCGCAAGAGGTGATCGTGGGCGTGGATCGTACCAGGGAAACAACACAGATCGCACTCTAAGCGATCTAAGCCAAGGATCGTAACAAGGGTAAACCCTCCTAAGATGGCAAAGGCGTCCAAAGGGAAATAAGCTCAATCCAATAAGCAGTGACCAATAAGCATTTTTCAAACTTATGAAAGAGTAAATAAGCACAAATTCTAAAACTTTTGAAATCTAAAACATTCAAACTTCCATAAGACGGATTTAAAAACAATAAATCATTTTAGAAAAACTTAAAGAGTAAATAAGCCAAACAATCGAATAAGCCAATAAGCATGAAGAGGTTATAGCTTATTCGTTCAACAGCTTATGTAGAACAAGAAAACTTAACCTTTTAATCATGAAACACCACCACAATCAACACGAATCGAGAACCATTCGGATTAACCATGAACTTTCGGATTAAGAACAAGTAAAATAAAGAAAGGAAGAAAGAGATTAAATACAAAAAGCTTAACTTGAATTAGATAGATGAAATCTAAATACAAGAATGATGAAAGCTTAAAAGAAAGGAAGAATGAAAAACTTAGTGAGAGAAAGTTTAGAACTTTCTCTCTCTAAAACTAGAAAGAAAACTTAAAAATAAAAACTAGCTAACTCCCCTCCTAATGTGATTAGGAGGGTATTTATAGGGAAGTGGGAAGTGCATGTGTGGTGATTCCTTCTTTCTTTTCTTCTCGACTCGATTTAATTCATCTGTCTTTCTCGATGTCGTCTCAGGATTAATTAAACTCGTCTTAACATTTCTTCATTTATTTGGACTCGAGTTCTTCGACTTCATTAAACTTCCGTCTTTAGACTTGTTCTTCGATAAATCTTCAGAATAGGTCTTGGACATCCGTTCTTTAAGCACTCTTGATCTTTTGACTTTGTCTTTTCCCGTTTTCTTCGATAAAAGCCCGTGAAAGCCCGTGTTTTCTTCCTTTTTCATCTTTTGGTCCTAAAACACAATAAAAACACAAACCACGCGTAATTCCGAATTTTACGACATAAAATACACGTTTTGGTCTAGTTATTATTGGAAATAAGTGGTAAAAGGATAAGTGTTTTCACACTTATTAAATCCCCTACACTTGACCATTGCAATGCCCTCATGCAATGCATTAATTTTAAAGCACGGTTTACATTTTCCATCATGAATAACCCACCTTGGCCTTTATTAACTACTAAACATTTAGGAAAATAAAAAGATAAAAATAAGTAAAGAAATCAAAGACTTACATTGGTTTTTGCAGCCATGAACGTTTATCATCCTCAAGTTTCACGTTCCCCATACCAAGCTTAAAAACGAGATCATTGCTATTATAAGTTAGCAGACTAACACGAATTCATGTGGGCCAATTATTTACTTAGACTCCCTTATTCTTAGGTGTATCTCTTATATTTTATTTTTGTCTTGAATGATCACGAGGATGCATTGTTTGACTTATTTCGATAGTTAGTTAAGCCGAAAATAAAGTGAACGATTTAATCAATAGTTAGCTAAAGGACAAAATCTTTTAAAACTGCTTCTCGGGACCTCCTAAAGTTCATATCTTGGCATAACTTGCTTCACGATGTGAGACCTTTCTCGGACCGATATTTGGCAGCGACTTCATACTTCAAATCTTTGAGAGACGTTCTTGAAATTATGGTCTTCTCTTCATAATAGGAATTTCTTCACTTGAATTTTTGAGAAATTCTTCATCTTTGGACCACAACTTCTTCATTTTTCTCCAATCTTTATTTTGGACTTCGATATACAACGATCCGCCTCCTTTTAGGGCTTGGATCTATTTATCCTCATACCTTTTTAGGGCGTTTTTGGATAAACTTCTCCATGATCTTTAGGGGAGTATTTGCTTTTCGTCGTGTGTCTCGATCCTTCATATTGGTTTTCGATAAATGATTCTTCACATCACTTTTGGATCTTTAGCAACAAAATGTAGTCCTCATGCCTTGTTAGGGCCTTTTCGGACTCGCCAATCTTCGCATCCCGCTTCAATAAGTTATGCCTTGGCTATGAACTCTAATCCGTACAGAGCAACTTTTAAACCACTTGGGCTAGAAGCTAAGTAACCTTTTAAATCATACAACCTTATTTATTGCAGATAAGTTTATTAACAAGCGAAGGGAGAATAGGCTTATAATTAACTCACATAAATTCACGAAAGCATACCGAACTTATAATTGACCCTATCATCTCTCGTCCTCCACAGTTTAATATCTCAAGGAATGAGACTCGTGGATGCTTAGACTATTAAATCAAAATTTTGGGTTTTCGAGTCGCCTATAGGATCTTGCAAATTCTTAGACTTTTTCAAGTTTAGAAATCGCATTTTAAAGTTCCCTTGATAAACGACTCTCTAGGATCAATTATAGGAACTTGCGAAAAGTTCTTGTTCTTAACCCGTGAGAGTTAAGACTTTCGCGTTTTATAACTCCCTATATAAAAGCCTAGCAAAACTTGACTTAAACATGTTAAGGATACTAGCTAGAGTAAACTTAGATAAGTAAACTCGGGTTGAGTCAAAATGTTCACGACTAAAAAAAATTTAAAACCACTTTATTTAAAATTTATTCTAGCAATGGAAAGAAAATAAACATAATAAAGGAAAATACAACTATACAACTAGGCCAATATAGATTAAATTTTTTGAAAAATGGCGAAAAATCAAATTTTCTGGTTAAAATGAGGGCAAATTCATGGAAAAGACCACTTACTTCGATAGAAGTCCCCCCTACACTTGAGATAAACATTGTCCTCAATGTTTAAGCATGTGGGAGTGAACTCCCTTACACTTATGACATTTTGCACTTTGTTTAAATCTTGCTAAGGAGAGGAAAACTAAAGTGAATTCAATGTGAACATATAAAATATAAGATATTCAATCACAAGAGTTTAGGATAGAACCGGGAAGATGGGAACACGGTATCACGGTTCGTCAAAATTCATCAAGGTGCTCTTTGAAGCTTGAATCCCTGCACAAGACAAGAAACAAGACAACAAACACATACGGGGCTCCCCCTTACACTTATTCTGAAAGCAGTAAATGATAGATCACGGGTTGCCTCCCGAGAAGCGCTTGTTTTTGTTCACCGAGTCACTAGCATGACTCGACCCAATTTAGTTCATGGGGAACGTGGTGAGGGATGGAATCATCTCATGGGAGATGTCCTCACCAAAGTACAGCTTCAAACGCTGGCCATTCACCTTGAAATTTGGCCCATTTGGCTGAGAAAGCTCAATGGTCCCATATGGAAAGACTTTGGCGACGGTGAATGGACCAGACCAGGGGCTCTTCAACTTGCCAGATAAGATCTTCAACCGAGATTTAAAAAATAAGACTTGATCACCAACGTGGAACTCGTGGTTCTTGATTCTTGCGTCGCGAATGATCTTGGTCTTCTCTTTGTAGATTAGCGAGTCTCATAAGCTTCATTCCTCAGTTCGTTGAGCTCGTTGAGTTGAATCTTACGGATATCACCGGCTTTGTTGATGTCGAAGTTTGCCCACTTCAAGGCCCAGTACGCCTTGTGTTCCAGCTCAATGGGGAGGTGGCATGCTTTCCCGTACACAAGACGATAAGGCGTACAGCCGATCGGGGTCTTATAAGCAGTACGGAAAGCCCACAAAGCATCATCTAACTTATCGGCCCACACGGCACGATGCTCTCCCACATTACGCTCCCAAATTCGCTTCAATCCACGGTTGGAATTCTCGGCTTGCCCATTGGTTTGGGGATGATAGGCGGTGGAAAGACGATGATTAACATCATAGTTAGCCATGACTCTTGCAAATTGATCGTTGCAAAAATGAGTCCCGCGGTCACTGATAATTGCACGAGGGACGCCAAATCGAGCAAACAGCTGCTTCAAAAAGTTCACAACTACCCTCACATCGTTTGTTGGGAGAGCCTTAGATTCAACCCATTTAGAAACGTAGTCAACGGCTACGAGGATGTACTTGTTCCCTTTGGAGGATGGAAATGGCCCCATAAATTCGATGCCCCATACGTCAAAGATTTCACATTCTTGTATGAAATATTGAGGCATCTCATCTTTGTGTGTGATATTGCCTTGTCGTTGGCAAGTATCACAATGCTTAACCATTTCGTGAGCGTCATAATAAATCGTGGGCCAATAGAATCCCGAGTCAAACACTTTTTTGGCGGTGTAGTTGGGACCAAAGTCACCACCAGTGGGTCCTTTATGGCAAGCAGCAAGGATTTGTGAAGCTGCCGGTCCATCAACACATCGTCGAATGATCAGATCAGCACATTGTTTGAATAGAAAAGGGTCATCCCAAAAGTAAGTCTTAACATCATTCAAGAACTTCTTCTTTTGTTGGGATGTTAACCCTTTGATGAGAACACCAACCGCTAAGTAGTTTGCAATGTCGGCAAACCACGGGGTGTCATCCAGATTGAGATTAATAGACATTAAGGTCTCAAGGGGAAAAGAGTCATTGATTTCTTTGTTCGGATGATCCCCTTGATATGGATCCTCAAGTCGACTAAGATGATCCGCGGCTAGGTTTTCGGCACCCTTCTTGTCACGAATTTTAATGTTGAATTATTGAAGGAGTAAAACCCATCGAAGAAGTCTTGGCTTAGAGTCGTGCTTAGTCATCAAGTACTTCAACGCGGGATGGTCCGTGTATACGATGGTGGTGGATAAAACAAGATAGGGGCGAAATTTTTCAAAAGCATAGACAACAGCTAAAAGCTCTTTTTTGGTTGTCGTATAATGCAATTGAGCCCCCTTCATTGTTTTGCTAGCATAGTGGATTGGTTTGAAGTGTTTATTTACTCTTTGGCCTAAAACCGCACCAATAGCAAAGTCGCTAGCATCGCACATCAATTAAAAGGGTAGCTCCCAATTAGGGGTAACCAAGACTGGTGCCTTAGTTAGCTTAACCTTAAGAAGATTGAAGGCTTCGATACACTCTTTAGAAAAGATAAAAGGAGTATCTTTTTCCAAGAGGTGGGTCATCGGGCGAGAAATTTTAGAGAAATCCTGAATGAATCGACGATAGAAGCCCGCATGACCCAGAAAACTTCTCACACCCTTCACGGTTGAAGGTGGAGGTAATTTGGCTATGACATCTACTTTAGCACGGTCGACTTCAAGACCGGCTTTAGAGATTTTTTGTCCTCGCACAATGCCTTCTTTTACCATAAAATGGCATTTTTCCCAATTCAGAACAAGGCGAGTGTCTTCGCACCGCTTAAGCATACGTTCCAAATTGGCAAAGCAAAAAGAGAAGGAATCCCCGAAGACCGAGACATCATCCATGAAGACTTCCATGGTTTGCTCAACCATGTCATGGAAGATAGCCAACATGCACCTTTAGAAAGTCCCGGGGGCATTGCATAAGCCAAAAGGCATTCTTTTGTAAGCAAATGTGCCATAGGGACAAGTGAATGTTGTCTTCTTTTGATCTTGGGGATCGATGGGTATTTGGAAATAACCCGAGAAACCATCAAGAAAGCAGTAATATTCATTACCCGCTAAACGTTCAAGGATTTTGTTCATAGAAGGAAGATGAAAATGATCCTTTCTCGTGGCATTATTGAGTTTGTTGTAGTCTATACAAACTCTCCACCCAGTAACGAGACGGGTAGGAATCAACTCGTTGTTTTGATTGGGCACAACGGTGATTCCGCCTTTCTTAGGCACACAATGGACTGGACTAACCCATGGTGAATCCGAAATAGGATAAATCATGCTCGCTAATACTTGGCTTTTTAGGCCTCGTATAAAATATAGTTGTCCCAAGTCTTTTCGAATTGAAAACCGGTCTTAAGTGCAACTCAATCGTCTTTTGGTGAATCAAGAGAATGGTTTGGTTTTGATTATCTATTTTTTAACTATAAGCAAATAATTAAAGTGTCTTTGAGTAAATTTAAAGCTTTGACAAAATTAAACTTAAAGTTAATTTATGAAAATACTTAAAACTTAAAAACTTTGTAAAACTTGAAAACTTGAAAACTTAATCAATCGGAATAAAACAATTAATGTCCATCGGAATACACCAAAATTGCAACCATCGGAATATCACTAACATTAGCTATCAGAATAATCAATCTCAGCATCCATCGGAATGCAACAATAAAGTACCCATCGGAATGTTTATAGATCGGAATGATGCTATCGAAAAATGGGCAGCACTTCGTCTTAACCAAAGACCTTGATACCCGTCGGAATATGCGATCGCAATCCCAAATCGGAATAAGGGGAAAAACCAACCCGATCGCAAAGTAAAACCCTAACGGGTTATTGTGATCAAAATACTGAGGTCTATTGGAATGTGTATAACACCGTCGGAATGTGTGGTAAAACCCTTGGATTACGATGGAGAGAAACAATTTCCGAAATTGGTGGCAAGAGTGAAACTCAATAAGCAAATGAAATAAGCTATTCTAACCGGATATTAAACAATTCAAAAAGCTTAAATTTAATGACTTCTAAAACATGAAAGATCAAAACTTTATGGAATGAACTTTAAACTTACTAAAACCTTTTGTAAAATCCGAAAATCAATAAGCTAAAACTCGAGTAAACCAATAAGCATTACGAGCTTATGGCCTAAACGTATAAGTGCTTATGTGAAAACCAAGAAAATTAATCCTTCACTCACGAAAAACATCAAGTCATATGAATGAAATGTGGAATTCGGATCAAAGATAAAATACCAAGAAATGTAGAATGAGATTAAAGAACACAAAGCTTACTCTTGATTAAAAATGATTAATGGAATCCAAATACAAAGATTAAAGAAAGCTTGGAAGAAAGGAAAAATGAAAGGCTTAGTGAGAGAAAGTTTAAGACTTTTCTCTCTCTAAAAACTAGAAAGAAACTTAAAAATAAAAAACTAGCTAACTCCCCTCCTAATGTGATTAGGAGGGTATTTATAGGGAAGTGGGAGGCATGTGTGGTGCTTTCTTCTTTCTTTTTCTTCTCGACTCGACTTAAATTCTTCGTCTTTTCTCGATGTCGTCTCGGGATTTGAACTTGTCTTTTAATTTTCTTCTTCTATTAGACTTAAGTTCTTCGACTTCGTTAAACTTTCGTCTTTAGACTTTTTGTTCGATAAATCTTCAGAATAGGCCTTGGACTTCCGTTCTTTTTGCACTCTTGATCTTTTGACTTCGTCTTTTTCCGTTTTCTTCGATAAAAGCCCGTGAAAGCTCGTGTTTTCTTCCTTTTTCATATTTTGGTCCTAAAACACAATAAAAACACAAACCACGCATAATTCCGACTTTTACGACATAAATCACACATTTTGGTCTTGTTATTATTGGAAATAAGTGGTAAAAGGATAAGTGTTTTCACACTTATTAAATCCCCTACACTTGACCATTGCAATGCCCTCATGCAATGCATTAATTTTAAAGCACGGTTTACATTTTCCATCATAAATAACCCACGTTGGCCTTTATTAATTACTACACATAAAAGATAGAAATAAGTAAAGAAATTAAAAACTTACATTGGGTTTTGGTGGCCATGAACATTTATCATCCTCAAGTTTCACGTTCCCCATACCAAGCTTAAAAACGAGATCATTGTTATTATAAGGTAGCAAACTATCACGAACTCATGTGGGCCAATTATTCACTTAGACTCCCTTATTCCTAGGTGTATCTCTTATATTTTATTTTTGACTTGTTTCGATAGTTATTTAGGCCGAAAATAAAGTGAACGATTTAATCAATAGTTAGCTAAAGGACCAAATCTTTTAAAACTGCTTCTCGGGACCTCATAAAGTTCATATCTTGGCATAACTCGCTTCAAGATTTGAGACCTTTCTCGGACCGATATTTGGCAGCGACTTCATACTTCGAATCTTTTGAGAGACGTTCTTGAAATTATGGTCTTCTCTTCATAATAGGAATTTCTTCACTTGAAGTTTTGAGAGATTCTTCATCTTTGGACCACGACTTCTTCATTTTTTCTCCAATCTTTATTTTGGACTTTGATATACAACGATCCGCCTCCTTTTAGGACTTGGATATATTTATCCTCATACCTTGTTAGGGTCTTTTCGGATAGACTTCTCCATGACTTGTGGGGAGTTCTTGCTTTTCGTCGTGTGTCTCGATCCTTCATATTGATTTTCGATAAATGATTCTTCACATCACTTTTGGATCTTTAGCAACAAAATGTAGCCCTCATGCCTTGTTAGGGCCTTTTCGGACTCGCCAATATTCGCATCCCGCTTCAATAAGTTATGCCTTGGCTATGAACTCTAATCCGTACCGAGCAACTTTTAAACGATCTGGGGCTAGAAGCTAAGTAACCTTTTAAATCGTACAACCTTATTTATTGTAGATAAATTTATTAACAAGCGGAGGGAGAATAGGCTTATAATTAACTCACATAAATTCACGAAAGAATACCAAACTTATAATTGACTCTATCATCTCTCGTTCTCCACAGTTCAAAATCTCAAGGAATGAGACTCGTGGATGCTTAGCCTATTAAATCAAAGTTTTGGGTTTTCGAGTCGCCTATAGGATCTTGCAAATTCTTAGACTTTTTCAAGTTTAGAAATCGCATTTTAAAGTTCCCTTGATAAACGATTCTCTAGGATCAATTATAGGAACTTGCGAAAAGTTCTTGTTCTTAACCCGTGAGAGTTAAGACTTTCGCGTTTTATAGCTCCCTATATAAAAGCCTAGCAAAACTTGACTTAAACACGTTAAGGATACTAGCTAGAGTAAACTTAGGTAAGTAAACTCGGGTTGAGTCAAAATGTCCACGACTAAGAAAAATCTAAAACCACTTTATTGAAAAACTATTCTAGCAATGGAAACATAACAAAGGCAAATACAACTATACAACTTAGGCCAAAATAGATTAAAAATTTTGAAAAATGTTAAAAAAAAAAAATTTAAAAATTTTCCGGTTAAAATGGGGGCAAATTCATGGAAAAGACCACTTACTTCGATAGAAGTCCCCCCTACACTTGAGATAAACATTTTCCTCAATGTGTAAGCATGTGGGAGTAAACTCCCCTACACTTAGGACATTGTGCACTTTGTTTAAATCCTGCCAAGGAAAGGACAACTAAAGTGAATTCAATGTGAACATATAAAATATGAAATATTGAATCACAAGAGTTTAGGATAGAACCGGGAAGATAGGAACACGGTATCACTGTTCGTCAAAAGTCATCAAGATTCTATCTGAAGCTTTAATCCCTGCACAGCACAAGAAACAAGACAACAAACATATGCGGGGATCCCCTACACTTATTATGAAATCATAAAGGATAGAACACGGGTTGCCTCTCGAGAAGCGCTTGTTTTTGTTTACCGAGTCACGAGCCTGACTCGACCCAATTTAGTTCATGGGGAACGTGGTGAGGTATGGAATCATCTTTTGAGAGATGTCCCCACCAAAGTACAGCTTCAGACGCTGGCCATTCACCTTGAAGTTGGGCCCATTCGGCTGAGAAAGCTCAATGGTCCCATAAGGAAAGACTTTGGCGACGGTGAATGGACCAGACCAGCGGCTCTTCAACTTGCCAGAGAAGATCTTCAACCGAGAGTTAAAGAGTAAGACTTGATCACCAACGTGGAACTCTCGGTTCTTGATTTTAGCATCGTGGATAATCTTCGTCTTCTCCTTGTAGATCAGCGAGTTCTCATAAGCTTCATTCCTTAGTTCATTGAGCTCGTTGAGTTGAACCTTGCGATGATCACCGGCTTTGTTGATGTCGAAGTTAGCCCACTTCAAGGCCCAGTGCGCCTTGTGTTCCAGCTCAATTGGGAGGTGACAGGCTTTCCCGTACACAAGACGATAAGGTGTACAACCGATCGGGGTCTTGTAAGCAGTACGGAAAGCCCACAGAGCATCATCTAACTTATCGGCCCATGCGGCGCGATGCTCTCCCACAGTACGCTCCAAAATTCTCTTCAAGCCACGGTTGGAAATCTCGGCTTGTCCATTGGTTTGGGGATGATAGGCGGTGGAAAGACGATGATTAACACCATACTTAGCCATGACTCTTGCAAATTGATCGTTGCAAAAATGAGTCCCACGGTCACTGATAATAGCACGAGGAACGCCAAATCGAGCGAAAAGGTGCTTCAAAAAGTTCACAACCACCCTCGCATCATTCGTAGGAAGAGCCTTAGCTTCAACCCATTTAGAGACGTAGTCGACGGCGACGAGGATGTACTTGTTCCCTTTAGAGGATGGAAATGGCCCCATAAAGTCGATGCCCCATACATCAAAGATTTCACATTCCTGTATGAAATTTTGAGGCATCTCATCCTTATGTGTGATCTTGCCTTGGCGTTGGCAAGCATCACAATGCTTAACCATTTCGTGAGCGTCACGATAAATGGTGGGCCAATAGAATCCAGAATCAAACACTTTCATAGCGGTGTAGTTGGGACCAAAGTGACCACCAGTGGGTCCTTTGTGGCAAGCTTGGAGAATGTCAAAAGCTGCCGGTCCGTCAACACATCGACGAATGATCAAATCAGCACATTGTTTGAATAGATAAGGGTCATCCCAAAAGTAAGTCTTAACATCATTCAAGAACTTCTTCTTTTGTTGGGATGTTAACCCTTGGATGAGAATTCCACCCGCTAAGTAGTTTGAAATGTCTGCAAACCACGGGGTGCCATCAAGATTGAGATTTATAGACATTAGAGTCTCCAGGGGGAAAGAGTCATTGATCTCTTTGTTCGGATGATCCCCCTGATATGGATCCTCAAGTCGACTCAGATGATCCGCGGCCAGGTTTTCGGCTCCCTTCTTGTCGCGAATTTCAATGTTGAATTCTTGAAGGAGTAAAACCCAGCGAAGAAGTTTTGGCTTAGCATCATGCTTTGTCATCAAGTACTTCAACACGGAATGGTCCGTGTACACAATGGTGGGGGATAAAACAAGATAGGGGCGAAATTTCTCAAAAGCATAAACAACAGCTAAAAGCTCTTTTTCGGTCGTCGTATAATGCAATTGAGCCCCCGTCATTGTTTTGCTAGCATAGTGGATTGGTTGGAAGTGTTTATTCACTCTTTGGCCCAAAACCGCACCAATAGCAAAGTCGCTAGCATCGCACATCAATTCAAAAGGCAGCTCCCAATTAGGGGTAACCAAGACTGGTGCCTTAGTTAGCTTGTCCTTAAGAAGATTGAAGGCTTCGAGACACTCGTTAGAAAAGATAAAAGGAGTATCTTTTTCCAAGAGGTGGGTCATCGGGCGAGCAATTTTAGAGAAATCCTGAATGAATCGACGATAGAAGCCCGCATGACCCAGAAAACTTCTCACACCCTTCACGGTTGAAGGTGGAGGTAATTTGGCTATGACATCAACTTTAGCACGGTCTACTTCAAGACCGGCTTTAGAAATTTTGTGTCCTAGCACAATGCCTTCTTTTACCATAAAATGGCATTTTTCCCAATTCAGAACAAGGCGAGTGTATTCGCACCGCTTAAGCATACGTTCCAAATTGGCAAGGCAAGAAGAGAAGGAATCCCCAAAGACCGAGAAATCATTCATGAAGACTTCCATGGTTTGTTCAACCATGTCATGGAAGATAGCCAACATGCACCTTTGGAAAGTCCCGGGGGCATTGCATAAGCCAAAAGGCATTCTTTTATAAGCAAATGTGCCATAGGGACAATTGAATGTTGTCTTCTCTTGATCTTGGGGATCGATGGGTATTTGAAAATAACCCGAGAAACCGTCAAGAAAGCAGTAATATTCATTACCCGCTAAACGTTCAAGCATTTGGTCCATAAAAGGTAGAGGGAAATGATCCTTTCTCGTGGCATCATTGAGTTTGCGGTAGTCTATACAAACTCTCCACCCAGTAACGAGACGGGTAGGAATTAACTCGTTGTTTGCATTGGGCACAACGGTGATTCCGCCTTTCTTAGACACACAATGGACTGGACTAACCCATGGTGAATCCGAAATAGGGTAAATCATACCCGCATCAAGAAGTTTGATAACCTATTTTTTGATGACTTCATGGAATTTAGGATTCACCCTTCGTTGGCTTTGAATTGTGGGCTTAAAGTCGTCCTCCATGAGAATTTTATGTGTGCAAAAGTGAGGATCAATTCCACGGATGTTGGAGATTTTCCAAGCGATAGCTCTTTTATGCTTCTTCAACACAGCGACAAGTCGGGCTTTTTCGTCTTCCTTCAGATCCTTTGCGATGATGACCGGTAACTTCTCGTTGTCTTCCAGGAAAACGTACTCAAGATGAGGGGGTAGGTCCTTAAGCTCGAGAGTGAGAGGATTCTCAATAGATGGTGAAACTAACGATGGATCATCATTAGTCACCTCTTTAGGAGCTGGAGGAGAGAACGGGTCCTCATTGAGAAGTCTCTCAATAGTACTAATGTCTTCATCCCAATTGGTGGACAAATTATCATACTTAATATCGAGAGGACCCAAGCTAGCTTCGAAGTCATCCAAGTCACTTTCTCCAAAAAGGAGTCAATGCTGGAGCAATTGAGGCAACGATCACAACATTGGGTAGAGAAGAAAGAGTACTTTTGCAAGCATCATGAAAATGTTCTTTACAAGCCTCATCGAGAACATCAATAGCATTAACACTCTCATACGAATAAGGTTGCTTAGAAATCATACCCATGTTGAAGACAATTTGATCGTCACCAACTCTCATGATTAATTCGCCTGCGGCTACATCAATAAGAGTGCGACCGGTTCCCAGGAATGTACGTCCTACGATTAACGGAACACGGGGATCCATCTCGTAGTCAACGACGACAAAATCCGCCGGGAAGGTGAATTTATCAACGCCAACAAAGACATCTTCGGCTATCCCCACTGGATATGCAACCGTACGGTTGGCTAATTCCAAAGTCATTGTGGTGGGGACTAGCTCGGGGAGAGATAATTGCTTCCAAACACTTAAAGGCATTAAGTTTATACTGGCACCTAGATCGGCTAAGGCCATCCAATTCTCTACTCCCAGGAAGTTGCAAGGAATCAAGAAGCGACCCGGATCACCAAGTTTGGTGGGCAATTTCCTTAAGAGCACTGCGGAGCAGTTCTCATTAAGTTGGGTCCGAGCGATGTCAAGAAGCTTTTCCTTATCACTTAGAAGATCTTTAAACATCTTATGGTATTTGGGCATGTGAGCGAGAGCCTCGGCAAAGGAGATGTTAAAATTCAATTGTTAAAACATTTTTAGAAAGTTTGAAACCTGAATATCATCCTTGCTCTTTTGCTTCTCTTTCCTCAACCTTGAAGGATAAGGTATATTGGATGAAGAAGAAGGCTTTAAGGGAGTAGGATCACTCACAACCACGGGTGGTGGGGAAACGGGGATAGAAGGTGAATGAGGTGAGAAAAGTTGCTCTTTTTCCTTGTTCACAATCACTGGTAGAGGTGTAGGAAGCTCGGGTTCCATATAACCTTGTCCACTACGAGTGGTGATTGCTTTCATCTCCCCTCTTGGATTCGCAGCGGTATTACTCGGAAGAGTACCCGAAGAAGAGGGTTGATTACTTTGGATGAGCGAACCAATCATATCACGAAGGTGAACAGATTGATTATTAAAAGAGTTTTGCATGTTGGCATTAATTTCATTGCTGTGTTTGGCCATATCATTCCTTAGCTCGGAACGAATATCGCTCCCTTATTTCACCATGTCATTCTTTAAGTTGACAAATTGACTCTGAAGATTCGTCTCCGTCTCACGATTAGTCTTCATGAACGTCTCGACGTCTTGGTTTACGACCATCGGTTGATTAAGAGGTGGAGATTGGTAAGCTTGAGAATTTCCTTGAGTTGGGTATGGGTTTCTTTGGGATTGATATTGATTTTGAGCACGAGGTTGGGATTGGTTGTTTCGGTTATAGCTTTGTTGTTGGTTTTGGTTTGCAGGAGGGAAACCGGGAGGAGCAAGATAATTGTTGGAATGATAACTTAGCAAGCCACGGTCTCCTTGCGGGCGAGCTTGATAGCTTCCCATGGGATAAGTGCTGTAAGCTGCGTTAACGTTTTCAGAATAATTGCCTTGAGTAGAAGGACAATCATTGTAAGAATGAGGACCACCACATGTGTCACAAGAAATAGCAACGACTTTAGCTTGTTGAAAATGGTTTGTGGCCATGGCCATGAAATTCTTGTTCATTTCAGCGAGTTGTCGAGAAATTTCAGTCATTTCAGGATTGGAGGAAGTAGAAGAAACATTGACTCTCGAGTTAGATCTTGAGGATGCGGATGAATCCCAATTCTTGTGGTGAGTAGTCATGTTTTCGATCAACTCTCGACACTCCTCCGGTCTCCTTTTCATAAAAGTACCACCAGCGGCGGCATTGATCGTGTCACGATCACGAAAGGTGAGACCATTGTAGAAGGTGTCAATGAGAGTGACGGGGAGCATATTGTGATTTGGACAGCGGTCGATCAAATCATTGTATCGTTCCCAAGCATCGAAAAGCGATTCATCATTCTCTTGCATGAATCCACTGATTTGGTTACGAAGGCTAGTGACCATGGATGGGGGAAAGTAGCGCGATAAAAAGCGTTGAGTCATGTCATTCCACGTATGAATAGAATTCTTAGGAAGACGGTCAAACCATTTTTCGGTATGGTGAGAAAGCGAGTGGGGAAAGAGTTGAAGGCGAAGGTCATCCATAGAAACACCGGAGCACTTCATGCTTTGGGTCATGGTAATGAATTTGTCGAGGTGTTTGTTGGCATCATCATCCGGAATTCCACGAAATGGGTTCGTTTGCACTTGTTGGATCATGTGATGCTTCAACGAAAACTCCTGAGCCGTGACGTGCATTGGCGCAATCGGGCCTCCGCGTCTGTTCATGGTGGGTTGACACAATTCCTCCATTGTCCGTAAATCAGGTAAGAGGACATTGTTGTTGTTGTTGTTCAAATTGGGTTGAGGTGGGTGATTATTGTTGTTGTTAACACCAGCCATATCTAAATCTTCACGAGTCTCGGGCTCAGAATAGTTGGAAGATCTAGTACGCATACACCTGCAGAAGAAAAATATACACAAAGAGAATATCTATATAATCTTTTTGGTCCAAAACTTTGGAAAAGAATTGCTTTTATGATTTTTCAATGTTTTTGTATTTTTGAAGAGTTTTATATTTTTTAGGATTTTTGAAAATTTTTAAAGCAAGGAAAATAACGTTCAAAGAACGGATCCCAAAATTCAATGCGTCTCTCACTAAAAACCGTTAATCGTAACGAAAAGAGCCGGCAGCGGCGCCATTTAATACTTGGCCTTTTAGGCCTCATATAAAATATAGTTGTCCCAAGTCTTTTGGAATTGAAAACCGGTCTTAAGTGCGACTCAATCGTCTTTTGGTGAATCAAGAGAATGGTTTGGTTTTGATTATCTATTTTTTAACTATAAGCAAATAATTAAAGTGTCGTTGAGTAAATTTAAAGCTTTGAAAAATTAAACTTAAAGTTAATTTATGAAAATACTTAAAACTTAAAAACTTTGTAAAACTTGAAAACTTGAAAACTTAATCAATCGGAATAAAACAATTAATGTCCATCGGAATACACAAAAATTGCAACCATCGGAATATCACTAACATTAGCTATCGGAATAATCAATCTCAGCATCCTTCGGAATGCAACAATAAAGTACCCATCGGAATGTTTCTAGATCGGAATGATGTTATCGAAAAATGGGCAGCACTTCGTCTTAACCAAAGACCTTGATACCCGTTGAAATATGCGATCGCAATATGCGATCGCAATCCCAAATCAGAATAAGGGGAAAAACCAACCCTATCGCAAAGTAAAACCCTAACGGGTTATTGCGATCAAAATACTGAGGTCTATCGGAATGTGTATAACACCGTCGGAATGTGTGGTAAAACCCTTGGATTGCGATGGAGAGCAACAATTTCCGAAATTGGTGGCAAGAGTGAAACTCAATAAGCAAATGAAATAAGCTATTCTAACCGGATCTTAAACAATTCAAAAAGCTTAAATGTAATGACTTCTAAATCATGAAAGATCAAAACTTTATGGAATGAACTTTAAACTTACTAAAACCTTTTGTAAAATCCGAAAATCAATAAGCTAAAACTCGAGTAAACAAATAAGCATTACGAGCTTATGGCCTAAACGTATAAGTGCTTATGTGAAAACCAAGAAAATTAATCCTTCACTCACGAAAAACATCAAGTCGTATGAATGAAATGTGGAATTCGGATCAAAGATTAAATACCAAGAAATGTAGAATGAGATTAAAGAACACAAAGCTTACTCTTGATTAAAAATGATTAATGGAATCCAAATACAAAGATTAAAGAAAGCTTGGAAGAAAGGAAAAACGAAAGGCTTAGTGAGAGAAAGTTTAAGACTTTTCTCTCTCTAAAAACTAGAAAGAAACTTAAAAATAAAAAACTAGCTAACTCCCCTCCTAATGTGATTAGGAGGGTATTTATAGGGAAGTGGGAGGCATGTGTGGTGCTTTCTTCTTTCTTTTTCTTCTCGACTCGACTTAAATTCTTCGTCTTTTCTCGATGTCGTCTCGGGATTTGAACTTGTCTTTTAATTTTCTTCTTCTATTAGACTTAAGTTCTTCGACTTCGTTAAACTTTCGTCTTTAGACTTTTTCTTCGATAAATCTTCAGAATAGGCCTTGGACTTCCGTTCTTTTTGCACTCTTGATCTTTTGACTTCGTCTTTTTCCGTTTTCTTCGATAAAAGCCCGTGAAAGCCCGTGTTTTCTTCCTTTTTCATATTTTGGTCCTAAAACACAATAAAAACACAAACCACGCATAATTCCGACTTTTACGACATAAATCACACGTTTTGGTCTTGTTATTATTGGAAATAAGTGGTAAAAGGATAAGTGTTTTCACACTTATTACCCGCATCAAGAAGTTTGATAACCTCTTTTTTTATAACGTCATGGATTTTAGGATTCACCCTTCGTTGGTTTTAAATTGTGGGCTTAAAGTCGTCCTCCATGAGAATTTTATGTGTGCAAAAGTGAGGATCAATTCCGCGAATATTGGAGATTTTCCAAGCAATAGCTCTTTTATGCTTCTTCAACACGGCGATAAGTCGGGATTTTTCTTCTTCTTTCAGGTCCTTGGCAATGATGACTGGTAACTTGTTGTTGTCTTCCAGGAAAACGTACTCAAGATGAGGAGGTAGGTCCTTAAGCTCAAGAGTAGGAGGATCCTCAATAGATGGTGTAACTAACGATGGATCATCATTAGTCACCTCTTTAGGAGAAGGAGGAGAAAACGGGTCTTCATTGAGAAGTCTCTCAATAGTACGAATGTCTTCATCCCAATCAGTAGAAGAATCATCATACTTAATACCGAGAGGACCCAAGCTATCTTCGAAATCGTCCAAGTCACTTTCTCCAAAAGGAGTCAATGACGGAGTAATTGAGGCAACGGTCTCAACATTGGTTTGAGAAGAGATAGTACTTTTGCAAGCATCATGAAAATGTTCTTCACAAGCCTCATCGATAACATCAATAGCATTAACACTCTCATATGAATGAGGTTGCTTAGAAATCTTACCCATGTTGAAGACAATTTTATCGTCACCAACTCTCATGATTATTTCGCCCGCGGCTACATCAATGAGAGTGCGACCGGTCCTCAGGAAGGGACGTCCAACGATTAATGGAACACGAGGATCCATCTCGTAGTCAACGACAACAAAATCCGCCGGGAAGGTGAATTTGTCAACGCCAACGAAAACATCTTCGGCTATCCCCACTGGATAAGCAACCGTACGGTTAGCTAATTCCAAGGTCATTTTGGTGGGGACTAGCTCGGGGAGAGATAATTGCTTCCAAACACTTAAAGGAATTAAGTTTATACTGGCACCTAGATCGACTAGGGCCATGCAATTCTCTACTCCCGGGAAGTTGCAAGGAATTAAGAAGCGACCCGGATCACCAAGTTTGGTGGGCAATTTACTTAAGAGAGCGGCAGAGCAATTCTCATTAAGTTGGGTCTGAGCAATGTCAAGAAGCTTCTCCTTGTCACTAAGAAGATCTTTAAACATTTTCGCGTATTTGGGCATGTGAGCGAGAGCCTCAGCAAAGGAGATGTTAAATTCAATTGTTTAAACATTTTGAGAAAGTTTGAAACTTGAATATTATCCTTGCTCTTTTGCTTCTCTTTCTTCAACCTTGAAGGATAAGGTATATTGGATGAAGAAGAAGACTTTAGGGGAGTAGGATCACTCGCAACCACGGGTGGTGGGGGAATGGGGGTAGAAGGCAAAGGAGGTGGGGAAAGTTTCTCTTTTTCCTTGTTCACAATCACGGGTGGAGGTGTAGGAAGCTCGAGTTCCGTATAACCTTTTCCACTACGAGTGGTGATTGCTTTCATCTCCCCTCTTGGGTTCGCAACGGTGTTACTCGGAAGAGTACCCGAAGAAGAGGGTTGATTACCTTGGAAGAGCGAACCGATCATATCACGTATGTTAAGCGCTTGAGTGCTGAAAGAGTCTCTCATGTCTGCACGAATCTCATTGCTTTGTTTTGCCATTCCATTCCTTAGCTCGGCTCGAATATCGTTCCCTTGTTTCCCCATTTCACTCTTCAAGTTGACGAATTGACTCTGAAGATTCGTCACCATCTCTCGATTAGTCTTCATGAACGTCTCGACGTCTTGATTCAATGCCATCGGTTGATTGAGAGGTAGAGCTTGGTAAGCTTAAGGATTTCCTTGAGTTGGGTATGGGTTTCTTTGGGATTGATATTGATTGTTGGCACGAGGTTGGGATTGGTTGTTTCGGTTATAGCTTTGTTGTTGGTTTTGGTTTTGAGGAGGGAAACCGGGTGGAGCAAGATAGTTGTTTGAACGATAACTTAGCAAGCTACGGTCTCCTTGAGGACGAGCTTGATAGCCTCCCGTGGGATAAGTACCATATGTCGCGTTAACGTTTTCAGAAAAATTGCCTTGCGTAGAAGGAGAATCATTGTAAGAATGAGGACCACCACATGTGTCACAAGAAATAGCAACGGCTTTAGCTTGTTGAAAGTGGTTTGTGGCCATGGTCATGAAATTCTTGTTCATCTCTGCGATTTGTTGGGTAAGTTCGGTTATCTCGGGATTGGAAGTAGTAGAAGAAAAATTGACTCTCGAGTTAGATCTTGAGGATGCGGATGAATCCCAATTCTTATGGTGAGTAGTCATGTTTTCAATCAACTCTCTACACTTCCCCGGTCTCCTTTTCATAAAAGTACCACCGGCGGCGGCATTGATCGTGTCACGATCACGAAAAGTGAGACCATTGTAGAAAGTATCAATGAGAGTGACGGGGAGCATGTTATGGTTCGGACAGCGGTCGATCAAATCATTGTATCGTTCCCAAGCATCAAAGAGCGATTCATAATTGTCTTGCATGAATCCACTAATTTGGTTACGAAGGTTTGTGACCATGGATGGTGGGAAGTAGCGCGACAAAAAGCGTTGAGTCATGTCATTCCATGTATGAATAGAATTCTTTGGGAGACGGTCAAACCATTTTTCGGCATGGTGAGAAAGCGAGTGGGAAAAAAGTTGGAGGCGAAGTTCATCCATAGAAACACCGGGGGACTTCATGCTTTGGGTGATGGTAATGAATTTGTCGAGGTATTTGTTGGCATCATCATCTGGAATTCCGTGAAATGGGTTAGTTTGCACTTGTTGGATCATGTGATGCTTCAACGAAAACTCCTGAGCCGTGATGTGCATCGGTGCAATCGGGCCTCCGCGTTCGTTCATGGTGGGTTGACACAATTACTCCATTGTTCGTAAATCAGGTAGGGGAACATTGTTGTTGTTGTTGTTATTCAAATTGGGTAGAGGTGGGTTGTTATTGTTGTTATTAACACCAGCCATATCCAGATCTTCACGAGTCTCAGGCTCAGAATAGTTCGAAGATCTAGTACGCATACACCTGTAGAAGAAAAATATACACAAAGAGAATATCTATATAATCTTTTTGGTGCAAACCTTTGGAAAAGAATTGCTTTTTATGATTTTTCAATGTTTTTGTATTTTTGAAGAATTTTATATTTTTTTTTAAAATTTTTAAAGCAATGAAAATAACGTTCAAAGAACGGATCCCAAAATTCAATGCGTCTCTCACTAGAAACTGTTAATCTTAACGAAAAGAGCCGGCAGCGGCGCCATTTAATACATGGCTTTTACCCCTGGTATCAAAATTCGTAGTCCCAAGTCTTTTCGAATTGATTACAAGTTAAGAGTGCGACTCAATTTCCTTTTGGTGAACAAGAGAATGGTTTGGTTTAGTTATCTAATTTTAAAACTAAATGCAAGTAATTAAAGTTGTCGTTGAGTAAAATGGAAATTTTAGATTAAACTACAAATAAAAGTTTGAAACTTTGGAAAACTAAAATTTAAATGATTTAAAACTAGAAAGGAAGTTTAAAATATACTAAGACAAAAGGCGGGAAGGAGTGAATGCAAAAACTTAGGAAAATAGAATAAGGACTAAAATAGATGTGCACTGAGATCGCACTCAGATCGCAGTCATTCCATCGCACTGCTCCATCGTGACATACCATCGTAACTTACCAACGTATCCTACCATCGTAACCTGATCGCAATGGGGATTGTACCCACCAATCGCAACCTGATCGTACTGACCAATCGCACTCAATGCGATTACAACCAAAAGGACTCGATCGTACTCAGTAGTACGATGGGAGTGGCGATCGTATTACCAGATTGCAACCACGATTGCAATGAGTGGTCTTTGATCGTGGTTCCGGATCGTAACAAACCGATTGCAATCAATGCGATCAAAGCAGGAAGGAGAGAACCGATCGTACCCCAGATCGCAAGAAGTGATCGTGAGCGTGGATCATACCAAGGAAAACAACACAGATCGCACTCTAAGCGATCGAAGCCAAGGATCGTAACAAGGGTAAACCCTCCTAAGATGGCAAAGGCGTCCAAAGGGAAATAAGCTCAATCCAATAAGCAGTTACCAATAAGAATTTTTCAAACTTATGAAAGATTAAATAAGCACAAATTCTAAAACTTTTGAAATCTAAAACATTCAAACTTCCATAAGACGGATTTAAAAACAATAAATCATTTTAGAAAAACTTAAAGGGTAAATAAGCCAAACAATCGAATAAGCCAATAAGCATGAAGAGCTTATAGCTTATTCGTTCAACAGCTTATGTAGGACAAGAAAACTTAACCTTTTAATCACGAAACACCACCACAATCAACACGAATCGAGAACCATTCGGATTAACCATGAACTTTCAGATTAAGAACAAGTAAAATAAAGAAAGGAAGAAAGAGATTAAAGACAAAAAGCTTAACTTGAATTAGATAGATGAAATCCAAATACAAGAATGATGAAAGCTTAAAAGAAAGGAAGAATGAAAAACTTAGTGAGAGAAAGTTTAGAACTTTCTCTCTCTAAAACTAGAAAGAAAACTTAACAATAAAAACTAGCTAACTCCCCTCCTAATATGATTAGGAGGGTATTTATAGGGAAGTGGGAAGTGCATGTGTGGTGCTTCCTTCTTTCTTTTCTTCTCGACTCGATTTAATTCATTTGTCTTTCTCGATGTCGTCTCGGGATTAATTAAACTCGTCTTAACATTTCTTCATTTATTTAGACTCGAGTTCTTCGACTTCATTAAACTTCCATCTTTAGACTTGTTCTTCGATAAATCTTCAGAATAGGTCTTGGACATCCGTTCTTTAAGCACTCTTGATCTTTTTACTTTGTCTTTTCCCGTTTTCTTCGATAAAAGCCCGTGAAAGCCCATGTTTTCTTCCGTTTTCATCTTTTGGTCCTAAAACACAATAAAAACACAAACCACGCGTAATTCCGACTTTTACGACATAAAATACACGTTTTGGTCTTGTTATTATTGGAAATAAGTTGTAAAAGGATAAGTGTTTTCACACTTATTAGTGTGCCATGAGAGCATAGTGAACATGCCACTCTTCTTCCTTTTCTACAACCAAAGCTTTGTTCTCTTCCTCATCCTTGACCAAATAGCTCCAATCCCAGCCAACACCATCAATGTCTTGCATAGCAACCATAGCTTTGGAATACTGAGCCTTGATGATTTGGCTTGAGGGTTTTCCAGCATCGGATCTTCTTGGAGATCTACATTCTCTCATAAAGTGTCCCATTCGATGACAATTGTAACACTCAACCTTGGATTTATCAAATCCAACATTGTCCTTAGCATTAAAAGTCATCTTCTTCTTAAATATTCGATTCCATCTATTTGCCCTTATGCTTGCAAGAGCCATATTCCACTTTATGTCCATCTCCTCCAAATGCTCATCACTAATTTGCTCAAGGTCCTCATATGTAATCACTAAACCATTGGGCAATGAATCAATATATGCACACACAGTATCTAGATCAATACCAGCAGGCTTAACTCCTGGTGAGTCAACATTGTATATGTCAGCGTCTGAATGTGAGGCGCGTTGACAAAGCTTGATCCAGTGTTGACACAAGGTGATCCAGTAACGGGGTGCATGTATGACCCACTTTGATCAAATTGACCTTTACTATGTGAGAAGAAGGCCATATTTCCATTGGTAGACTTGCTTCCTTGATCCAAAAGAATTTCATTCTCTACAAGCCTCAGTTTATTGTAAACATCATCAAAAGTGGAAGTTTTGTGACCATTATTAGCAATCATAGACCTTACTTCAATCTTCCATGCATCACCAAGACTTTTAAGAAAACTGGTGATGATATCAACATCACCAAGCACTGTTCCTATAAAGGACAACTTCCTTGTAATGTCAAGAAGTCTGCTTCTTACTCCACTTAGATTTTCATTGGGTTGAGCTTTGAACACAACGTACTCATGCAAGAGTTGCTTCTTTTTCTCTTGTACAGTATCAGCATTACCACCATAAGCAAATTCAAGGGTTGCCCAAAGATCTAATGCAGACTCATAGCCTCTATTTTTGTGCTGATTAGCTTGTCCCAAAGAGAGTTTGAGGATGCTTTGGGTTTTCATGTTGTTTCTTCTCTTTCCAACGTACTCAGCTGAGACAGCTCTTCCATCTTTAGGTTTTTCTTTTTGATCTTTACTGAAGAGTCTTGAGTTGATCTTACCAAAATAGCAGCTACAATCTTTACAGCCTTATTGAATGTGTTTACATATTCAATAGTTTCCCATAGGGTGTGGTCATAGATTTGAAGATACTGTTCAAAGTTAAACTTCCACAACTCAAAGTTTTTTGGGTCTAGCATGGGAATCTTGATGTTAGGGGTTGAGGAGGAGGAGGTTAACTCTGGAGTAGACATGGTGTTTTAGTTTTAGAGTTTCTTGAAAATTAGGGTTTTTGGCGATTTACGGTTTTTGTGTTCTTTAGATCAAAGTTTCTCAACAAGCTCTGATACCACTTGTTGATCCAAAACTTAGATCGATTTAGCTTGTGTAAACGAGATTAAATCAAGTTAAACACGTAGAGAAACTTTGTTGTATATGAAACAATTCAAGTATTATGTGGAATTCATACTCAAACAATAACACACAAACAAGATAAGCAAAACTTTCACTTTGATTAATAAATCAAACTTGCGTACAATGAAAGTGTAAAAACGTATATTAAACTAAAACCGAAAGGCCTCCTTTTATAGATTAAGGAACCTTGTACAAGAGTCAAGGTATCAGCTATTCTTGATAAAGATAAGCATAGAAAATACATTGTCGAACATGTCTTTACTAGAAACATACTAGAAACATAAAACGTGTAGACTAAGTCTTCTATCAGTGCTTGACTTCTTCTTATCAACGCTTGAGTTCTTCCTGTCAACGCTTGTCCTGTCAACGCTTGATTTCTTCTTATCAACGTCCATATTGCTCTTGTCAGCGTCCAAGTGTATTGGCTACATTTTATTCCCAACAATAATATAAATTTAAAACTCGCTTTCGCAACATCAAGTTTTTGTCCCTTTATTTAGGACTTGCGAACACACATCAGTATAGTTTGTTCTATGACTTTGACAAGGAATATTATCTTCTAAAGCCACACCATTATCACATTTCGGCTTTTTTAAAACTTATCTGGTGCTCGTGCCACAACAGTTATGTTTATGTGTCATGTGTATGCATTTGGTAGCTATCTATTTTATGTCTGTGTTATTCGAGTGTTATCTTACATTTTTCCCTTGTGAGTGACATATATGTAAATTTAAAATCCAAACACTATCCATGTGAGGTGCTGAAATTATTTTGTTATTTGCTTTTGCTACTTTGAAAAATGTAATCATTTTCCTATCATACTTCACATACTTTAAGCTTTTAAAATTATTTTTATTTCATCACTTTGATTTTTTGAGGGCAAGCAATAGCTAAGTGTGGAGGAATTTGAAAACGACCTAAATATACATATTCAATCCGTTACTATTCTGTCACTTTTTATTATAAATAAGCACTTTTGATACTTAATACATTCCGTCTTATATACAGGTAAACAATTTGAAGGATCAAAGTGAAAAATAAAAAGTAGAGCCCTTGGATTGCAAATAATAAGAATTATGAGAAGAGTATTCTAAAACGCACAAAAGTGTGGCGCACAAAGTCAAAAGTGCGGAGCACAAATCCTACCTCCAATGTGTGGCGCACATTTGGAGAAGTGCGACACACATTTCCCTCAGTCTTCACTATAAATAGAGACCTTCTCATCTCATTTTACACACACTCTTATATCTAGTACTCTAGAATCCGAGTATTTTAGCTTTCTTAGTGATATTTCAGTATATTCCACTTTTGGTAAATACTTGTAACAAGAGTATCTTTATCTTTGGTTCTTGGAAAGACGATACAATCGTGACACTTGTGTACTCGTCCATTCATTCAATCTAAGTATGATGTTTTTTTTACTTTTTTCCATTTGTTACTTTGATTAATATGCTAGGCTAAGCTATTTGTGACTATATGGGTATGTGAATATAACTAGTGATAATGCTATTGTTGATCCCAAACTTAGATCGATTAGCTTTATGTATACGAGATTAGATCAAGTAATACACTTAGAGAAACCTTTGTATATGCTTATGAATCTAAGTGTTATGCGGAATTTAACATATAAACAAGAACACACAATGATATAAACAAACTTTCACTTTGATTAATAATATCAAACTTGCTTACAATGAAAGTAGTTTACGAATGAAAACTTATATCAAACATTAACCTAAAGGTCTTCTTTTATAGACATAAGAAGCCTTGTACAATAATCTACGTATCAGCTAATCTAGGTAAAGATAAATATAGAAAATACATTTTTGTTCCTATCTTTACTAGAAGTAATCTAGAATACAATAAACCCGTAGAGTATATCTTCCCATCAGTGCTTGTCTTCAATGTGTCAACGCTTGACTTTATCTTGTCAACGCTTGAGCTGTCAGCGCTTGTTTTGTTCTTGTCAACGCTTGTGTTACTCTTGTCAGCGCTCAAGTGATCTAGCCTTAATTTATTCCCAACAATCCTCCCCTAAACTTGATATCCACTCTTATGATCAAGTTTCTGAATAAGCATTAAGGACTAGGAGGAATCTTACAAACCTTCTCATATTGGTAATGAATAAATCTGATCAAATCTTTTGCCACGTCACTTGAATAATCTATCTCCAGCTGAGTGTCCTTCATCTTCTCCAAAATAGCCTTGGATATGAAATACTGACCATCCACAAGTAGATACTCAGCAAACTTTGTAGAACTCAAATGGTAAACACCAGCAGCTGAATATAATCTCCATTGAAGACCACTGAGGTCATCTTCAAGATCCTTCCAAACAGCAGGATCCTCATCTTTTAGTCCACACATTCTTTTGAATGTGGACCACAGTTTTATTCCATTAGCTGAATTTGGTGCTTCAGCCTCATACTTGGTCTCCAGCAATCTCCATAGATCAACCAAGTCTTCTCTATCACAACTTGCAAACAAAGATATGAGAGTGGTAAAAGTGTATACCTCTTTACCATATCTGCCAATCTTCCAAAACCCACATTCATCTTCTTCATAGCTCACAATTGGGTTCCTGGAATCTAATGGTAACACTTGCACCATATCTGAAGCTTCTAATGGTGAGAGCTTGAGGCTCTTTCTTATAACAGCTTCACTTGGATATAGTGGATCCATATCTTTGGGAAACTCAAATGAAATTCCCTTCTTCATTGGCCTGGGAACAAACATAGCTTTCTTGAGTTCCATTTCTTCTGCAAGTTCTTCCTTTCTTTCATCAGAAAGAAGTCTAAGAGTGTTTGCTTCCTGCACTCACCCAAATGGGATAAGCCCTGCTTTCCAACTCATCAAATGTCAAAGCCCTCAACTTCTGATAAGTCCATCCAAGTCCATGACATCTGAGCAACATGAAGTATAGCTCCCTTCTATCCCTTTTCAACTCTGAGAGAATATTACTTGCCTTGTGTTTCAAAATTACCTGGCAATCCTTCTGAACTCTAAGAAGAATCTCCAAACCCCATATTTGATCTGAAATGGTCAAGTCTGGATTCTCCATACATCTTTCTTCCCAAGCATTGTACATTTGAACCACCTCTGGCATGTCAAAGTCAACCTGCAATTTCAATTCTCCCAGCTTCTCCTCAGCCAACTCATCACCATACTCAAGTCTTTCTGGTTCTATAATCATCACACTTGAGTCTGAGCTAGCTTCATCACTTCCTTCTTCTGAAGTCACTACAAATGGTGACTCCTTTTTATCTTGTTCCATGATTTGTGCAACCAATCTTCTATCAAATTCAACTTAAGCTGCATCCTTTGGAACAATCTCTTCTACCAAAATACCCTTACCCTTATCTGATGGTGCAATGGTTGGTAAGGTAGATGGTGATACCTATGTAGAAACCTCCTTGATGATAGATGATGACTGGGATACATCACCTTTATGTGCAGGTCTGTCAACGCCCAATCTTGTCCTATCAGCGCCCAAAATATTTCTGTCAGCGCCCAAATTTTCCTTGTCAACGCCCAAATATCCTGTCTCAGCGCCTTTTGTAACTTCTTCCAACATAGCTGTAAATGAGAAATTCAACTTGGTAGGAGAAACTAAGGACGTATCAAAACCTGTTTGTTTCTTCAAAGTTGTAAGGGCCTCAGCAACATCTAATGATTGACCATCATGGCTGCCCTTATCACTCAGATTTATTGGATCTTCCTCCCCTTTGGAATATTCCTCCATACCCCTCCTTGCACTAGCACGCTCCAAAACAACAATCCTCTCCCTCAATTGCTTGAGTTCAAGGCCTTGTGAGCTGACAACTTGTACTAAGTCTGCATTTTGCTTTTGCAAGCTCATGCAGACTGCCGTCAATTCCATAAGAGTCATTGGTTCCAGTCTGCCCTCTTCTGAAATGGGGATTTGACCTCCCAAGTCAGATTCATTGGGAAAGGATGAGGACTTAATGATGGTGGGACTGCCTTGGCCAGCGTCTAAGCCAGAACCAATAGTCCCAGCCTCATCCAGGTCACCAGCCACACTTGTGGTGGTGGTTCTCTCTACTACATGGCTAGGACCACTAGAGGAGAACACTCCAGTTGTCCTTTGGCGTTTCATCAACCTATATTCAGGGGGTGTGGAAGATGGTGTGGAAGAATGGGTGGAAGTGGGTTGGTTAAGGGGTGTTTTGGTTTGTGAAGGTTGTGTGTCAGCGTTGGAAATAGGCACATCAATGCCAACATTTGATGTGTCAGCGTTGACGGAAGCTTGGTCAATTTGCTTAGGTTCAGGTGAAGGTATAGGTTCAGGTATTGGGTCAAGTTGTGGTTGGGGGTCAATTTGTGGTTGGGGGTCTGGTTGGGGTTGTGCTGCTGCAATAACAGCAAGCATAGATGGGGTTAAAGGTAGGTCACGATGGGGTGGGGAGTGCATCTTCATAAAAATAGCTTTCTTTTGCTCAGGGATCTTATAAAAATCATTATGATCCCTTGTGCAGTAACCTTGGACATCAAAAACCATTTGTAGGAAACGGGGATACGCTAAAGTCATTTTGTTCCCCTTGTTTTTACACATGCCCTCAAAAATCATTTTAGAATAATTAAATTTTTTCCCTGTTGCAATGCACAAAATAGCACTTGCAATGGATCTATTGATCTCATTGTGTGCAGTGCATTTGGGACTCAAACATTAAAGGAGGACATGTATGAGGTACTTCCAGGCTGGGGGAAATTCCTGCTTATGATACTTGTTTAAGGTACCTTCATCAAGAAAAGGATATCCCAAAGCCCTAAGCCCTTGTTCTATTTCATTAATGGGAAGGGTGGCTATACCATCAGCATCATCAAGATGCAAGGCTTGGCGTACCAAAGCCTCAGTAACCACCCAAGGTCTCCCATGAACAATAGAAGTCAATGTAGTCACTCTATTAACTGTTGAGGAACTAACAGTGTTCCAAAACTATTTAATATGTGTGACTGGAATGAGTGGTGCATGAGAAAGAGCATACCTTAAGGGGATGCGTTCAAATACGCCACCATTTGTGTGTATTGGGAAAACAGAGCATCATCAGCTTCAAGATACGCAATCATGTTATGTTGAGATCTGAACCCCAATTCCAATTCTGATGGTTTAAACTTTGGTGCCATTGATGAAAGCTGTTAATTTTAAGTGAAGAAGATGAAGTTGATAAGAGAAAATTGTGTTAGACAAGAATTATAGATACCCTGTTTAAAAATAGGAGCCAAATTTATAGGAGAAGAAAATGCATGTGATAGGCCCAAAAATAGGCAAGTATTTTCAAAAATCAATCATGAAAATATTGAAAAAGTATAAGTTTATCTCATGCATTAAATGTAAAGTAACAACTCCCAAAATTACGGCCTAAAAATATGTCAAAAAGTAACAACTGGGTAGGACCCATTGAGTGTCAACGGTCAAAAATAACCTATCAACGCCCAACGGCTATAATCTTGTCAACGTTTGCCTATAGCCATGTCAGCGTCTAATTTGGTCACAACAACGCTTGGAAAATTCTTGTCAGCGTCCAAAAATAAAAATGTTTTAAAAATGAAAAATAAACCAAAAGCTGATAATTATTATAGGGCGGCAAGCAATGTCCAGTTATGCACACTTGCTTAAGCAAGATAGACATAACAGTCCTCTAGTGTCCCTTGCTAACCAAAACTCTTAACAACCAAGTTACCTTACAAAATTCCTTGTTACTCCCAGGTAAATCCCATAACAAAATTATTCCCAAGTCTCCCAACAGACCACAACCAATTCTAGGCCAAAAATGTCTTGGCAGCATGCATAGTATATCAACTTTTCATCCTACAGTGCCTCATGATTTAGTAAAACTAACTCATACTCACTTGTGGACACAATCTAGAATTGTGATAAGAGTATCATATGGATACACAAACATCCTAAAGGTTCCTAAAACCTCCCCTTAAACTATGATACAAAAGTTTGCTAAAATCATGCATGAACATAAAAAATTTATGTCAAGATAGGAATGAAACATTCCAACCATCATCCATAAATAAAAACTTGTCCAAATGCTTTTCCATTGATCCATAAGCAACTATGTATCCAATGGTATACTGCTAACACCAGCTGTACATTTAGATTGAAAACCACAAAACTCACATTGTTGCTGACAACGCCCCGATAACACATGAAAGCGTTGAGGGAAGCTTTGTCAGCGTTAGACAATTATATTGCTGACAACGTTGCAAAAACACTTATCAGCGTTCAAGCAACCTTTGTCAGTGTTAGAAAAATATAGTGGAAAATCTAAATCATCATAAGACCAATAACAATGCATCATCCTGTACATACTTTTACAAAAAGACTCCAAAACACATATTATGTGAGATTGACCATTCCAATACTTGTTACCAAGTATTGAAACCTCCCAGCATCAAAAGGTTTAGTTAATAAATCTGACACATTTTCCTCAGTGTCAACCCTATCTGGTTGTATTAAACCTTTCTCAAAGCAATCTCTAATAAAATGGTGTCTAATTTCTATGTGTTTAGTTTTAGAATGATGTACAGGATTCTTAATGATGCATAAAGTGCTGTTATTGTCAACAAATATCTTGGTATGCATGAAATTATACCCATAGTCTAACAGCTGGTTCTGAATCCACAAACTTGTCCACAACAAGCAGCTGCAGCCACATACTCATCTTTAGTTATAGAATTAGCCACCACTGTTTGTTTCTTGCATTCCCAAGATATCAACCTGCTCCCAAGAAACTGACATCCACCAGTTGTGGATTTCCTATCAAATTTATCACCTCCATAATCACTATCTGAATATGCAATCAGCTCCAATGGTGAATCCTTTGGGTACCACAAACCAAGAACAGGATAGCATCTTAGGTGCCTAAAGATCCTCTTCACAACATAAAGGTGACATTCTTTGGGAGTCACTTGATGGCGTGCACAAGCACACACAGCAAACATGATGTCAGGTCTGGAGGCAGTAAGATACATCAAGGATCCAATCATGGATCTATAGTGCCTGACATCAACATCTTTTCCATCTCCAATCTTTCCCCAAGGGTGTTCTCTATCCATAGGAGTAGTAGCCCTCTTTTCATGTGGAGAAAAGCCAAACTTCTTCAAGATCTCAGTAACATATTTATCCTGGGAGACGAAGATAGCATCTTCTTTCTGTTGAACTTGTAAACCAAGAAAGAAGTTCATCTCCCCCATAACACTCATCTTGAATTTGTCTGTCATAAGCTTGGAGAAATCCTCACTCATCTTTGGATCAGTAGACCCAAAAATGATATCATCAACATAGACCTACACAAGCAACACATCCTTTCCTTTCTTCTTTGTGAACAGTGTCTGATCTATGGTGCCCCTCTTGAATCCATTGTCCACCAAATAAGTAGACAAAGTACCATACCATGCTCTTGGGGCTTGATGCAGGCCATACATAGCCTTTTTGACTCTATACACTTTATCTGGATGCTCTGGATCCTCAAAACCAGGAGGCTGAATTACATATAATTCCTCAACAATAGTTCCATAGAGGAAGGCACTCTTGACATCCATTTGATAGACTGTGAAGCCCATGCAGGATGCATAGGCTAGAAAAATCCTAATAGCTTCAATCCTTGCAACTGGTGCAAAGACCTCCTCATAGTCTATCCCCTCCTCTTGTGTATATCACTGAGACACTAACCTTGCCTTGTTTCTGACCACAATGCCTCTTTCATCTCTCTTGTTCCTTAGAACCCATCTTGTCCCTATAGGTCTGACATATCTGGGACAATCAACCAGCTCCCAAACATCCTAAATTGCAAATTGGTGAAGCTCATCCTGCATTGCTTCCACCCAACTTGGTTCTTTGAGAGCATCAAATATTTTCTTGGGTTCCTGTTGTGATAGAAAACAGGCAAACAAACATGCTTGCACAAGAGGGGTATCAACCTTCTTGTGTATATTGGCAATAAACCCACCAAGACCTTGATGAGATCTTCTAGTCTGAACTGGAGTATCAACATTACCAATGATTTGAGAAGGAGGATGATTCTTCATGACTGAAGTAAGTACTCCTCTCTCAAAAAGTCTGGTATCTTCAACTTCATTCTCCATGTTGCCAATGTCTTCTTGATCAGACTCTCTTTCATCAACATGAGGATGAACCTCTTCATAAACGGTGGAAGGTTCACCTTGTTCAAATATGGAAGAGAAAAGATGTGCAGAAGTGTTGTCAACGCCTGAATCTTGTTTGTCAGCGCTTGGGCTAACAACGCTTGAAGTGTGGTTGTCAACGTCTGAACCATCAACGTCTGAATTGGTCTTGTCAGCGCTAGATTTGCCTTTGTCAGTGCTTGTTGGACCATGCATGTTTGTATCTGGTGGTACTTGGAAACCACCATTATCTTTTCCAACAGCAGCAGCAGCAAAAGCATCTGTCCAAATAGGAATTGTAACATATTCTTGGATAGGAGATGTCTTTTCTGCTTGTGATCCAACCTTTTCATGAACCTGAGTACCTGAAACATCAACAACTTGTTCCTTTATAACATTTGAAGTTACCTTCACAATGTCTGGATTAGTGACAGACATATAATTTAGAGTTCTAGATAAAGGTTCCAAGTCAAACAACCAAATAGGACCACTTTCAGGATCACTAGGCTTATTTTCTAAAAACCTAACATGTACTCTTTCAAGTATACATTTTTCTTCTTTAAGATAAACCCTATATCCCTTGCTCTGCACTGAATACCCCATGAAGTAGCCTTCATCACCTTTTGCACTAAATTTACCTAAGGCATCACTAGTGTCCAAAACTACTACATGACAACCAAAAGGTCTGAGAAAACCAATATTAGGTTTTCTTCCCCAAAGCAACTCATAAGGTGTTTTATTCTGAATTTTGTTAACCAATGCTCTATTTTGCACATAACAAGCTGTATTAACAGCCTCAGCCCAAAAGGCTATAGGAAAATGAGCATCAGCCAACATTGTTCTGGCTGCTTCAATTAGGGTTCTATTTTTCCTCTCAACAACCCCATTTTGTTGTGGGGTTCTAGCAATACTAAATTGCCTAGTAATTCCTTTCCTGGCACAAAAATCATCTAGCTTCTTATTTCTAAATTCACCACCATTATCACTACTAAGCATTTTAACCTCATTGCCAGACCTCTTCTCAATCTGAGTGATAAAATCAATTAGAATATCAGCTGTGTCACTCTTCATAGCTAGAAAGAATGTCCAAGTAAACCTAGAAAAGTCATCTGTGATGACAAAGCAATATGACTTACCATTCAAACTTTCTATATTGGTTGGACCAAAGAGGTCCATGTGTAGCATATGAAGAGGTCTAGAACTAGTATGCACCTGTTTGGACTTGAATGAGACCTTGTGCTGCCTGCCTTTAAGACATGCAACACAAGAGTGGTCATTTTGGAAGGCCTTCTCAGGTAAACCATCAACTAAACCAAGTCTCACAAACCTATTTATATTTTTAAAATTTATGTGCCCTAATCTCATGTGCCACAAATTACTCTCATCTACTGAGGCCTTAGCATAAAAACAAGACATATTATTTTTCATTTTAAACCCATTCAAATTCACGTTATATATGTCCTTATGCCTAGGTGTTCTATACTCAATATATTTCTCATCAGGGATCTTAAAATCCTTGCTTAACACCAAACACTCAATATCAGTAAACAGAAGTTTATTTTTGTTATCACAAACTTGTGATACACTAAAAAGGTTGTAATCAAGTTCTTTTACCAGAAAGACGTTTTCAAAATGCAAATTCTTGGTGAGAAGGGTTCCTTTGCCTGTGATAGTACCATATCCGCCTCCAAAGTATACCTTATCACCATCCTTAATGGGAGAGAAGTTGGTCAAGTAGTCTTCCTTCCCTGTCATGTGTCTTGAGCATCCACTATCCCAATATCCATAATCATTGACCTGTCTTTGAATGCCCTGCACATAAAGAAAACAAATTAGTTTTCTTTGGGAACCCAATTCTTAAAAGACTTGGATTCATCTGGTTGTTCAATAAGAACAGACTTAGTTCTCACAACAACCCCATTCTCAACCTTCTTAGGATGAAATACCCAGTTAACCCCAATAGGTTTTGTAATGACCTTTGAAATGAAATTAAATCTATTCCAAGTCATTGAAATCCCATTATCATTAGGGTTTTGATCTTTCTTGGGTCTCCATGTTAAGCTTGAAGAAGCTTTAGACCCCTTGCCCTGTGGTTGCAAATATTTAGGTCTGGTCACGTTTCTGTCAGCGTTAGAATTTGTCCTGTCAACACTGAAATTACCCTTGTCAGCGTTGAACCTAGGGTTTGCTACAGAAACCCATTGCCTATTTGACCAGGTGTTTGTCTTTTGAAATGGTCTTTTTCCATGAGTGTTAGACCCTCTAGTAAAGAATGGGGCAGGTCTAATCACTTGTGGACTTTGCTGCACACAAGGTTTGGGTCTGACAACGTTTGACTTCCTAACAACATTGACTTTGTTCCTGTCAGCGCTGAAATTGTTCCTGTCGGCGCTGGCTTTGGGAGCGTTGACACACTTGTATGCCAAGTGTGAAAAGCTACCACAAGTGTAACAAGCTTTTCTAGACACAACCTTAGGTCTAGAAGAGAAGAAGCCTGTTCCATGATTGCTGACTTGGCTCTTGGGTGACCTAGTATTCCTATACATCTCTGCATATTTAATGCTAGGTTTTCTATCAGTGTTTGAGCCTAGGTCAACAACTTTACCAGTGAGTGGGTTAGTAACCTTAATGGGTCTTGACTCATTGGGACTTTCACATAGTAAGCCACCCTTAACAAACAAAGTAGGGTTAGCTTTCTTCCATTCATTTAGGTCAGTCAACTTTTGTTGGTACTCTTCAACTAGAGTGACAACTCTTGGTGGAGGAATGAATTCCTCCTCTCGGAGCTCTGGCAAACCAGTCCAAGATAGGTCCTTTTGTTGGACACCATAGAAGTCACTAGGTGGTGGTGGAACCAAAGAGTAATCATTCATCCCAATCCCAGTCATGTCCTTAGGATCCCTTTGTTTACCCACACATTCTCCTAGGGTTTGGGTGGCTCTATCAAATCTTTGAATTTTAAGGCTAACATTATCTTTATTCTTAATAGCCTCATCTAACTTAGCCTGTATCTCACCGTTAACCCTTTCCATGATATTTCTAATATCCATACTAGCATCTAACTCATGTTTTAAGATATTGATTTTATCTTTTAAGTCAAATTTCATTTCTTATATTCAGAATCGGTTTTCTCAGTTTTAGTGAGAGCTAGATGGTAATTAGACAGTTTACATCTTTCAGTGCTCATATCATCTAATAATCTTAACACTTCTTTGTTATGTCTTTCAGTATTTAACCTACAACCTTTGCTACAAAAAGCGTCATCATATACCTCATTATCAGATGAAGAGGAGGAGTGTGCCATGAGAGCATATTCAACATGTTCTTCTTCTTCAATATCAGCAACCAAAGCTTTATCCTCTTCAACATTCTTAGCCAGATAGCTCCAATCCCATCCCATACCATCAATTCCTTGAACTACAACCATGGATTTAGAATCCTGAGCTTTAACAACCTGACTTGAGGGTTTACCAGCATCAGATCTTCTAGGAGACTGCATTCCCTCATGAAGTGCCCCATACGATGACAGTTGTAGCATTCAACTTTGGATTTATCAATCCAGCTATGTCTTTAGCATTGAAGGTCATCTTCTTTTTAAACCTTCTGTTCCACCTATTTGCTCTTATACTAGCAAGAGCCATGTTCCACTTAATGTCCATCTCTTCCAAGTGCTCATCACTTATCTGCTTAAGGTCCTCATATGTAATCACTGAACCATTGGGCAAAGAAGCAATGTAAGCACAAACAGTATCCAAATCCAAACCAGCAAGTTTAAATCTTGGGGAGTCATTCTTGAATGTGTCAGCGTCTGAATAGGATACGTTGACAGGACTTGTTCCAGCGCTGACATATGATGATCCAGTAACTGGATGCATGTAAGAGTCCTTGTGATTGAATTGACCTTCACTATGAGAGAAGAAGGCCATGTTACTGTTGGTAGACTTGCTTCCATGCTCTAAAAGAGTTTCATCTTCCAACAGCCTTAGTTTGTTGTAGATGTCATCAAACGAGGAGCTCTTGTAAGTATTGTTCGCAAGAATAGATCTTGCCTCAATTTTCCATGCCTCACCAAGACTTTTAAGAAAGGTAGCATTAATGTCAACATCACCAACTTGTGTCCCCATGAAGGACAACTTGCTTGTAATGTCAAGCAGTCTGCTTCTCACACTACTTAGTTTCTCATTGGGTTGAGCTTTGAAGACATCATAGTCATGCATGAGTTGCTTTTTCTTTTCTTCCTTAGTGTCTGCATTGCCACCATATGAAACTTCAAGAGCTGCCCAAAGATCCCTAGCAGATTCATAGCCTCTATATTTATGCTGGTTTTCTTGTCCCAAAGAGACTTTCAGAATATTTAGGGCTTTCATGTCAACCCTTTTCTTTGCTATGTCATCAACAGCCACAGCTCTACCATCTCCAGGTTTTTCTCTCTTATCCTCTTCAGAACATCCAGCAACAGCTGCTCTTTGAGCAATAACATTAGCAATCTTTTGAGCCGTATTGAATGTGTTTCCATATTCAAATAATCTTCCAGAGTATGTAGTCATAGATCCCCAAATATTGTTCAAAGTTAAACTTCCACAAGTCAAAGTTGGTTGCATCAAGCATAGGAATCTTGATGTTTGGTAAAGCTGAGGAAGAGGAGGTTATTGCTTCAGACATGATGTTGTTAGGGTTTCTGAGAAAATTAGGGTTTTGGTGATTTTTAGGGTTCTTGTGTTCTTTAAGATCAAAAGTTCCTCAACAAGCTCTGATACCACTTGTTGATCCCAAACATAGATCGATTAGCTTTATGTATACGAGATTAGATCAAGTAATACACTTAGAGAAACCTTTGTATATGCTTATGAATCTAAGTGTTATGCGGAATTTAACACTTAAACAAGAACACACAATGATATAAACAAACTTTCACTTTGATTAATAATATCAAACTTGCTTACAATGAAAGTAGTTTACGAATGAAAACTTATATCAAACATTAACCTAAAGGTCTTCTTTTATAGACATAAGAACCCTTGTACAATAATCTACGTATCAGCTATTCTAGGTAAAGATATATATAGAAAATACATTGTTGTTCCTATCTTTACTAGAAGTAATCTAGAATAAAATAAACGCGTAGAGTATATCTTCCCATCAGTGCTTGTCTTCAATCTGCCAACGCTCGACTTTATCTTGTCAACGCTTGAGCTGTCAGCGCTTGTTTTGTTCTTGTCAACGCTTGTGTTACTCTTGTCAGCGCTCAAGTGATCTGGCCTTAATTTATTCCCAACAGCTATGATATGATCCTTTATAATTTGATTTCAAGTTAATGTTGTAGAACCATTTTGCCACTTAGTTCTAGCACCATATTTTATCAAAATTTGATTTGTTACGATAATTTGACGTCGAGAGAGTCAAGTTGTTATAATATGGTTTTAAGAACTTGTCCATGGTTTTGAATCTTTGGTTTGAGAGATTCGCTTAGATACTTTGATAAAATATTGAACTTATTGGAAACTTTTTTTAAGCTTAGTCGCCTAATCAAACATAAGTCTTTAATCATACCATAATGAATTGTGGAAACCATTTTGGCGAAAAAGGTTATCACTCTTTACCTAACTAAGCATATCTCGGTTATTATTATCATGATCACGAAATTATACGAACTATCCCATATAAATCATACTTGTCATTATTGTTACTCATTTAATCATTCCTTTCTTCAGTTATTATATTGTTTACCAAAATGAAGCCAAGTCCTTGCGAACGATCCTGGCTTACCACTACAAAGCTATATAACTATCGAAAGGGTATACTTGCTCGTGCTGCGTTTTTAATCCCTTGTTTGGTAATCTCTTTTAATATAAAATTAATACTTTCGAACACAACATCACGCGCATACACTATAGTATTTTCTATACTAACAGATTTGATACATAATGTTAGCAGTATTTAAGGCCTTCCTCATTTGTGTAGGAAGGCCTTCCTCATTTGTATTTTCGACACTATATCACGTTGCATAAACACTAATATCATAGAACTCTCGACACCGTTGAATAACATTTTCCATGAGCTTTGCAACGATATATTATATGACCATCACTTTAAATACGGCTAACAATCTCCCCCTAAGGGGTGGTCATGTAATATGCGACTTCATCTCTTTTTGTTGAAAACTTTGAAGCTCGTTGTCTTGAGACTTCCTTCATAGTTCTTTTCATGACTTGTGATCTTGGATCTTTGATCTTTGCCTTGACTTGATCTTGAAAATTTGCCAACTTGTGTTCTTGTGTCTTTCCCCACATACCCATATTTTTCATCGTGTTGAAAGCTTGCTAACAGTCTCCCTTGATCATCATAGTAGGGAAGTCTTTGTCTTTAGATGTTCTTGAGCTTTCTTCATTTACTTGAGTATGTGGTCTTGAATCACGACTCTGGATATTACGCCACTGTTTGCATTCCATTGATTTCCTGTTATAAAGTACGAGTATTGTACCTGTGATTAGGTAAGTTCAGAAAACTTCCTTGACGGGGTTTCTGGCTGTGGTAGCCGTTCTCAATACTTGAACATCACGAAAGATAATTCAAAGTAAAGAGTGAACCATGTAGTTCCATTCAACGGAATAAGTCAATTCATTTCCAAAAGTTTGAATCAATTAAGAATCAAACCATTGTTGCTTTCCAGTTGACACAAGTTTGATTCATATAGAATCTCACAAGTTACCTACCATAGTGCTCTTTGATGATGACTAATAACTGGGTTTTGCCTAGTATAAAAATTATATCGTTGTTCCAAGTCTCTTCGAATTGTGCCTCATTCCATGGCAGCGGTGCCATTTAATAGTATGATTTTGTTAGGTTAAAAGTTCATTTCTCGATTCAATTCGAATTGATTATTGGTTAACGTGCGACTCAATCGTCTTTTGGTGAGAAAGAATATTTTTGGTTGTTGTAAAATAAATGTGCAAGACTTTAAAGTAAATGACGGGCAATTAAAACTAAAACTAATTAAAACGTAAATGGTGCAATATTAAAACTTTTAAAAGTAAATAAATTTAATGACAAAAATTGAAGCTCGACGAAAAGTAAATTTGACAATGTAATAAAAATGTAAACTTGAAATTTAAAATAAAGAAAAACGATTAAAATAACACTAAAGTAAAATGGCGGAAAAATAAGTTTTAAAAATAAAACTAAAAATTACTAGAAAAACACTTAAAATAATGCAAACATAGAAATAAAACTAAAACAAAATATTAAAACAAACCTGTCAGAATTCGATCAGAATACACCCAAAAGTAATCCTATCGGAATCCCCAATCGAAATGTAGGCTTACTGATATGAGTGATTTTACTCATATCAATTGTATCTTAAAACAAACAATAAATGCATATTATCAATGAAAATTGCCTTGTATATGCTTGTTTTGTGTTTCATGTGTGTAGGTACCAAAGATCGCGAAAACCGGTAAAACCGACACAAGTTTGAACAAAAGATCAACAAAGCCAATTTCGAGCTCGACTTTAGTGGATTTAACTCTTATGAAGAAAAACGGGCCAAGTGGGTCCCACATTTGGGTATTGGGCCTAAAAGTCCAATAAAGAAACAAGTATTCATCATCTTTGGATTATAAGCCCATATGACCCAAATCTTTTTGGAGATGGATGTAAAATCAAATTAGCCCATTCAAGGCCCGAAGGTTTATAAAGATGGTGAAATTTGGATCACTTTAGCCCATTATGTTTTGTCATAAAATAATAAAATGAGTGTAAAGTTTTATTTAAACAATCACACTCAGTCAACGTGTATCCATTCACGTTACATACCCATTCACCACACACAATAAAAATAAATAAAACGTTTTATTTACCCCATCCCCACTTACTTTCATTCGTTACAAACAAGAAAACCCCTTTCACATCTATCCTCTCTTTCTCTCCCAAAGTAAAAAAAACCTGTAACACAAATAAAAAATTACTGTTCCAAACCCTAATCCATTAAATAACTCAACAAAAATTAGGGCTTTTATATCACACGTGTGATTCACGCGTTGGGTAAATAAACCCCCTTATTTTCGGGACTGGAAGATGGAGGAGCATGATAACGTGGCAAAGTTTTACTGGACTAGACAACTCATTATTCCCAATCTATCAATGAAGAGTGGCCACATCGGCAATCAAAGTAGCACAACTAGCACAACGGATGCTACGTTGGTAATCCGTGTGCTAGTTTGCGAATATCAACCTTAGGATGAAAACAACCAAGAGAGAGAAGACGAATAAGATGGATTGGATGGCTAGGATCAACTCCTCATCACCAATAAACTCACCCCCACTCCCTAGGGTTCTCCTATAAAACCCCATCATTTTACTGTATTTGGTATTCCAATTTTACTTCATGTTATAATGTTAGATTAGAGTTAGGAAATCGGTATTTTCATTTTTAATAGTTCTTTATCACTTTCTTCTGATTAATAAAAATTTTTATTCTGTCAAATTTATTCGTGAGTTATTTATTGTTAAAGTTTAATACATTTTTCTTTATCAGTCTGATTTGATATTATTAATATAAAAGATATTTAATTAAACTTCTTAATAGTTTAATGAAATATCTAAGTAAAATTGTGAAGTAAATCAAACCCCACTGGTTTGATTTCAAAATGGTTGCTGGTTCGAACATATTGATGGTGATGGTGGTTCGAAGGATGGTGGTGGAATGATGGTGTTATCGTTTCGGTTCATTAAGGTTGTTCAGCACAACCTTCTGCTCAACGGAATCTTCAAAAGGTTTTTATCCTTTTACAATTTTTGTTATTAAAATTAAAGCTATTTATAATCTGCTTAGTTTAATTTGCTGTATTTGAATTTATGGTTATTATATCTGAGTTTGTATTTGACTGTTGATTGTTGTTAATTTAGATGTAATCTACTTTAGTTTGTTTATTGAATTTGCTTAATTGTCTAAGGTTGTTTTATTGCTATGAAAGTATTGATATAATAGATGATGAATGAACTGTTTTAGTTTGGTGGATTTGTTCTGATTTATATTGATCTGTTAGGCTGAGTGATTATTGGTTACTGAATCTCGTTAGTAGTTTACGTATTGAGGTATGATTTCATTCGTAGGTTTTTAGCTGTGTTTGTTTGAGTTTAATGGTTGTAGAATCTGCTAGTTTAATTGTCCATGAGATTTTTAGATTCGTTTGGTATGTTAATCTATGAATCTGTTCCAGTTTTATGTTATACTGAAAGATTGAATGGTGTTACTGCTTAAGCTTATGATTCAGCTGAGCAGGATTTAGACTGCTAAGTTTATTTTGGTTTATTGATTTGATCTCAAGTACCTGATATTGAGCTGCTCAAGTTTTAAGTCTGTTGTTATATGAGTTATCTTAGCTGTAATGTCTGATGAGTTTTTATTGTCTATGATTAGATGATTTACTAGTTCTTACTGCTTAATTGATTAAATTTCCGAATCTGTGTTATTTGATTTTTAGTTTGGCTTTGTTGTATTGTTAGTCTGCTGAATACCAATGACTAACAGATCCATTTGATCTGTTAAAACTCATAACTGATTCCTATCAGTAAATATATTAACATCACATTTGGTCATTTCTGTGATCAGTTCTCTGTTCTTGTTACTGTAAAAAAATATAATCACAAAATAATGTCCCCATCAGGACTCGAACCCATGACCTCCTTGTCATGGGCCTCAGCTTTATCCAACTGAGCTACATGCTCTTTTGAGTTTATTTCCAGTCACTTAATTAATATAGTAGATCTGCTGCTGGCAGATTTGATTTAAGTTGTGCTTTGATTTAATTTCCGTTTTAAATAAATTTTAAATAATGTTTTTATTAAAGTTATTTTGAGTTTTTAAAAATAATTAATAGTTTCAAAATAGAATGAAAATGTTTTTAGTAATTTTAGGAATCTAATTAGTTTCAAATAAAATTAGATTTAATTAAATTTGTAAAAGTAAAATAGTTTTCTATAGATTTTAAAATAGTGTAAGAGTTATTTTAATCAAATAGATTAATTTTTATAGATTTTTAATAGTTTAATTTTTAAATAGTTGTAAATTTTAAGTAATTGTGGTTAGATTTAATAAATTTGGGGGTTTACGATTCATGCACTTTAGGATTAAATTGGGATTTAAATTTGTAGATATTAATTGTAGTTTAAAAACCGAAAAAAACCATTCAAATCGATTGTCCAAATCGAAACAAAACGTCTCAAATTCACTCGATCTTCGTGTACAACGAATTTGGTTCATCCACGTGTTTAATTGAATTCGTATTTGGTAATTTTAGACTATTACTTTTTCCTAAAGGTAATTTTCTAATTTACCCTATAACGTATCTTAATTATCACTATACTATCACGATCACACCAAAAATTTTGGCGCCGCTGCCGGGGATCTTGTGTACGATTCATTTCGTGGAGATTTGTTGATCGTTGATTTAAAGACCCTTTTCGTCCTCGGAAAGTTTTGTTATTTTTCTTATTATATAGTATGTATCGTTTTTCTCGTTTTTTGTGATTAATATATTGTATTACGTAGAACAATAAATTTACCTATTTCCAAATAAGACCTTAGTTGGGATTTAATCACCTAGCTATTGTATTCTAATCCAAAACAAAAATTAAAAAGGCAAAATAGATAAATAATAATAACAAGTTTGAACTCGATTTATACAAACTATAAGGTGGGTATAAGGCGACGTGCTATAAAAGGCCGTCTAAGGAAAAAGGTTTTTAAGTGCTTTGTGCCACCTCGTTTCCCCGCTTGCTTGTGCGTATATTGAGAGGGACGACCTATTATTGGTTTGCCAACTCAAGTAGTATTAAATTTTATTTTTGTAGTTTACTTATTGAACCTCGAGACGTTTAGGTTTTCACCTATCGTTTCAAATTCGACCGAGGGTAATTTACTTCCATAGTAGTTATCCTTATTCCTTGTTTTTATCGATCATTTTTTATTGAGAAATACCAAATAAAATACCAAAAATAATCTTCTTCTTGTCTAATTTCTTTTCTTCAATCCTCTAAATTCTCGTCTTTGTAGTGTATGCAATTACGTTCTTCTCGACTTGTGATTGATTTTAATAGGCTTGAAAATATTCCTCGTAGAAATAGAAATCGTCAACAACGAATAGTGGAACCCGAGCTTCCACCTATTGTTGTAGAGATGGCCGATAACCGAACAATGGAGGAATTGCTCTTTGCACCCACCGAAGGGTATGGGGAAGCAATCGTTGTGCCGGTTATTTTGGCGGATCATTTTGAGATTAAGACGGGTCTTTTATCGCTCATTTGTGCCGACCAATTTCGTGGCAATGAGACCGATGGCCCGCATTCTCACATTCGGAATTTTCTTTGAATTACCTCGACTCTCAAGTTTAGAGATGTGCCGAATGACGCGATTAAGCTCATGCTTTTTCCGCACTCGCTCGAGGGTAATGCTAAGATTTGGTATGAGAAAGAACCACCGGGTTCGATCTTAACATGGGATGATTTAGTGTCTAAGTTCATGAATTATTTCTTTCCACCATCCAAAACAACACACATTAAGAACGAGATCACTAAATTTGAACAAAAAGTGCATGAATCGTTTGGGGTTGCTTGGGAAAGATTTCAAGATTTGTTAAGACAATGTCCACACCACGGTTTCTCGGAATTGCATCAAATAAATAATTTTTATAATGGGCTTAATATGATTGAACAAGATTCTTTAAATGCCGCCGCGAGTGGTAATCTTTTAAGAAAAACTCTGAGAGACACGTGGGGAATAATTGAGAATAAGTCTAGAGCACAATATTCACGAAACACACCTGGTGTTTCCAATGTGAGTTCATTAAATCCCGAGATTGCTAGATTGGACTCTAAGATTGATAGTGGATTCGCGACTTTGTTGAATGAGATTAGGAAGAACCCTCATGGATCGATTAATATGGTTGAGAATGTTTGTGTATCATGTGGTGGAGCACATCCTAATTATGCTTGTTCAACCACGGGGTTTGATCAAGCTAGTGATTTTGCCGCGACGGGAACTTATGGCTCCAACGGTCAAGTTCCTCGTCAAAATCATGTTGCTCCACCGGTTCAAAATAGGTACAACAATGGGAACAATGGGAATAATTTTAACCGTGGTAACAATGGATTTACAATCAAGGAAATGGGTTTAATGTTAATCAAAACAATCAAGGTTTTAACAATAACCAAAATTAGTTGTCAAGCTATATCAAGTCAAATGAGACAAATTTGAAGGCTTTTCAAAACAACATTCAAGGGCAAATTAATACTTTCAAACTCGATTTTCAAAATACGATTAAAGGGCAAAACAATAAGATTGACCTTAATCAACAAAGGCTAGAGCAAAACCAAAATCGTATGCAACAAAGTATGGAACAAAGTCAAAAATAAATTGCTTTCGATGTTCGAACTTTTTATGAGTCAACCTTCCTCTTCTTCGGGCGGCTTACCTAGCAACACCATTCCAAACCTGAAGGGTGAGATGAAATCTATAACCACACGTAGTGGAAAGGCTTTAGACTGACCTTTGCTTCCACATGTGAGTACCCTCCGGTGAGGGAAGTGGAGCAAGAACCCGAGGTGGTTAAAGAAAAGGAAATTCCTATTCCAACAAAGGTTGACCAATTGCCTATTCCGGAACCCGAGCTTCCGAAGACTAAACCCACACTACCCTACCCTTCGAGACTTAACCAAGAGAAGCTCCGCGAAAAGTCCAATGCTCAAATGACTACTTTTTTGAGATGTTTAAGAATCTTTATATTAATGTTAGTTTCGCGGATGCATTGCTTTACATGCCTAAGTTTGCTTCGACTATTAAGAAATTGATGATTGATAAAGGGAAATTGGTTGAAGTGTCTACATCTTTAGATGCTAATTGTTCCGCGGTTCTTACACAAAAGCTTCCCAAAAAGCTAGGAGACCCGGGCAAGTTTGTGATACCATGTGATTTCCCTAATATAGAAGAATGCTTAGCTTTAGCTGATCTTGGTGCTAGCATTAATTTGATGCCTTTTTCCGTGTGGAAAAGGTTATCACTTCCCGAGCTTACACCTACTAAGATGACTCTCGAGCTAGCGGATCGATGGATCGCCTTACCAAAAGATATAGCCGAGGACGTGTTCGTCAAAGTAGGGAAACTCGTCTTTCCAACGGACTTTGTAGTTTGCGATTATCCCGAAGATTCTCGTGTACCACTTATTTTGGGAAGACCGTTTTTGATGACGGCTAGTGCTTTAGTTGACATGAAAGCGGGGAAATTGACTTTAAGAGTTGATGATGAAAATATCATGTTTGATATTGGTCATATCTCTAAATATTCTTCCAAGTATTACGAGGAATTAATTAATCAAATCGATGTGATTGATGTTGCTTGTGAGGAATATTCTCAAGAAGTGCTTGGATTCTCGGCTTCTTCTAAAAGTGGCAATCCCACTTCGTCAAATCCTATTATATCTTTGGCTAAACCTCCACTCACTTCCTTTGAGGGAGGTGACTTCGTTCTTGAAGAGCTTGAGAATAATGGTTATTCACAAATCGATAAGGAAATTGATGATTACCTTAGCACACCATTTGATCCTAGTGAGTTTGATTGTGAGAATTTTGATCCCGAGGGAGATATTGCGTTGATTTAAAAATTGTTGAATATTGATCCTTTTAAATCACCACCATTGGAATTAAAAGTTGTGAGTGAAAATGAAACTTAAGCGGAAACATCTATTGAGGAAGCACCTGAATTAGAACTTAAGGAACTTCCCACTCATTTGGAGTATGCTTTTCTTAAGGGAACGGATAAGTTACCGGTGATTATTGCTAAGGGACTAAAGGAAAATGAAAAAGATGAACTTATCAAAGTGCTTAAAAAACATAAACGGGCCATTGCATGGATAATCTCTGACATTAAGGGTATAAATCCAAAATTTTGTAGTTATAAAATTCTAATGGAGGATGATTATAAACCCGCTATCCAAAATCAAAGAAGGGTCAATCCAAAGATTCATGAGGTGATCAAAAAGGAAGTCACTAAACTTCTAGACGCCAGAATGATCTACCCTATCCCGGATAGTCCATGGGTTAGCCCCGTGCATTGTGTTCCAATGAAAGGAGGAATGACGGTTGTTACTAATGAGTATAATGAATTGATTCCTACTAGACTTGTGACCGTTTGGCGTGTTTGTATTGACTATAGCAAACCTAATGATGCCACTAGGAAGGATCATTTTCCATTACCTTTTATGGATCAAATGTTAGAGAGACTAGCGGGGAATGAAATCTATTGATTTTTGGATGGATTTTCCGGCTAATTCCAAATCCCTATTGACCCTCGTGATCAAGAAAAGACCACATTAACTTGTCCTTATGGAACATTTGCTTAGCGTCGCATGCCTTTTGGACTATGCATGCTCCGGGGACGTTCCAAAGGTGTATGATGGCCATTTTCCATGATATGATCGAGAAAACCATGGAAGTCTTCATGGATGACTTTTCGGTTTTTGGGGAATCTTTCACTTCATGTCTCTCTAACCTTGAAAGAATGTTGCAACGTTGTGAGGAAACAAATCTTGTGCTTAATTATGAAAAATGTCACTTCATGTGCAAAGAGGGAATTGTGTTAGGACATAAGATCTCTAAGGCCGGTATTGAGGTTGATAGGGCTAAAGTCGACGTGATTGCCAAATTACCTCCACCCACCACCGTTAAGGGAGTTAGGAGTTTTCTCGGCCATGTCGGCTTCTATAGACGATTTATACAAGACTTCTCTAAGATAGCTCGGCCTATGACCCATCTTTTGGAAAAAGAGACTCCTTTCATCTTTTCGGATGAGTGTATTCAAGCCTTTGAGATGCTTAAAAGGAAGTTAAACGAATCTCCAATCTTGGTTGCTCCGGATTGGGACCTACCATTTAAAATTATGTGTGATGCTAGTGATTATGCGGTAGGTACGGTTTTGGGGGAAAGTAAATAAAAACATTTCTTTCCTATACACTATGCAAGTAAGGCTATGACGGATGCTCAAACAAAGTACACTACAACGGAAAAGGAGTTACTTGCTGTTGTGTATGCTTTTGAAAAGTTTAGACCATATCACGTCTTGTCTCAAACCATAGTGTATACGGACCACTCGGCTATCAAATATCTTCTTAATAAACAAGATGCTAAGTCAAGGTTGCTCCGGTGGATTCTCCTCCTTCAATAATTTAATGTCAAAATTCTAGACGAAAATGGAGCCGAGAATCTCGCGGCCAATCATTTATCTCGACTTGAGAATCCTCACCAAAGCGATCGAGAGAACAAGGAAGTCAATGAAACGTTTCCTCTCGAGACGCTTGGTATGCTTGCTTTTCGTGGTGATGATAGTACCCCATGGTTTGCAGACATCGCAAATTACCATGCAGGGAAGTTTGTGATCAATGGTATGTCGTCCCAACAAAAACGAATGTTTTTCAAGGATATATCCTATTACTTTTGGGACGACCCCTATTGGTTTCGTGTGTGTGCGGATCAAGTGATTCGTAGGTGCATTTTTGGCAAAGAAGCTCAAGATATCCTTAAATCTTGTCATGAAGGACCCACCGGCGGACATCATGGTGCCAACGCCACCGCGAAGAAAGTCTTTGATGCCGACTTCTTTTGGCCTTCCATATATCGTGATGCCCAAGTCTTGATCAAGACTTGTGATGCTTGTCAACGTCAAGGAAAGAACTCACAAAGGGATGCAATTCCTCAAAACATTATCCAAGTTTGTGAAATCTTTGACATGTGGGGATCGATTTTATGGGGCCATTTCCATCTTCGAAGGGAAATAAGTATATTCTCGTAGCCGTGGACTATTTGTCTAAATGGGTCGAAGCTAAGGCTTTGCCCACGAATGATGATCGAGTTGTGGTGAATTTTTTGAAACAACTCTTCGCTAGGTTTGGAACTCCGCGGGCTATTATAAGTGATCGTGGGACCCATTTTTGTAATGGACAATTTGAAAAAGTTCTAAAGAAATATGGTGTCACTCATCGACTTTCTACGGCTTATCACCCTCAAACGAGTGGTCAAGTGGAGGTTTCAAACCGAGCTCTTAAAAGGATTTTGGAGCGTTCTATTGGAGAAAATCGCACTTCTTGGTCGGATAAATTGGACGATGCATTGTGGGCTTTCCGTACGGCTCACAAGACGCCAATTGGTTGTACACCATTTAGATTGGCCTACGGAAAAGCATGCCACTTGCCAATTGAACTCAAACATATGGCGTATTGGGCTCTTAAGGATTGTAACTTTGATTTGAGGACCGCGGGTTATCATGGCAAGGTTCAGTTGAATGAACTAAGTGAATTAAGGGATCAAGCTTATGCAAATTATTTGATCTATAAAGAGAAGACTAATAGGATTCATGACTCTAAGATTAAAAACCGCATTTTCAATGTTGGTGATCAAGTCCTCTTATTCAACTCTAGACTTAAGATTTTCTCGGGTAAGCTTAAATCCCGTTGGTCCGGACCATTCACCATTGCACAAGTTTTTCCTTATGGCACCGTTGAGCTAGGTCAAAAAGACGGGCATAACTTTAAGGTGAATGGTCATCGTGTGAAACACTACTTTGGAGGGGACATACCTACGGAGGTTGTTCCGGATCTTCAAACTTTCCCTAAGGACCAATGAATGCGGGGATCGAGTCGAGCTCATGACTCGATGAACAAAGACGAGGTGCCTTGTGGGGGAGTCCCATACACTCTATCTTCTATCTATTTTCTAACACTAATAAGGCTTGATCTTTCAAGCTCGTGCTCGTGTTTTGTTGTGTTATGAATCTTAGGTATGACCCTAATATTTGAAGACTCTCGTGTTCGGTTTTTGCCGGTCTACTTGATCTTCCATTCTTTGAATGCCAAAATGGGGCACTGTAAAACCCGCATGCTTTTACCGTGTATAGTACCCTTAGGATTGTACATACTAGTTAAAACTTTCCTAATATAGCATGATTACGATTACGTGTTAGGAGTTTACATATTACGCACGTGTTAGAACACGATAAGTATTTACTATGCACGATCACGCAATAGTTATTTAACAATAATTAATCACGAACATGCGATCATGAAATCATGAACGTAATTAAAACACAAACTATTATTAATTACGTATATATATTTATTACGAGCGTAATTAAATATATTAGATCACGGTATTTACGTAACGAGAACATTTAAAACACGAACATAAATAATCACAAACGAGTAACTAAATAACGAGACACGGAAAAAGGTACGGGTACCCCATGTGGGGTCCCTACCCGCGGCCAAACAAGGACAAATGGGCCAAGCCCATTTGTCAAATTTAGTAAAGGGGGTTTTTACTTTTTACACTACACAAAATAACTTTACAGAAGATTATAAGAAAAACCTAAAACCCTCCTTCTTCCTTGTTCTTTGTGCCGCCACCCTAAAACCACCATACAAGGTGATTTTGATCTTTGATCTTGAAGATTTGGTGATTGATCGTGTTTGTTTCTTCGTTCTCTTGATCCATGAATTCGGTAAAACCTGTGGAGTCCATAGATCGTTTAGACTCAATGGTAAAAACCATTATATCTAGGATAATCATCATTCATATGATTAACATAGCGGAATAGAATCATGATTATGAACAAGGTGTCAACAAAGATGAATTTCCCCAATGATTACTTGTATTAAATATTAAAACAAATAATCTCTAGGCGTGTATGCATTAAAACCCACGCCTTGAACACGAACTCAATTGTAGGTTTACATTGTGAATGAATTGTTATGTAAAACCTATGTCTATGTTTTCTTTATATACTAGAAAACATAGCTTACAAAGAAAGCTAAAACAATAAAAATACTCCAACGACTTGTTCTTTTGTAACTTGTATACTTTAGCCCTTGTCTTCTTATTTTGTTGTTTTTGATTCATCAACTCATAATTTCGACCCAACAATCTTCCCCTAGTTGATGATGTCAAAAACACTTCCCTTTAAGCTCGCATTCTTTGTAAATCATATAACACCAAGGATCAACAGATTGCATTGTATAGACTTCTTCCCCTTTTTGACATGATCCAAATAGGGGTCTTGTATGTAAGCAACCTTGATTTCGACCACTGCTTAAATAATACCACACCACTAGTACAAGTTTTCTATGTCTCAAATTACCCTCCATGAAGAACAGCAGGATGAAATTAAATGAATTTGAGCTATAGAAACTCACACAAGTTGTAGTAAAACTAATGAGCAGTAGTAAACACCTTCACCTTAATGTTACATGTAAATGATTAACACATGAACAATTTAGCTTCCCCTTAAATTTTGTTAATCATTCTTGAATCTTCAAATTCTGTAGGCTTTATGTAATAATCACATATGAAGAAATCTAATTACGACTTACTTGATGATGAAGTAGAATAACTCGAACTTACGTTCCATGTCTTGTACTAAACATGTAACAAAGAACTTATACTCATGGAACAAAGTATAAGTAGACCTCGATCCCTTGTCAATATTCTCATCCTTTGTGAGACACTGAGCACGATAATGTAACTCCTTCAAGTGTTATGACAAGTCTTCGTCACCAACCATTAAAAGCACGAACAAGTTACCTTAAAAGTCAATGACTGGAAGTTCACGACTTTAAGATATGATAGACTACAAACTCGCGAAAATCTACTTCGTCTTCAAACAAATAATAAAAACTTTTCTTCGTAATTAATGGAAATAAAACGAGCCTTTATACCTTTAAGACCTAGGTTGCTGTGAATAAACCAAACTTCAAACCAAAAATCTCTCCAAAACTATCTCAATGGCTGCGTACAATGCTGTCAATGGCTTAAATACAAGTGTCAGCGGCTAAATTTCACGTGTTAGCGGATAAGACAATCTATTGTCATGTGTCAGCGGCTAAACAACTCCTATCATCGGCTTAAAAAATATGTGACAGTGACTAAAATATATACCTCACTGTTAGAACTGTAGCCTCTAAAACAATGAATTATTCTCATGTCACTTTCTACAACTCACTTTAATCTATGACAACTGCACTCAATAACCATGTATCCATGCATCCACACTTGCGTTTCTTTTCACAAAATATACTAGTATTGGACAGTATCCATATCTTGTGATCTTGTATCAATAGTTTAAACAAAGCAAACCATTGATCCCTTTTTGCTTCTTCGTGTAAACACACAATTATCAAATAAACCACAATATATTGTATCAATATTTGAAAAATACTCACGTGAATTGTCTCTATCACAAGTTGCCTTCAAACCACTTTTAACTTGAACAATAGCCAATACTTCACGTCTGTTTCTTGCAATATATTGGGACCAGAAGACGAATTCACATGTCAAATAAAGATCGAACTGCTATTCCTTGTCTTTGCTGCTCAGTTGTCCCTATCGTCTGTTGCTACACCTTTTTTAATTATGGAAAACATGTCCAACATGAAAGTATATCCTGCTGCATAACCCAAATATTACGCACGCATAATAATCTCTCAATAGTTTCCATATTTCACGTAGCTATAGCTTTTATACTCCCTAAAAACGAGGGATTCTTCTTCTAATCCCTGAATATACGCCCATATATAATTAAGGAGAATATTTGTCATACCTAAAACCCAGGATATTCATAACGATGATATCCTTAATTTATGCAATCCCCAACCGCTTCCAACCTTATTGCTAGGCCACACACGCTCATTATTTACTATATCATCCGAAGATATCGCATCCACAATATATCACGTATAAAACACATAAAGCAATATCTTACCAATACTTTCGGATCATAACTTCCACAACCATTATCTCAAACGTGAGATGTCACCAAGAATATTGCATCCATAAATAGTTTGTCAACAGTCAACCTGCCTGTTTGATATTATCACGTGAATACTTCTACTTGATTCTCCAAACGCGTCATTGCCTACAACAACCATGAAAACCCTATGTGAATCATGAGATGTTCCTGCAGCTATCAAAAACCACGAGATCCATCCAAAGCTAATGAAATCACAATCACATCTGCTGCTATTAATCAGAGTTTGCAAAACTCTAATTACATCGATTTGCGTGCCTTCATCTTCTTCATGAATACTCAATATGTGCTTCTAGTGTTTCAATTACGAATTTAGGGTTTATTCAAAACCCTAATAACAAAGATCTTCCAATCAGTAGCAATATCAGGAATATTATGAACAGTGATGTACGTTTGCACCTCCAACACGATCACCAGTAATCAATCACAGTTTAAACTTCGATCTTAGGGTTTTGGACGAAACCCTAATACTTTAACACCTCCAATAGGTCGCCACCTGCTTCTTTTCTTCTCTGCAGCCAACATCAGTAACAATTTATTCGTTACTAAACCGTCGCAGATCTGATTACTACTTCCTCCCATTCTTTTTGCGACAGCAAATCTGTCGCAAAAACGTTGCAAATCTGTCACAGATCTGAAAGACCGTCGCTAACCCGTCACAAAAACTGTCGCTAATCCTGGACAGCGCTTCACAGCAACATGAACACGAATATAACACCTTGTATCTCCTAGATATCACGAGCCTTAGGCTCTGATACCAATTGTGGAGTCCATAGATCGTTTAGACTCAATGGTAAAAACCATTATATCTAGGATAATCATCATTCATATGATTAACATAGCGGAATAGAATCATGATTATGAACAAGGTGTCAACAAAGATGAATTTCCCCAATGATTACTTGTATTAAATATTAAAACAAATAATCTCTAGGCGTGTATGCATTAAATCCCACGCCTTGAACACGAACTCAATTGTAGGTTTACATTGTGAATGAATTGTTATGTAAAACCTATGTCTATGTTTTCTTTATATACTAGAAAACATAGCTTACAAAGAAAGCTAAAACAATAAAAAGACTCCAACGGCTTGTTCTTTTGTAACTTGTATACTTTAGCCATTGTCTTCTTATTTTGTTGTTTTTGATGCATCAACTCATAATTTCGACCCAACAAAACCTTTTTAAACCTTTTCTTTTAATTTAATCTTTTTATTAATTATGAACATGTGATGTTTTTATAAAAGGGTTGTTTTTAAGGGGTGTTTGCTTTGGTCGCCGGCTTCACCGAACCCAAAAAGGGGTCTCGGCTTTCCAAGCCGACCACCACCAAGACCATATGGTCTTGGTTGGTGCGTGTCGGTCCCACGGCAGCAAGGGGAAACACGGGGTACCCCGAGTTGGTTCGGGGTACGGTGTCGATTCATGTCCGGTTCATGTTTTTTTTAGCCTAGATCTGGTTCATGGTGTATGTTAGTTTTTTTTTATGTTATGAACTTATGTAAAAATTAAATTAATAAATGATGTGATTAATTTAATAACATGACTTAGGTTATTTAATTATTAATGATCATGAAATTATTTTAACCTAAGTATTTATATTTTTAAGACTTATAATTAATTAATTATTTTAAAAACCATGGATATAATTAATTAATTAACATGACTTAGGTTATATTATTAATATATAATAATACATATTTTAACCTAAGTATTTAACTTATTTAATTAAAACATGTTATAATTATTAAACTATACATTATACCATATGACTTAGAAAATAATCATGAAAAATACTTAGGCTTATATACTTAGCTTATTTAACCAGCTTATTTCTAGTTATAGAAACTTTCTATTTTTAGAAACTTAATTAGATAAGGCAGCTAATCTATTTATGGAAACCAGCTATTTTTAGAAACTTATTTATTTCAGGCAGCTAATCTATTTATGAAAACTTATTTAATTAAGGCAGCTAATCTATTTATGGAAACTTTCTATTTTTAGAAACTTATCTATTTTAAGCAGTAAATCTATTTTTGGAAACTTTCTATTTTTGGAAACTTTCTATTTTTGGAAACTTTCTGTTTTTGGTAACTTTATATTTTTGGAAACTTTCTATTTTTGGAAACTTTCTATTTTTGGAAACTTTCTATTTTTGGAAACTTTCTTTTTTAGGAAACCTGCTATTTTTGGAAAGTTACTTATTATTTCACAGTAAGTATAATAACACATGAAATACAAGAAATACTTAATCGGATTAAACAGAATATAGGATTTAATACAGTTTAAGGCTTTAAAACAGTAAAACATAGTAAGAACACATAAAATAAGCTAAGACATGACATAAAACCAGCTATGTATTTAGTAAGCAGATACTTATTCATGTACGTATTTATGTAGCACTAGTGATTCGGAAGTAGGATTCCCCCAGTTCGTCTTTCTCGTTCACTAGACATAAGGTACGGATTCCCGTCCCTTCAGTATGGACATTCTTTCCTTATTAGGATTCCCCGTATGCAGCCAACTGTTTTCCCGTAGTATAAGTTATGAGTTTGATTGCTTATGTTTAATTAAGATTACCTATAGCCATATACATGCATGACCAGTTTCACCTAGTTATGGAGGTACCATAACCATAACATTAGAGGCACTGATGTTATGACTTCACCACAGCGGAGTGATTGCTCGTGGCGTCCCTTCAGCTTTTGGCCATTTATTTATATTTATCATGTGGGGTGTATGGGTGCATCCTAGTTACATGTTTTTATTCAGGATTACATGGTGAATGTGGTGTGTGCCTTGCATCATTCACAAGGAGCTGATCCCTCCTACCCAAAAACCAGTATATTAAATTAGAGGCAGCCCCTCTAATTTGCATGATGAGGTCACCCCTCCAAGTATTCATGCACGGTGGATTTTCATGACCTATATTGGCTAATGGTACAATATGACAAACAACTTTTATAAGATAAACACAAGACTTTCAAACTATAAAACCCGTTTTAATAAGATTTAACCAGGTTACTCGGGACTTAGTTTCTTCCGCTGTTATTATGTCATATGCTTATCCTATTCATGCTATATTGTACATCCGTGCACTGAGCGTATTTGCTCAGCCGTTTTCCTTTTATATGTTCCCAAAACGGCAGTTACTCAGGGACGCTCGTAGACACTAAGAGTACGTGCATATGGACTGGAAGCTGTCTAGCCTTCTTTACATTTTGCATTTCCTTTCTTATGATACTTATGCTTTGGACATTGTTTAGTCGTTTCCCATATTATACTATGTTTGTGTGTGATGAGCTTTACTTTTGGACTACCGATGTTTGATTCCGGTATTTTCCTTTTTATGGTCAAGTAATGTTTAGACATTTTACCTTGTATGCTTTGATGACACGCCTTAATTACTGTGATATTTCCATTTCCAAAATGGGGTGTTACTGGCACACTATTTATCCCTTGATTTTTATCGACTAACGTTTTATCTTGAAGCATAATTAATAAACGGCTTACAGATTTGCGTGCTTTTTCCGTGTTAGGATTTTGCATTAGACTCTTCGTGTTTTAGCAAGGGGGTGTTACTCTTGAGCTAAGAAACATTGAGGACAATGTTTGGTTTTAGCATGGGGGAGTCAATCGACTTAATCGCTTGCAATTGCTTTTGTCGTGTCCTTATGTAATTGTTTTTCTCATTTTTCATTAAAATTTTAAATTTTTAATGTTATTTTTAAGTTTAAATAAAAGAAAATACGTGCTTTTGACACAAATGTAGGCTTTCCGTTGGTGAAAATAAAAATAGTTTTTGACTCGACTCGGTTTTTAACCTTAGCTTTTCCTTAACGTATTTGAATTAAGTTTTGCTAGGCTTTTATATAGGGAGCTTTAAAACGCGAAAGTCTTAACTCATAAGGGTTAAAAACAAGAACTTTTCGCAAGTTCCTATAATTGATCCTAGAAATTCGTTTATCAAGGGATCTTTAAAACGCAAATTCTAAAACTTGAAAAAGTATAAGAAGATGCAAGATCCTATAGATGACTTGAAAACCCAAAACTTTGATTTAATAGGTTAAGTATCCATTGATTTCACATTTTTGAAATTTTACAATATGGAGAACAAGAGATGATAGAGTTCAATCATAAGTTTCTAAAATTAACTCTTCTTTGTGCATGTATTTTTGTGTTTAATTTAATCTCCTCGTATTTACTTTCCACACTTGAATAATAATTGCTTAATAAATGAAGTTTTTAGCGGTTTAGGCTTGATATCTTAACTCGTAGCTCCTTCATTTCCTTCCCTTGTAATTAAAGTGAGAACACATTAAGGGTGTCAGCGTCATGGACATCATGGGATTGCGGAAATTTGGCTTACTATAAATATCATATTAATAAGAAGAATAAATAAAAACATGTTCTCTAGGAGCCTTCGGGTGGGAGTCATGTAGCACTAACCTTGTCATTAGAGCCTTAGGGTGTATGGCAAGGGGACGTGTTGAATAAAAATTGCTTCATCATCATGAGTCATAAGGTGGGATGGTGATGTCATTTCCCTTATTTTTGTCCAAGGAGCCTTCGGGTGTGGATTTTAAATAAGGAGCACAATTGCATCTTAAAGACCCACAAGGTGTTATGATGTAGTTGTTGCTAACTTCATTAATAAGGTCATAATTGACTTTGGAGGTTTTATTTTTTCTTTTAAGTAGTCCTATTAGCCAAATTTCGGGTCCGGGGATTTATCCCTGAAATTGTGTTAAGTTATCCTTGATGTGGGCTTTCTTTAGTGACAACGGTTTTTGAAGTCGAGGTTAGGTTTTGAGTGTTGAGTTTACACCATTTTTGCCTTCATTTTTGGATTAATAATTATCAAATAAAGTCAAATGAGCCTTTGGGTGAATGACAAATAAAATCTAGAGATACATATAGGAATAATAGGAGATTGAGTTTAACACAAATTACTTATATGAGTTGGTTTATTTTTGGGGCTTATGATTGACAATGATCTTGTTTTTGCACTCGGCATGGAAAAGAGAAAAGTCGAGAACGATGAATCTATTTGAGTTTTATGATCCTAAAAGTTATTTTTCAAATAATGAAAGCAATACATTATGTCTTTGCAAAATAAAAGTCAAAAGTTGAATAATGATGTAGCTAGTGTTTTATTTTATCATTGCGTGAGGACACGACAATTGCTTAGCAAGGGGGAGTTTGATATGAGTGATATTACTCATATCATTTGTATCTTAAAACAAACAATAAATGCATATTATCAATGAAAATTGCCTTGTATATGCTTGTTTTGTGTTTCATGTGTGTAGGTACCAAAGATCACGAAAACCGGCAAAACCGACACAAGTTTGAAGAAAAGATCAACAAAGCCAATTTCGAGCTCGACTTTAGTGGATTTAACTATTATGAAGAAAAATTGGCCAAGTGGGTCCCACATTTGGGTATTGGGCCTAAAAGTCCAATAAAGAAACAAGTATTCATCATCTTTGGATTATAAGCCCATATGGCCCAAATCTTTTTGGAGACGGATGTAAAATCAAATTAGCCCATTCACGGCCCGAAGGTTTATAAAGATGGTGATATTTGGATCACTTTAGCCCATTAGGTTTTGTTACGAAATAATAAGACGAGTGTAAAGTTTTATTTAAACAATCACACTTAGTCAACGTGTATCCATTCACGTTACAGACCCATTCACCACACAAACAAAAAATAAATAAAACGTTTTATTTACCCCATCCCCACTTACTTTCATTCGTTACAAACAAGAAAACCCTTTTCACATCTATCCTCTCTTTCTCTCCCAAAGTAAAAAAAACCTGCAACACAAATAAAAATTTACTGTTCCAAACCCTAATCCATTAAATCACTCAACAAAAATTAGGGCTTTTATATCACACGTGTGATTCACGCGTTGGGTAAATAAACCCCCTTATTTTCGGGACTGGAAGATGGAAGAGCATGATAACGTGGCAAAGTTTTACTGGACGAGACAACTCATTATTCCCAATCTACCAATGAAGAGTGGCCACATCAGCAATTAATGTAGCACAACTAGCACAACGGATGCCTCGTTGGCAATCCGTGTACTAGTGTGCGAATATCCACCTTAGGATGAAAACAACCAAGAGAGAGAAGACAAGATGGATTGGATGGCTAGGATCAACTCCTCATCACCAACAAACTCACCCCCACTCCCTCGGGTTCTCCTATAAAACCCCATCATTTTACTGTATTTGGTATTCCAATTTTACTTAATGTTATAATGTTAGATTAGAGTTAGGAAATTTGTATTTTCATTTTTAATAGTTTTGTATCACTTTCTTCTGATTAATAAAATTTTTTATTCTGTCAAATTTATTCATGAGTTATTTACTATTAAAGTTCAATACATTTTTCTTTATCAGTCTGATTTGATATTATTAATATAAAAGATATTTAATTAAACTTCTTAATAGTTTAATGAAATATCTAAGTAAAATTGTGAAGTGAATCAAACCCCACTGGTTTGATTTCAAAAAGGTTGCTGGTTCGAACATATTGATGGCGATGGTGGTTCGAAGGATGGTGGTGGAATGATGGTGTTATCGTTTCGGTTCATTAAGGTTGTTCAGCACAACCTTCTGCTCAACGGAATCTTCAAAAGGTTTTTATCCTTTTACAATTTTTGTTATTAAAATTAAAGCTATTTATAATCTGCTTTGTTTAATATGTTGTAGTTGAATTTGTGGTTATTATATCTGAGTTTGTATTTGACTCTTGATTGCTGTTAATTTAGATGTAATCTGCTTTAGTTTGTTTATTTTGCTTAACTGTCTAAGGTTGTTTTATTGCTATGATAGTATTGATATAATAGATGATGAATGAACTGTTTTAGTTTGGTGGATTTGTTCTGATTTATATTGATCTGTTAGGCTGAGTGATTATTGGTTACTGAATCTCGTTAGTAGTTTACGTATTGAGGTATGATTTCATTCGTAGGTGTTTAGCTGTGTTTGTTTGAGTTAAATGGTCGTAGAATCTGCTAGTTTAATGGTCCATGAGATTTTTGGATTCGTTTGGTATGTTAATCTATGAATCTGTTCTAGTTTTAGGTTATACTGAAAGATTGAATGGTGTTACTGCTTAAGCTTATGATTCAGCTGAGTAGGATTTAGACTGCTAACTTTATTTTGGTTTATTGATTTGATCTCAAGTAACTGATATTGAGCTTCTCAAGTTTTAAGTCTGTTGTCATATGAATTATCTTAGCTGTAATGTCTGATGAGTTTTAATTGTCTATGATTAACTGATTTACTAGTTCTTACTGCTTAATTGATTAAATTGCTGAATCTGTGTTATTTGATTTTTAGTTTGGCTTTGCTGTATTGTTTGTCTGCTGAATACCAATGACTAACAGATCCATTTGATCTGTTAAAACTCATAACTGATTCCTATCAGTAAATATATTAACATCACATTTGGTCATTTCTGTGATCAGTTCTCAGTTCTTGTTACTGTAAAAAAATATAATCACAAAATAATGTCCCATTAGGACTCGAACCCATGACCTTCTGGTCATGGGCCTCACGCTTTATCCAACTGGGCTACCTGCTCTTTTGAGTTTATTTCCAGTCACTTAATTAATATAGTAGATCTGCTGCTGGCAGATTTGATTTAAGTTGTGCTTTTATTTATTTTCCGTTTTAAATAAATTTTAAACAATGTTTTTATTAAATTAATTTGAGTTTTTAAAAATAATTAATAGTTTCAAAATAGAATGAAAATGTTTTTAGTGATTTTAGGAATCTTATTAGTTGTAAATACAATTAGATTTAATTAAATTTGTAAAAGTAAAATAGTTTTCTATAGATTTTAAATAGTGTATGAGTTATTTAAATCAAATAGATTAATTTTTATAGATTTTTAATAGTTTAATTTTTAAATAGTTGTAAATTTTAAGTAATTGTGGTTAGATTTAATAAATTTGGGGGTTTACGATTCATCGACTTTAGGATTAAATTGGGATTTAAATTTGTAGAATTTAATTGTAGTTTAAAAACCGAAAGACCATTCAGATCGATTGTCCAAATCGAAACAAAACGTCTCAAATTCACTCGATCTTCGTGTACAACGAACATGGTTCATCCACGTGTTTAGTTGAATTCGTCTTTGGTAATTTTAGACTATTACTTTTTCCTAAAGGTAATTTTTTAATTTACCCTATAACGTATCTTAATTATCACTATACTATCACGATCACATCACTTACCTCCCATTATCGGAAGCGTGATCGGAATGTGTTCCTGGCGGAATGTTATCGAAATCCCCAATCGGAATACTGAAAATCAAACCTATCAGAATAACTACCTTGGGTCCTATCGGAATGAGGATTGGAATCCTGGTCGGAATGCTGTCACCGCAAAACCAAATCGGAATACAAAACACACACCCCTGATCGGAATGTCAGATCAGAATCCAAAAGGAATGCAAAACCCTTTTCTGATTTGGGGTGATCGGAATGTGAAACCCCTTTCCGATTTGGGTAATCGGAATACAGTAAAAGGAAAACATAATAAGCAAGTTCTAATAAGCTATTAACCAAATAAGCACACGACTAAAATTTTTAACTAAAACACGTATAAGAAAAAGCTAAAATTCAAAAATTTTAAAAACATTAAATGATATAATAATTAAAAACGACTTTTTAACAAAAATAACTTTTACAAAACTTAAGTAAATTTAAGATAAACACAAATAAGCTATAAAAATCAATAATCCAAGACAATCAAAAGCATAAAAATATAACACTTAATCACATAAGCATAACAATAAGCACATAAACGTAAAGATTAAGCAAAACAAGAAAGGAAGAATGAGAGATTAAAGATAAGAACTTGATTAAAAATAAGATTCAACAACAAAAATAAAAGACATACTTGAAATTAAACGCAAGGAATTAAAGGTGCAATTAAATAAATGACAATAAGAAAGTGCAAGTAATTAAAGGTGCAAGTAATGAAAAGGGTGGAAGACTAGTTTGTCAAGTTAGCCAACACCTCCTAATGACACATTAGGAGGGTATTTATAGTGATTAGGGAGATTAGCATGTGTTGCTTCATTCTTCTTCTTCACGTCTTTTCGTCTTCTAAATTCTTCGACTTTTTCGACTTTGTCTCGGGATTAATTAAACTCGTCTTGTAATTTCTTCATAAAGTAGACTTGACTTCTTCGGCTTTATTAAACTTTCGTCTTTAGACTTTTTCTTTGATAAATCTTCAGAATAGGCCTTGGACTTCTGTTCTTTTTGCACTCTTGATCTTTTGACTTCGTCTTTTGTCTTTTTCTTCGATAAAAACCCCTGAAAGCTCGTGTTTTCTTCCCTTTTCATATTTTGGTCCTAAATCACAACAAAAACATAAACCACGCATAATTCCGACATTTACGACATAAAATACACGTTTTGGCTTGGTTATTATTATAATTAAGTGGTAAAAGGATAAGAATTTTCACACTTATTAAATCCCCTACACTTGACCATTGCAATGCCCTCATGCAATGCATTAATCACAAAGCAAGCTTTACATTTTCCATCATAATCAATCCACATTGGCCTTTATTAAAGAGATAGAAGATTATAAAATATGAAAAGGAAGAAAAAAAGTAAAAGATCAAAAAATTACCTTAGGGTTTTGGAATGTCGTGAATGATTATCATCCTCAAGTTTCACGTTCCCCATATCAAGCTTAAAAACGAGATCATTGTTATTATAAGTTAGAAAACTATCACAAACTCATGTGGGCCAATTATTTACTTAGACTCCTTTATTCCTAGGTGTATCTCTTATATTTTATTATTGTCTTGAATGATCACGAAGATGCATTGTTGACTTATTTCGATAGTTATTAGGCTGAAAATAAAGTGGTACGATTTAATCAATAGTTGGCTAAAGGACAAAATCTTTTAAAACTGCTTCTCGGGACCTCATAAAGTTCTTAAATTGGCATAACTGCTTCACGATTTGAGACTTTTCTCGGACCGATATCTGGCAGTGATTTCATACTTCGAATCTTGAGAGACGTTCATGAAATAATGGTCTTCTCTTCATAATAGGAATTTCTTCACTTGATGTTTTGAGTGATTCTTCATACTTGGACCACGACTTCTTCATTTTTCTCCAATCTTTATTTGGGATTTTGATATACAACGATCCGCCTCCTTTTTGGACTTGGATCTAGTTATCCTCATACATTGTTAGGGCCTTTTTGGATAGACTTCTCCATGATCTTTACGGGAGTATTTGCTTTTCGTCGTGTGTCTCGATCCTTTATATTGATTTTTGATAAATGATTCTTCACCTCACTTGGGATCTTTAGCAACAAAATGTAGCCCTCATGCCTTGTTAGGACCTTTTTGGACTCACCAATCTTCGCATCCCGCTTCAATAAGTTATGCCTTGGCTATGAACTCTAATTAATACCGAGCAACTTTTAAACGACTTGTGCTAGAAGCTAAGTAACTTTTTAAATCGTACAACCTTACTTATTGAAATTAAATTTATTAGAAAACGATGGGAGAAAAAGCTCATAATGAACTCACATAAATTTATGAAAGAATACCAAACTTATAATTGACTCTATCATCTCTCGTTCTCCACAATTTAAAATCTCAAGGAATGAGACTCGTGGATGCTTAGCCAATTAAATCAAAGTTTTGGGTTTTCAAGTCATCTATAGGATCTTGCAACTTCTTAGACTTTTTCAAGTTTATAATTCGCATTTTAAAGTTCCCTTGATAAACGACTTTCTAGGATCAGTTATAGGAACTTGCAAAGTTCTTGTTCTTTACCCGTAGGAGTTAAGACTTTCGCGTTTTAAAGTTCCCTATATAAAACCCTAGCAAAACTTAACTTAAACACGTTAAGGATACTAGCTAGAGTAAACTTGGTTAAGTAAACTCGGGTTGAGTCAAAAGATTCACGACGTTTGAAAATTAAAACCACTTTATTTAAAATTTATTCTTGCAAAGAAAGAAAATAACTACAACAAAGGTAAATACAAGTAGGCCAAAATAGATTAAAAAATTTGAAAAATGTCGAAAAAATCAATTTTCCGGTTAAAATGAGGAAAAATACAAGGAAAATCCCACTTAACTTCGATAGAAGTCCCCCTACATTTAATATAAACATTGTCCTCAATGTTTAAGCATGTGGGAGTGAACTCCCCTACACTTAGGACATTGTGCACGTTGTTTAAATCTTGATAAGGAAGAGACAACTAAAGTTATTCCTATTTCAATCATAAATGATAAAATAATGAATCAAAAGAGTTTAGGATAGAACCGAGAAGACGAGAACACAGAATCACGGGTCGTCAAAAGTCATAAAGAATGGATCTTTGAAAGCTCGAATCCTTGCATATGATAAGAAAGAAAATAACAAACACATACTAGGGTCTCCACCTACACTTATTTTAAAAATAAGGAAAATGATAGATACTGCGGTTTGCCTCCCGAGAAGCGCTTGTTTTTGTTAACCGATTCGTGAGCCTGACTCGACCTTGATTAGCATAGGAAGAAGCTTGAAACATATCCACCGGGATCAAAGACATGGTTTTCATCCATCAAGTAGCACAAGCTTAAGGCGAACAAGGCAAGCCAAAGAAGAGTAGGCAAGGTTCCCTTAAGCAAAGATGGAGCACGGTGGTAGCAAGGGTGATGAGGTACAAGCATATCTCCATGGTTTCCAAAAATCTTTCCTTTTATTTCATCAGATGGATACTGAGATGGTTTAACAATTGCAATACCGGGATCAAACACATTTTCCTTTAGGTGAAAATAACACTCTAGATCAGTAGACCTTGAAGAGGATCCGCTCATAAATCTCAGAATCTCATCCTCAGAAAGGGGATATAGATGTGTCAAGACATAAGTGCTGCGGATATTGGTGTCTTCCGGCTTCTTCTCCTTTGAAGCGGGTTTCTTTATATCCAAAGGAGGATAAAGACCATAATCATCAAAGTCCAAAGAAGGAGCATCACTCTCATTGGGGAAGTAGGTATTGAGAAAAGTAGCAAAGTCTTCCTCAAATGAGTAGTCATCCAAAGTAGGATTAAGCATTGTTGGTGGAGGATCTTCATCAAAAGTAGGTGCAAGGTCATCATGTGAAGTATCACTCGAGAGAGTATCAGCCTCATCAAAATCATCATAAGTGGGTATGTCTGGATACTCAGAAGTAAAATTATCATAATCATCCCCATCAGAACTAGAATCATCATCATAAGCATCAAAGATCGGTGGAGAATCATAAATTGGTGTAGGATCAGAATTGGAGAGAGAATCATCCACATCATCTTGGAACAGTAGATTATCATAGTAAGAATCGAATAGAGGATTGTTGTAGACAACAAAATCATCAAGCACATTAATCATATTCGCTGATTCTCTTCCATTGGGTTTGGTTGTGATCTTCCCCATTTTAAAAACTTGTGCCTCATTCCCGACTCTTAAGATTAACTCACCTTCGACAACATCGACTAAATCTTTTCCGGTTCTCAAGAATGGCCGACCAAGTATTAACGGAATACGAGGGTCCATTACATAATCAACAACAACAAACTCGACTGGAAAAGTGAAGGTGCCAACTTTAATAAACACATCTTTGGCAATACCAACGAGGTAAGCGAGAGTGCGATTTACAAGCTCAAGAGTCATCTTTGTTGGTGTAAGATCGGGTAATGATAACTTTTTCCAAACACTTAAAGGCATCAGATTTTTAGTTGCCCCGAGATCGGCTAAGACAGCAAATTCTTCAGTTTGGTGAAAAGTACATGGTAGCACAAAACGACCGGGATCTCCAAGTTTCTCTAGAAGTTCTTTAAGAAGGACGGTAGAACAATTTTCATTCAATCGAGTATTAACAGACTCGGCCATCTTCTCCTTCTTATTAAGCAATTCCTTAAACATCTTAACAAATTTAGGCATTTGTGCTAGAGCTTCAACAAGGCTAAAGGTGATGGTCAGTGCCGAAATCTTCTTCAAATAGTTCGACACTTGAATGTCATCCTTAGTTTGCAATTTGGCCTTGTCTAAGCGAGAAGGATAAGGGATATTGGGTTTATAGGTGGAAGGTGGGGTTGGTGAAGGTTGAGATGTTGAAGGTTTAAAAGTGGAAGCTGGGTTTGGTGAAGGGTTCTTCTTGGGTAGTTCTTCATGCATAGGTGGAGACGGTAATTGAGAACTAATAGTAGGCGTGGGAGTAGGAAGGATAAATGGTGTTGGAGGAGGTGTAGATGGAGTAACTAGGGAATGGATAGATGGTCCTACTAAGGTTTCTCCACTACGTGTAGTAATAGCACTCACATTCGCTTTGGTGTTGGTGACGGTATTTGAAGGAAGAGAGCCCGAAGTAGAGGGTTGAGGAGTTGGTAAGAAACTAGCCAACGTATTCTTCAAATCATTTGTTTGAGTGCTAAAAGAGGTTTGTATATCATGTCGAAGCTCAGATCTAATATCATTCCCTTGCTTAGTGATAACCCCTTTCAAGTTGATAATTTGGCTTTGCATATTCCTAATTTGCTCTCCTTGGGTCCTCATGAAACCTTCAACATCTTGATTAAAAGGTGGTGCTTGTTGAGCGAGTGGGTTATAAGGATTAGAAGCTCGAGGTGGGTTTGGGTTGCTTCTATTGTAGTTTTTGGAGTTGTGGTTTTGAGGAGAAAAAACGGGGGAAAGAAAGTTGTTAGAACGGTAACTTAGCAAGTTACGATCACCTTGAGGTCGGGCTTGGTAGTTTTCTGTTGAGTAGTTACCATAACCCGCATACACGTTTTCCTGATTGTCATGAGTAGAAGGACAATTAGTGTATGAATGAGGACCGCCACAAGTCTCACAAGAGAGTGCTACAGCTTTAACTTGTTGTTGTTGATTTGTAGCCAAAAGTTGCATGTTTTTGCTTATTTCGACCATTGCGCGGGTCAATTCGGTGATATATCAGGGTTTGAAGAAGTAGAAGAAACATTGACTCTTGGGTTACTCCTTGAAGATGCGGATGAATCCTAATTTTTGTGATGAGTAGTCATGTTCTCTATAAGCTCTCTACACTCCTAGGGTCTTCTTTTCATAAATGTGCCACCGGCGGCTACATTAATCGTATCACGATCATGAAATGTTAAATCGTTGTAGAAAGTATCAATTAAGGTGACATGGATCATGTTCTGGTTTGGAGATCGATGGATCAAAACATTATATCGTTCCCAAGCATCAAAAAGTGATTCATCAGGTTCTTGAGTAAATCCACTAAATTGATTTCGAAGGCTCGTGACCATGGATGGTGGAAAGTAGCACGACAAAAATCGTTGAGTCATCTCGTCCCAAGTATGAATTGAATTCTTCGAAAGACGATCAAACCATTTTTCGGCATGGTGGGATAAGGTGTGTGGAAATAGGTGAAGGCGAAAAAAATCCATAGTAACACTGGGCAACTTCATGCTTTCAGTAACGGTGATGAAATTGTCGAGGTGTTTGTTTGCATCATCCGGCAATCCGCGAAATGTACAAGTGTTTGCAACTTGTTGGATCATGTGATGCTTCAACGAAAACTCTTGAGCCGTGATTTGCATCGGCGCAATCGGTCCTCCTCGTCCATTCATTGTGGGTTGACAAAGCTCCTCCATCGTTCTTAGATCAGGTGGGGGAACTTTGTTGTTATTATTATTGTTGAGGTGCGGTGGGTTATTGTTGTTGTTCACACCTTCCATATCTAAATATTCACGAGTCTCGGGCTCTGGATAAGTTGAAGATATAGTACGCATACACCTAAAAAAGCAAAAGAAAAAGATACCAAAGAAATAGAGAATATATATGTACGTGTAAAAATAAAAATAAAAATCTTTTTGTATTTTTGAAAATTTTTAATTTTTATGGATTTTTGAAAATTTTTAAGCAAGAAAAATAAAGTTCATGAGTGAACGGATCCCAAAATTCAACGCGTCTCTCACAAAAAACCGTTAATCTTAACGAAAAGAGCCGGCAGCGGTGCCATTTAATAACTGGGTTTTGCCTAGTATAAAAATTATATCGATGTTCCAAGTCTCTTCGAATTGTGCCTCATTCCCTGGCAGCGACGCCATTTAATAATATGATTTTGCTAGGTTAAAAGTTCGTTTCTCGATTCATTTCGAATTGATTATTGGTTAACGTGCGACTCAGTCGTCATTTGGTGAGAAAGAATATTTTTGGTTGTTTTAAAATAAATGTGCAAGACTTTAAAGTAAATGACGGGTAATTAAAACTAAAACTAATTAAAACGTAAATGGTGCAATATTAAAACTTTTAAAAGTAAATAAATTTAATGACAAAAATTAAAGCTCGACGAAAAGTAAATTTGACAATGTAATAAAAATGTAAAACTGAAATTTAAAATAAATAAAAACGATTAAAATAACACGAAAGTAAAATAACGAAAAAATAAGTTTTAAAAATTAAACTAAAAATTATTAGAAAAACACTTAAAATACTGCAAACATAAAAATAAAACTGAAACAAAATATTAAAAACAAACCAGTCGGAATCCGATCGGAATACACCCAAAAGGAATCCTATCGGAATCCCCAATCGGAATGTAGGCTTACCTCCCCTTATCGGAATCGTGATCGGAATGTGTTCCTGTCGGAATGTTATCGGAATCCCCAATCGGCATACTGAAAATCAAACCTATCAGAATAACTACCTTGGGTCCTATCAGAATGAGGATTGGAATCCTGGTCGGAATGCTGTCACCACAAGACCTAATCGGAATACCAAACACGCACCCCTGATCGGAATGTCAGATCGGAATCCAAAAGGAATGCAAAACCCTTTTCTGATTTGGGGTGATCGGAATGTGAAACCCCTTTCCGATTTGGGTAATCGGAATACAGTAAAAGGAAAACTTAATAAGCAAGTTCTAATAAGCTATTAACCAAATAAGCACACGACTAAAAATTTAACTAAAACACGTATAAGTGAAAGCTATTAAGCTAAAATTAAAAAACTTTTAAAAACATTAAATGATGGAATAATTAAAAACGACTTTTTAAAAAAAATATCTTTTATAAAACTTAAGTAAATTTAAGATAAACACAAATAAGCAATAAAAATCAATAATCCAAGACAATCAAAAGCATAAAAACATAACACTTAATCAAATAAGCATAGCAATAAGCACATAAAAATAAGGATTAAGCAAAACAAGAAAGGAAGAATGAGAGATTAAAGATAAGAACTTGATTAAAAATAAGATTCAACAACAAAAATAAAAGACTTACATGAAATTAAAGGCAAGGAATTAAAGGTGCAATTAAGTGAATGACAATAAGAAAGTGCAAGTAATTAAATGTGCAAGTAATGAAAAGGGTGGAAGACTAGTTTGTCCAGTTAGCCAACACCTCCCAGTGACATATTAGGAGGGTATTTATAGTGATTAGGGAGATTAGCATGTGTTGCTTCATTCTTCTTCTTCACGTCTTTTCGTCATCTAAATTCTTCGACTTTTTCGACTTTGTCTCGGGATTAATTAAACTCGTCTTGTAATTTCTTCATAAATTAGACTTGAGTTCTAAAGCCACACCATTATCACATTTCGGATTTTTTAAAACTTATCTGGTGCTCACGCCACAACGGTTATGTTTATGTGTCATGTACAAGCATATGGTAGGTATCTATTTTATGTCTGTGCTATTCGAGTGTTATCTTACATTTTTCCCTTGTGAGTGACATATGTGTGAATTTAAAATCCAAACACTATCCATGTGAGGTGCTGAAATTATTTTATTATTTGCTTTTGCTACTTTGAAAAATGTAATCATTTTCCTGTCATACTTCACATACTTTAAGCTTTTAAAATTATTTTTATTTCATCACTTTGATTGCTTTAGGGCAAGCAATATCTAAGTGTGGAGAAATTTCAAAACGACCTAAATATACATATTCAATCAGTTACTATTATGTCACTTTTTATTATAAATAAGAACTTTTTATACTTAATACATTCCGTCTTATATACAGGTAAACAGTTTGAAGGATCAAAGTGAAAAATAAAAAGTATTTCCCTTGGATTGCAAATAATAAGAGTTATGAGAAGAGTATTCTGGAACGCACAAAAGTGCGGATCAAAAATCTTACCTCCAATGTGTGGCGCACATTTGGAGAAGTGCGACGCACATTTACCCTCAGTCTTACTATAAATAGAGACCTTATCATCTCATTTTACACACACTCTTCTATCTAGTACTCTACAATCCGAGTATTTTATCTTTCTTAGTGATATTTCAGTATATTCCACTTTTGGTAAATACTTGTAACACGAGTATCTTAATCTTTGGTTCTTGGAAAGACGATACAATCGTGACACTTGTGTACTTGTCCATTCATTCAATCTAACTATGATTTTTTTTACTCTTTTCCATTTGTTACTTTGATTACTCTGGTAGGCTAAGCTATTTGTGACTATATGGGTATGTGAATATAACTAGTGATGATGCTATGATATGATCCTTTATAATTTGATTTCAAGTTAATGTTGTAGAACCATTTTGCCACTTAGTTCTATCACCATATTTTATCAAAAGTTGATTTGTTATGATAGTTTGACACCGAGAGAGTCAAGTTGTTATAATATGGTTTTAAGAACTTGTCCGTGGTTTTGAATCTTTGGTTGGAGAGATCCGCTTAGATACTTTGATAAAATATTGAACTTATTTGAAACTTGATTTAAGCTTAGTCGCCTAATCAAAGATAAGTCTTTAATCATACCATAATGAATTGTGGAAAACCATTTTGGCGAAAAAGGATTATCACTCTTTACCTAACTAAGCATATCTCGATTAGTATTATCATCATCACGAAATTATAGTAACTATCCCATATAAGTCATACTTGTCATTATTGTTACTCATTTAATCATTCCTTTCTTCAATTATTATATTGTTTACCAAAATGAAGCCAAGTCCTTGCGAACAATCCTGGCTTACCACTACAAAGCTATATAACGATCGAAAGGGTATACTTGCCGTGCTGTGTTTTTAATCCCTTGTTTGGTAATCTCTTTTAATATAAAATTAAGACTTGCGAACACAACATCACGCGCATACACTATAGTACTTTCTATACTAACGACTTTGATACATACTTTAGCAGTATTAAGGCCTTCCTCATTTGTATTTTCGACACTATATCTCGTTGCATAAACATTAATATCATAGAACTCTCGACACCGTTGAATAACATTTTCCTCAGCTTCGCAACGATATATTATATGACCATCACTTTAAATACGGCTAACAATACCCCCCTAAGGGGTGGTCATGTAATATGTGACTTCATCCCTTTTTTTTGAAAACTTTGAAGCTCGTTGTCTTGAGACTTCCTTCATAGTTCTTTTCATGACTTGTGATCTTGGATCTTTGATCTTTGCCTTGACTTGATCTTGAAAATTTGACAACTTGTGTTCTTGTGTCTTTCCCCACATACCCATATTTTTCATCGTGTTGAAAGCTTGCTAACAATCCCCCTTAATCATTATAGTAGGGAAGTCTTTGTCTTTAGATGTTCTTGAGCTTTCTTCATTTACTTGAGTATGTGGTCTTGAATCACGACTCTGGATATTACGCCACCGTTTGCATTCCACCGATTTCCTGTTATAAAGTACGAGTATTGTACCTGTGATTAGGTAAGTTCAGAAAACTTCCTTGACAGGGTTTCTTGCTGTGGTAGCCGTTCTCAATACTTGAACATCACGAAAGATAATTCAAAGTAAAGAGTGAACCATGCAGTTCCATTCTACGGATTAAGTCAATTCATTTCCAAAAGTTTGAATCAATTAAGAATCAAACCATTGTTGCTTTCCAGTTGACACAAGTTTGATTCATATAGAATCTCACAAGTTACCTACCATAGTGCTCTTTGATGATGACTAATAATTGGGTTTTGCTAGTATAAAAATTATATCGTTGTTCCAAGTCTCTTCGAATTGTGCCTCATTCCCTGGCAGCGGCGCCATTTAATAGTATGATTTTGCTAGGTTAACAGTTCTTTTCTCGATTCAATTCGAATTGATTATTGGTTAACGTGCGACTCAGTCGTCTTTTGGTGAGAAAGAATATTTTTGGTTGTTGTAAAATAAATGTGCAAGACATTAAAGTAAATGACGGGTAATTAAAAATAAAACTAATTAAAACGTAAATAGTGCAATATTAAAACTTTTAAAAGTAAATAAATTTAATGACAAAAATTAATGCTCGACAAAAAGTAAATTTGACTAATAAAAATGTAAACTTGAAAATTAAAATAAAGAAAAACGATTAAAATAACACAAAAGTAAAATGGCGGAAAAATAACACTAAACAAAATATTAAAACAAACCTGTCGGAATCCGATCGGAATACACCCAAAAGGAATCCTATCGAAATCCCCAATCAGAATGTAGGCTTACCTCCCCTTATCGGAATCGTGATCAGAATGTGTTCCTGTCGGAATGTTATCGGAATCCCCAATAGGAATACTGAAAATCAAACCTATCGGAATAACTACCTTGGGTCCTATCGGAATGAGGCTTGGAATCCTGGTCGGAATGCTGTCACCACAAGACCTAATCGGAATACCAAATACACACACCCCTGATCGGAATGTCAGATCGGAATCCTAAAGGAATGCAAAACCCTTTCCCGATTTGGGGTGATCGGAATGTGAAACCCCTTTCCGATTTGGGTAATCGGAATATAGTAAAAGGAAACCGTAAGAAGAAAGTTCTAATAAGCTATTAACCAAATAAGCACACGACTAAAAATTTAACTAAAACACGTATCATAAAAAGCTATTAAGCTAAAATTCAAAAACTTTTAAAAAAATTAAATGATAGAATAATTAAAAATGACTTAAGTAAATTTAAGATAAACACAAATAAGCTATAAAAATAAATAATCCAAAACAATCAAAAGCATAAAAACATAACACTTAATCACATAAGCATAACAATAAGCACATAAACATAAAGATTAAGCAAAACAAGAAAGGAAGAATGAGAGATTAAAGATAAGAACTTGATTAAAAATAAGATTCAACAACAAAAATAAAAGACTTACTTGAAATTAAAGGCAAGGAATTAAAGGTGCAAGTAAGTAAATGACAATAAGAAAGTGCAAGTAATAAAAGGTGCAAGGAATGAAAAGGGTGGAAGACTAGTTTTTCAAGTTAGCCAACACCTCCTAATGACACATTAGGAGGGTATTTATAGTGATTAGGGAGATTAGAATGTGTTGCTTCATTCTTCTTCTTCACGTCTTTTCGTCTTCTAAATTCTTCGACTTTTTGGACTTTGTCTCGGGATTAATTAAACTCGTCTTGTAATTTCTTCATAAATTAGACTTGAGTTCTTCAGCTTTAGTAAACTTCCGTCTTTAGACTTTTTCTTCGATAATTCTTCAGAATAGGCCTTGGACTTCCGTTCTTTTTGCACTCTTGATCTTTTGACTTCATCTTTTGTCTTTTTCTTCGATAAAAGCCCGTGAAAGCTCGTGTTTTCTTCCCTTTTCATATTTTGGTCCTAAATCACAACAAAAACATAAACCACGCATAATTCCGACATTTACGACATAAAATACACGTTTAGGCTTGGTTATTATTATAATTAAGTGGTAAGAGGATAAGTGTTTTCACACTTATTAATGACACTGGAAGGATTTCCATTCGTCATTGTAAATACTAACGAGTATTATTCTGAATGTTATTGCAAGATCATAAAGATATTACGTCGAGACCTGGAACGAGTTTGAATCAATTAAGAATCGAACTACTGTTTCTTTCCACCTAACATATGTTCAATTCAAAGTGAATCTTACATATGACCTACCGTAGTGCTGTGTGATGTTAACACCCGAAGGTTCCATTCATCACTGTGAATACTAAAGAGTATGACTCTGAATATTCTTACAATATCACAAGGATAGAGCGTAAGACTCTGGAAATTATTGCTTGTGTTCAAACGATGTACAACAATTGATATATGGAATAGGTGCCCTAATAATATTTTCGATGAATCTCGTTGGCTCTAGACTTTATAAGTGCACATTTATTTAGTGATCGGAGGCTGGAGCAGACTACCACCTTTTCAATATCTACTATCTCAGAGTGAGTAAGTCTATAGAAGTGAGTTGATCTCCGTGACAATAAGAAACTACTTTTGAGAGAAGCTTGAGTAGGCTGGGAATGGTTTTGCATTCCATCACTAGATCTATGATGCTTTGTCTTCAATATCAAAAATCATCTAAGTGATTCTGATAGTGGATGTGTTAAACTAGTTGCTGCCTAAGTTGTATGAAGGGATGCTTTCTTTACACCCTTTATCCTTACATTTCTTTTTCATTCTTTAATCCCTTCAATGCTTACAAAGACATCATTACTAGCACCTTGTTGTGATTGTTCTAGTGCTAGCTTAAGTTATTAGTCGACATTTTTCACATACTCAACTACTCCATCTTTCTTAAGGACTTCTATGTTCTAATGGATTGTCCCTAGGAAGATCTCTTTGGTTCTGGTTGGAACATAGGACGAATACCTAACCACCTTTTGACACCAATATCGTCATGAATAAATCTGTTGAAGGGAATAGATATCATAACCAGAAAAACCTATTGACAAAGCAATCAAGGTGTTAATGAAATCAATGTATGCACCTTGATAGTTTTTTGTATCACCAAAAACCCTCCCCCTACATATGTGCATCATAAAATGAAAGATATTTCCACATATTAAGAGGAGAAACCGCTTTTATCAAAGCTCTTATCCAAAATGAAACATTTTGATCATATTTTAGTCACTATTCTCCACTTCAAAAATCGCATGTGTTTGTTAAATTTTTTTATATACTAGTGATGTAACATGGAGAGAATAACATTTCATGAAAAATTGGAACCATATATTATGAGAATTTTTACTCCCCTCAAAAAAAGATACTAATTAAAATAGGGAAGTATATGAGCACACAATTTTGAAATAATTTGAATGTCTTTTGAGAACATCTTGAAAAATTGTGCTCAAAACCAGAGAAAACTTAATTTCCCGTTGTTGAGGAAAATATGTACATAAATGAACATTTTCCTTGTGTTCATGAGCTGAAAACTTTGAATGTTTTGATATATGCCCATAACCGAGAAATATTAATTTCCCATTGTTGAGGATAAGTCATAGACTTTCCTTTCTTGAGGGATCCAGTTATAGTCTGACATGTGACTATAAGCCATTGTACATGAACCTAAAATTTTGAATATTTTAGAAAGGCACATGACCGAGAAAAATTATTTTCTCGTTGTTGAGAATACATGAGCTTAATTTAAAATATTTGAAAATAAGCACATGTCCGAGAAATGTGAATTTCTCTTTGTGAAGGATAAGTTATCATCAAAAGATACACTTTCCTTTATTTGAAGATCGGGTCACAATCTGACATTTGACCATGAGCCATTGAAAGAACAATTGAAAAGACATGTTTTAAAACATTTGAAACTCCTATTCGAACCCTATGTACATACGCATGTCGTTATTGAGTGACATTTCTAAGTACGTCCATATTATCGATGCTGAGCGACATGTCGAAGAAGAATATTTTTGGTATTTTGAAAGATTTTCTCATTTTTATTTTGTTTTTATAGATTTTATTGTTTTGTATTTCCTTTTTAAAAAAATTTATCTACACAAACATAAAATAAAAGTAAGAAAATATTCACACACCAAAGTTTCCGTTAGCAGTGACAGTTGGTCCTTGAGTTGATGTAGATGATGTGAAATCATGTTTCTTGTTGATGTTGATCGAGTGCTTCAGCAATACTAGCAGCGGGAGTTTTTGAAAGTACTTGATTTTATTAATTGTATTATTAACCAGAAAACATTTCAAAGTTGTTGTAGGGAATTTTCATTCTAAGGGTAAGTTATCATCCATGATAATTCTCTTTCTTTGATGTACGAGTTATAGTATGATATGTGACTGTAGGTCATTACACGAGCTTGAAACTCTTGAATAGTTTTAGTGTAAGCTCATTTCTGAGAAAATTGAATTTCTCGTTTTGAGGATAAGCTATCAATGATTGATAAGCTTTCCTATCTTTGAAGAACACGTTACAACCTATAATTTGACTATAAGTCATACTTGAAGCTTAATTTTGAATCCCCTGACCCACTTGATTCGTAGACATCAGCTTTTTAAGCCAAAAACTTCTTAGATTCCCCTTGATGACATCGAATGAGGTACTTGGGATTAGTTTACTGCTTTGTTCTTTTTGAACATTGATGATTGTACCTGCACTTTTATCAAAAGTTTGTATGCATTCATGTGGGTTAGTGAAATCTACATTTGAATCATGTGGGGGTTTACAGTGAACCTTTCTCTTCCAAGAGGGAAACATCTTTCCTATAGGGATCCACCTAAGACCAACTAACTTGAATATTTTACCCGTTGGTTTCCACTAAACACTAGATGTAGGGGACATGGTTTCATTAACACTAATTTCATTAACACCTCGATTACTTTTATGATGCACATATGTAAGGGAGCATTTTGGAAAGATGGAGTAGTTAGTATACGGGTAATAAGTGTGAAAACACTTATCCTTTTAACACTAAAAACAAGGAAAAACAAAACCAAAATGTGTATTCAATATCCTAAAAGTCAAAATTACACGTGGTTTTGTGTTTTTGTGTGAAATAGGTACAAAAGATCATAAATGAAGAAAACACAGGAATTCACGGGCTTTTATCAAAGAAAAAGACAATAGACAAAGGTAAAAGGACCAAAACTGCAAAAGTTCGGAAGGGAAAGGGCCTAAATTGATGATTTATTTAAGACAAGTACAAAAAATGAAGAATTACCAAGTTGAAGGACTAAAATTTCCAAGAAAACAAAGATTTTACTAACCTAGAAAAATGGACCAACATAAATTAAGGATGGCATAACACAAAGATTTGGGTCAACTTCAACACTTTTCAACCAATTAGAGGAGAGAGAGGGATAACAATGATCACCAAATCACCCTACTTTTTCAGAGCCAATGATAACGCTCAAATCTAACATATTTATATGAGCGTATTCGTGGTTTTATGAATATATTTGTATGATTATTATGAACATATGATACTTAATGAAGCTTATTTTCTATTGTAGGTTCATCAATGGTTACATCATGAAAAATGAAGAAAAGACGTGAATTAGAGGAGAAAAGATGAACGAGACATGAAAGTGTAGCTCTCGTATGATAAATCATACAATGATAAAGAGTCTTGGAAACAAAGAAGAAGGACTAGAAGGGAAAAGTGGGAAAGTTGACCCAGTTGCCACCAGCAACACTTCTGCTGCCACCGGCAAAACGTCTCTCAGTTGCCACCACCGGAAAATCAATGCCCAGTTGCCACCGACAACACTTCTGCTGCCGCCAACAAGTTGCCCAGACAGATTTTGTAGAAGTAACAATAAACATATCTTCCACTTCTACAAGTTACCTTAAACACTCCAATTAAGTCCATAACACCTAAAGACCGATCGTTTTCTCTTCATTACTCGATTCCCTGGAACATTACTCACCTTTGGCTCCAAGAAAACTACTTGCTGGCCAAGGATAATTCAGTTATAAATAAAACCCATGGGGTAGTGTTCATAATATATATCCATCTCATCATTCCTTCAATCGTCATCTATCCCATATTTCTGTGATTTTGATATCACCCCTCACCCAAGTGGTGAGGGGTGGAATTGATAACCATGTGTTGGGAATAAAAATATAGACAGTCTACTTGAGCGCTGACAAGAGTAAAACAAGCGTTGATAGGAAGAAAACAAATGTTGACAGATCAAGCGTTGACAAGAAGAAGTCAAGCGTTGATACATTGAAGACAAGCACTGATGGAAAGATTTAGTCTACGTGTATATTGTTTCTAGTTTGTTTCTAGTAAGGATAAGTTCAACATTGTATTTTCTATAATTATCTTTACCTAGAATAGTTGATACGTAGACTCTTGTACAAGGCTTCTTATGTCTTTAAAAGAAGACCTTTAGATTATTATTCAATATAAGTTTTCATACGTTAAACACTTTCATTGTAAGCAAGTTTGCCATTATCAATCAAGTGAAAGTTTGTTTACATCTTTGTGTGTTCTTGTTTAAGTGTTAATTCCGCGTAACACTTAGATTACTTTATACATATACAAAGGTTTCTCTACGTGTATGCATAAAGCTAAATCGATCTAAGTTTGGGATCAACAAGTGGTATCAGAGCTTGTTGAGAAACTTTTGATCTTAAATAACACAAGAACCCTAAAATCACCAAAACCCTAATTTTCACAAAACCCTAATAACATCATGTCAAATCCAGAAGTAACCTTCTCCTCCTCACCTTTACCAAACATCAAGATTCCCATGCTTGATGCAACCAACTTCGAGTTGTGGAAATTCAACTTTGAGCAATATCTGGGGATCTATGACTACACTCTCTGGGAGATAATTGAATATGGAAACACATTCAATAAAGCTGAAAAGGTTGTTTCTTCCATTGCTACAAGAACTGCTGTTGCTGGATGTCCAGAAGCAGATAAGTAAGAAAAACCTGGTGATGGTAGAGTTGTGTCTGCTGAAGACATAGCAAAGAGAAGGCTTGATATGAAAACCCTAAACATTCTGAAACTCTCTTTGGGACAAGAGAACCAGCATAAATACAGAGGTTATGATTCTACAAAAGACCTTTGGGCAGCTCTTGAAGTTGCAACTCATGCATGAGTATGTTGTTTTCAAGGCTCAACCTAATGAGAAGCTTTGTAGTGTGAGAAGCAGACTGATTGACATTACAAGCAAGCTGTCCTTCATGGGGACACAACTTGGTGATGTTGACATCAATGCCACTTTTCTTAAAAGTCTTGTTGATGCGTGGAAGATTGAGGCAAGATCTATATCTGCCAATAACACTCACAAAAGTTCTACTTTTGATGATATGTACAACAAATTAAGGCTGTTGGAGAATGAAACTCTCTTGGAGCATGGAAGTAAGTCTACCAATAGTAACATGGCCTTCTTCTCACATATTGAAGGTCAATTTAATCAGAAGGACTCTTACATGCATCAAGTTACTGGATCAACATGTATCAACGCTTTGTCAACGCCTCATATTCAGACGCTAACACATACAAAAGTGACTCACCAAGAGTTAAACCTGCTGGTTTGGATCTGGATACTGTATGTGCTTACATTGCTTCTTTGACCAATGGTTCAGTGATTACATATGAGGACCTTGAGCAAATAAGTGATGAGCACTTGGAGGAGATGGATATTAAGTGGAACATGGCTCTTGCTAGTATAAGAGCAAACAAGTGGAATGGAAGGTTTAAGAAGATGATGACCTTTAATTCAAAGGACACTGCTGGATTTGACAAATCCAAGGTTGAATACTACAATTGTCATCGTATGGGGCAATTCATGAGGGAATGCAGATCTCCTAGAAGATCTGATGCTGGCAAACCCTTAAAGCAAATTGTTAAGGCTCAGGATCCTAAGGCCATGGTTGTAGTGCAAGAAATTGATGGTATAGGATGGGATTGGAGCTATTTGGCTAAGGATGGGGAAGAGGATAAAGATTTGGTTGCTGAGATAGAAGAAGAAGAGCATGTTCAATATTCTCTCATGGCACACTCCTCCTCTTCATCAGATAATGAGGTATACGATAATGCTTTTTGTAGTAAGGGTGGTAGGTTAAATACTAAGAAACATAACAAAGAGGTGTTAAGATTGTTTGATGATGTGAGTACTGAGAGATGCAAACTGTCTAACTATCAAATTGCTCTCACTCAAACTGAGAACTGAATACAAGAAAATGGAATTTGACTTAAAAGATAAAATAAATATCTTAAAACATGAGTTAAATGCTAGTAATGATGATAGGAACATCATGGAAACGGTTAATAGTGAGTTACAGGCTAAGTTAGATGAAGCCATTAAGAATTAGGATAATGTTGCCCTTAAAATTCAAAGATTTGATAAGGCCACACAAACCCTAGGGGAATGTGTTAATAAACAAAGGGATCCTAAGGACATGACTGGGATTGGGATGAAAGACTATACTGTGGTTCCACCACCAGCTGGGGACTTCTATGGTGTCCAAAGAAAGGACCTATCTTGGACTGGTCTACCAGAACTCCAAGAGGAGGAATTTATTCCTCCACCAAGAGTTATTACCCCAGTTGAAGAGTATCAACAAAAGTTAACTGACTTGAATGAATGGAAGAATGCCAACCCTACCTTGTTTGTTAAGGGTGGCTTATTGTGTGAAAGTCCTAATGAGTCAACCCCTATTAAGGTAACAAACCCAATCACTGGTAAGACTGTTGACCTTGGCTTAAACACTGTTAGAAAACCTAGCATTAAGTATGCAGAAATGTATAGGAATACTAGGTCACCTAAAAGCCAAGTTAGTAATGATAGAACAGGCTTCTTCTCTTCTAGACCTAGGGTTGTGTCTAGAAAAGCCTGTTACACTTGTGGTAGCTTTCCACATTTAGCATATAAGTGTGTCAATGCTTCCAAGGTCAACGCTGTTAAAAAGTCAAATGTTGTCAGACCCAAAACTAGTGTGGAGCAAAGTCCACAAGTTGTTAGACCAGCCCCTTTCTTCACTAGAGGGTCTAACACTCATGGACAAAGACCATTTCAAAAGACTAATACTTGGTCCAATAGGCAATAGCTTTCTTTAGCAAACCCTAGGTTCAACACTAACAAGGGTAATTTCAGCGTTGACAAGAGCAAATCCAAACGCTGACAGAAACGTGACCAGACCTAAATATTTGCAACCATATGGAAAAGGATCTAATCCTTCTTCAAGCTTGACATGGAGACCTAAGCAAGATCAAAACCCTAATGTTAATGGGATTTCTATGACCTACAACAGATTTAATTATATTTCAAAGGTCATTACAAAACCTATTGGGGTTAACTGGGTATTTCATCCAAAGAGGGATGAACAAGGGGTTGTTACAAGAACTAAGTCTGTTCTTAATGAACAACCAGATGAATCCAAGTCTGCTAAGGCTTGTGTTCCCAAAGAAAACTAACTTGTTTTCTTTATGTGCAGGGCATTCAAAAACAGGTCAATGATTATGGATATTGGGACAGTGGATGCTCCAGCACATGACAGGGAATGAAGATTATCTGACTAACTTCACTCCCATCAAGGATGGTGATAAGGTTTACTTTGGAGGCGGATATGGAACTATCACAGGCAAAGGAACTCTTCTCACCAAGAACTTGTGTTTTGAGAACGTGTTTCTGGTAAAGTAACTTGATTACAATCTTTTTAGTGTATCACAAGTCTGTGATAACAAAAATAAAGTTCTGTTTACCGATACTGAATGCTTGGTGTTAAGCAAGGATTAAAAAATCCTAGATGAGAAATATATTGACTATAGAACACCAAGACATAAAGACATCTATAATGTGAATCTTAATGGGATTAGGTTGAATAATAATATGTCATGTTTTTATGCTAAAGCATTAGTAGATGAGAGTAATCTATGGCACAGGAGACTAGGGCACATAAACTTTAAGAAAATAAACAGACTTGTGAGACATGGCTTGGTTGATGGTTTGCCTGAAAAGGCTTTCCACAATGACCACTATTGTGTTGCATGCCTTAAAGGCAAGCAGCAAAAGGTCTCATTCAAGTCCAAACAGGTGCACTCTAGTACTAGACCACTTCACTTGCTGCATATGGACCTTTTTGGTCCAACTAATATAGAAAGTTTAAATGGTAAATCATACTATTTTGTCATCACATATGACTTCTCTAGGTTTACTTGGACTTTCTCTTTAGCTATGAAAAGTGACACTGCTGATACTTTAATTGATTTTATCACTCAGATAGAGAAGAAAAACAGTAATGAAGTTAAAATGCTTAGGAGTGATAATGGTGGTGAGTTTAGAAATAAACTATTGGATATTTTTGTGCCAAGAAAGGGATTACTAGGCAGTTTAGTGTTGCCAAAACCCCTCAGCAAAATAGGGTTGCTGAGAGAAAGAATAGAACCCTAATTGAAGCAGCCAGGACTATGTTGGCTGATGCTCATTTCCCTATAGCTTTTTGGGATGAGGGTGTGAATACAGCTTGTAATGTTCAGAATAGAGCATTGGTCAACAAGATACAAAACAAAACACCTTATGAATTACTTTAGGGAAGGAAACCTAATATTGGTTTTCTCAAACCTTTTGGTTGTCATGTAGTTGTTCTTGATACTAGTGATGCCTTAGGTAAATTTAGTGCAAAAGGTGACGAAGGCTATTTCATGGGTTATTCAGTGCAGAGCAAAGGATATAGGGTTTACCTTAAGAAGGAAAAACGTATACTTGAAAGAGTACATGTTAGGTTTTTAGAGAGTAAACCTAGTGATCCTAAAAGTGGTCCAAATTGGTTGTTTGACTTGGAACCTCTATCTAGGACTTTAAATTATATGCCTGTTACTAATCCAGACATTGTGAAGGTAGCTTCAAATGTTGTGGAAGAACAAGTTTTTGATGTTTCAGGTACACAGGTTAATGAAGAGGTTGGATCACAAGCAGACAAGTCATCTCCCATACAAGAGTATGTTACAATTCCCATATGAACAGATGCTTTTGCTGCTGCTGCTGCTGGAAAGGATAATGGTTGTCCCCAAGTACCACCAGTTAACAACATGCATGGTCCTTCAGGCGCTGACAAAGGCAACTCTGGCACTGACAGGACATATTCAGGTATTGATGGCTCAAACGTTGACAACACCAATTCAGGCGTTGATGGCTCAAACGTTGACAACACCATTTCATGTGTTGATAACCCAAACGCTGACAACCAAGGTTCAGGCGTTGACAACACTCTTGAGCATCTTTTCTCTTCTAATTTTGAACAAGGTGAACCTTCCAATTTATATGAGGAGGTTCATCCTAGTATTGATGAAAGAGAGTCTGAAGAAGATATTGGCAACATGGATAATGAGACTGAAGACATCAGACTTTTTGAAGGAGGAGTTCTCACTTCCACTATGAAGAATCACCCTACTTCTCAAATCATTGGTGATATTATGACTCCTGTTCAGACTAGAAGATCTCATCAAAGTCTTGGTGGATTTATTGCCAATATTCACAAGAAGGTTGATACCCCTCTTGTGCAAGCATGTTTGTTTGCCTATTTTCTGTCACAACAAGAACCCAAGAAGTTATTTGATGCTCTCAAAGAACTAAGTTGGGTGTAAGCAAATGCAGGATGAGCTTCACCAATTTGCAATTCAGGATGTTTGGGAGCTGGTTGATTGTCCCAGATATGTCAGACCTATTGGGACAAGATGGGTTCTAAGAAACAAGAGAGATGAAAGAGGCATTGTTGTCCGAAACAAGGCACGTTTGGTGGCTCAGGGATATACACAAGAGGAAGGGATAGACTATGAGGAGGTCTTTGCACCAGTTGCAAGGATTGAAACTATGAGAATATTTCTAGCCTATGCTTCCTACATGGGCTTCACTGTCTATCAAATGGATGTGAATAGTGCCTTCCTCTATGGAACAATTGTTGAGGAGGTGTATGTAATGCAACCTCCTGGTTTTGAAGAACCAGAGAATCAAGACAAGGTGTATAGAGTAAAGAAGGCTATGTATGGACTTCATCAAGCCCCAAGAGCATGGTATGGTACATTGTCCACTTATTTGGTGGAAAATGGATTCAAAAGGGGCACCATAGACCAGACATTATTTACCAAGAAGGTTGGTAAGGATGTCTTGCTTGTTCAGGTTTATGTTGATGATATTAATTTTGGATCTACAAATCCAAAGATGAGTGAAGATTTCTCCAAGATTATGACAGACAAATTCAAGATGAGTGCAATGGGGGAGATGAACTTCTTTCTAGGGTTACAAGTTCAATAGAAAGAAGATGGTATCTTCATCTCCCAGGATAAGTATGTAGCAGAGATCTTGAAGAAGTTTGGATTTTCTCCACATGAAAAGAGGGCTACTACTCCTATGGATAGAGAACACCCTTGGGGAAAGATTGGAGATGGAAAGGATGTGGATGTCAGGCACTATAGATCAATGATTGGTTCGTTGATGTATCTCACAGCCTCCTGACCTGACATCATGTTTGCTGTGTGTGCTTGTGCACGTCATCAAGTGACTCCCAAAGAATGTCACCTTTATGCTGTCAAGAGAATCTTTAGGTACCTAAGATGTTATCCTAATCTTGGTTTGTGGTACCCAAAAGATTCACCTTTGGAGCTTATTGCATATTCAGACAGTGACTATGGAGGTGATAAAATTGATAGAAAATCCACAACTGGTGGATGGCAGTTTCTTGGGAGCAGGTTGATATCTTGGCAATGCAAGAAACAAACAGTGGTGGCTAATTCTATAACTGAAGCAGAGTACGTTGCTGCAACTGGTTGTTGTGGACAAGTCTTATGGATTCAGAACCAGCTGTTGGATTATGGGTATAATTTCATGCATACCAATATATTTGTTGACAATAACAGCACTTTATGCATTATTAAGAATCATGTACATCATTCTAAAACAAAACACATAGAAATTAGACACCATTTTATAAGAGATTGATTTGAAAAGGGTTTAATACAACCAGATACGGTTGACATAGAAGAAAATGTGTTAGATTTACTAACTAAACCTTTTGATGCTGGAAGGTTTCAATACTTGGTAACAAGTATTGGAATGATCAATCTCACATAATATGTGTTTTGGGGTCTTTTTGTAAAAGTATGTACAGGATAATGCATTGTTATTGTTCTTTTTAAGGATTTAGATTTTTCACTATATTTTTCTAACACTAACAAAGGTTACTTTAACGCTAATGAGTGTTATTGTGACGTTGTCAGCAATATATTTGTCTAACGCTGTCAAAGGTTTCCTTAACGCTGACAAGTGTTATCGGGGCGTTGTCAGCAACAATATTAGTTTTGTGGTTTTTAATCTAAATGTGCAGGTGGTGTTAGCAGTATACCATTGGATACAGAGTTGCTTATGGATCATTGGAGAATCATTTGGGCATGTTTTTATTTATGGATGATGGTTGTAATTTTCTAATCGTATCTTAACATAATTTTTTTATGTTAATGAATATTTTTGGCAACATATGTATCACAATTTAAGGGGAGGTTTTAGGAACCTTTAGGATATTTGGGTATCCTTATGATACTCTTATCACAATTCTAGATTGTGTCCACAGGTGAGTATGAGTTAGTTTTACTAAATCATGAGGCACTGTAGCATGCAAAGTTGATATACTATGTATGCTGCCAAGACATTTTTGGCCTAGAATTGGTTGTGGTCTGTTGGGAGACTTGGGAATGATTTTATGATGGGTTTTACCTGGGAGTAACAAGGAATTTATGAGGTAACTTAGTTGTTAAGAGTTTTGGTTAGCAAGGGACACTAGAGGACTGTTATGTCTATCTTGCATAAGCAAGTGTGTGTAACTGGACAGTGCTTGCCACCCTATAATAATTATCAACTTATAGGTTATCTTCTCTAGGATAAATTACTTTGTTAAGGTCATTTTTCTTTTTTATAAATTTTTATTTTTGGACGCTGACAAGTATTTTTCCAAGCGTTGTTTTGACCAATTTAAACGCTGACATGGCTTTGGCAAACGTTGAAAGAATATAGTCGTTGGGCGTTGATGGGTTATTTTTTACCGTTGACACTCAATGGGACCTACCCAGTTGTTACTTTTTGACGAATTTTTGGGCCGTAATTTTGGGAGCAAATAACTTTCAATTAATGCATGAGATTAACTTATTTCTTTTCAATATTTTCATGATTGTATTTTGAAAATAGTTGCCTAATTTTTGACCAATCACATGCTTTTTTCTCTCCTATATATTTTGCTCCTATTTATAAACAGGGTACCTATAATTCTTGTCTAACAATCTTTTATCCTATACTTCATCTTTATCAATCATTCAAACAGCTTTCAACAATGGCACCAAAATTTAAACCAAGTGATTTGGAATTGGGATTCAGGAGTCAACACAACATGATAGCATATTTGGACGCTGATGATACTCTGTTTCCCTAATACACTCAGATGGTGGCGTATTTGAATGCATCTCCTCTTAGGTCTTCTCTTTCTTATGCTCCACTCATTCCTGTCACACATATTAAGTAGTTTTGGAAGAATGTTAGTTCCTCGATAGTTAATAGAGTGACTACATTATCTTCTATTGTTCATGGGCGCACATAGGTGATTACTGAAGCCTTGGTTCGCCAGGCTTTGCATCTTGATGATGTAGATGGTATAACCATCCTCCCCATTCATGAAATAGAGCAAGGACTAAGGGCTTTGGGTTATCCTTTCCCTGATGAGGGAACTTTAAACAAATATCATAAACAGGAGTTTCCCCCATCCTGTAAGTACCTAATACATGTCCTCTTACAATGTTTGAGTCCCAAGTGTACTACACACAATGAGATCAATAGATCTATTGCTAGTGCTATTGTGTGCATTGCTACTGGGCAAAAGTTTAATTATTCTAAAATGATTTTTGAGGGCATGTGTAAAAACAAAGGGAATAAAATGACATTAGCTTATCCTAGATTTTTACAAATGGCTTTTGATGTCCAAAATTACTGCACAAGGGATCATGATGATTTTTATGAGATCCCTGTGCAAAAGAAAGCTATTTTCACAAAGATGAACTCACCCCCACTCCGTGACTAACCCCTCACCCCAGCTATGATTGCTGTCATTGAAGCAGCACAATCCCAACCAGACCCACAACCCCAACTTGACCCAATCCCTGAACCTTTACCTTCACCACAACACATGAAAATTGACCAAGAACCCTTTGACGCTGACATATTAAATGTTGGCGTTGACATGCCTAATACAAACGTTGACACCAATCCTTCACAGACCCAAACACCCCTTAACCAACCCACATCCACCCAATCCACGTCATCTTCTACCCCACCACAATATAGGTTGCAAAAATGCCAAAGGACTACTGGAGTGTTCTCCTCTAGTGGTCCTAGCCATGTAGCAGAGAGAACCACCACCACAAGTGTGGTTGGTGCTATGGATGAGGCTGGGACTATTGGTTCTGTCTTAGATGCTGGCCAAGACAGTCCTAACATCTTTAAGACCTCATCCATGCCCCATGAGTCTAACTTGGGAGGTCAAATACCCATTTTAGAGGAGGGCAGATTGGAACCAATGATATTAATGGAATTGACGGCTGTATGCATTAGCTTGCAAAAGCAAAATGCAGACTTGGTACAAATTGTCAGTACACAAGGCCTTGAACTCAAGCAATTGAGGGAGAGGATTATTATTTTGGAAAATGCTAGCACAATGCGTGGGATGGAGGAATCTTCCAAAGGGGAGGATGAGCAGATACATGTGAGTGATAAGGGCTCACATGATGGTGAATCTTTGGGTGTTGCTGAGGCCCTAACTAGTTTGAAGAAACAGACAGGTTTTGATACGTCTCTAGTCACTCCTACAAACTTAAACAAGATTTGAACGCTGACATGAGTAAATTGGGCGCTGACAAAGCAAATTTGAGCGTTGACAGACCTGCAGATGAGGTTGATTCCAGTCATCATCCATCATCAAAGAAGTTTCTTCACAGGTATTACCATCTTCCTTACCCACCATTGATCCATTAGATAAGGGTACCGGTATTATGGTACAAGTAGATGTTCAAAAGAATGCAGCACAGATTGAGTTTGATAGAAGGTTGGCTGCGCAAATTGTAGAACAAGAAAGAAAGAAGGTGGGTGAATCACCTTTTGTTTTCACTTCAGAAGAACAAGAAGGAAGTGATGAAGCCAGTTCAGACTCAAGTGTAATGATTATAGAACAACCAGAAAGGCTTGAGTATGGTGATGAGTTGGCAAGAGAGAAGTTGAATGAGTTGAAATTGCAAGTAGATTTTGACATGGCAAAAGTTGTTCAGATGTACCATGCTTGGGAAGATAGATGTATGGAGAATCCATATTTGACTATTTCAAACCAGATATGGGGTTTGGAGATTCTTCTGAGAGTACAAAAGGAATGCAAGGTTATTCTGAAACACAAAGCTAGCAATATTCTCTCAATGTTGAAAAGGGATAGAAGGGAGTTGTACTACATGCTACTCAGATGTCATGGAACAGGATGGACTTATAAGAAATTGATTGGATTGACATTTGAAGAGTTTGAGTTCAAAGCTTATCCCATTTGGGTAAGAGGTGCAGGAAGAAAACACTCTAAGACTTCTTTCTAATGAAAGGAAGGAAGAACTTGCAGAAGAAATGGAGCTTAAGAAGGCAATGATTGTTCCCAGACCTTTGAAGAAGGGAGTCCCTCTTGAGTTTCCCAAAGAAATGGATAAGTTGAATCCAAGTGAAGCTGTTATAAGAAGGAGCCTCAAGCTCTCACCGTTGGAAGCTTCAGATATGGTGCAAGTGTTACCTCTTTATTCCAGAAACCCTATTATAAGCTATTAAAGATGAATGTGGGTTTTGGAAGATTGACAGGTATGGGAAAGAGGTTCACACTTTTACCACTCTTATATCTTTGTTTTCAAGTTTTGATAGAGAAGACTTGGTAGATCTATGGAGATTGTTAGAGGCCAAGTATGAGACTGAAGCTCCAACTTCAGTCATCGGAATAAAACTGTGGTCAACATTCAAGAGAATGTGTGGACCAAGAGATGAAGATTCTGCTGTTTGGAAGGATCTTGAAGATGACCTCAGTGGTCTTCAATGGCGTTTGTATTCAGCTGCTGGTGTATATTACTTGAGTTCTACAAAGTTTTCTGAATATCTTCTTGTAGATGCTCAGTATTCCATGTCCAAGGAAGTCTTGGAGAAGATGAAGACAACACAGTTGGAGATTGATTATTCAAGTGACGTGGCCAAAGATTTGATCAGACATATTTATTACCAATATGAACAAGTTTGTAAGATTCCTCCTAGTTTTTAATGTTTATTCAGAAACTTGATTACTATAGTAGATATAAAGTTTAGGGGAGGATTGTTGGGAATAAAATATAGCCAGTCTACTTGAGCGCTGACAAGAGTAAAACAAGCGTTGATAGGAAGAAAACAAACGCTGACAGATCAAGCGTTGACAAGAAGAAGTCAAGCGTTGATACATTGAAGACAAGCACTGATGGAAAGATTTAGTCTACGCGTATATTGTTTCTAGTTTGTTTCTAGTAAGGATAAGTTCAACATTGTATTTTCTATAATTATCTTTACCTAGAATAGTTGATACGTAGACTCTTGTACAAGGCTTCTTGTGTCTATAAAAGAATACCTTTAGGTTATTATTCAATATAAGTTTTCATACGTTAAACACTTTCATTGTAAGCAAGTTTGCCATTATCAATAAAGTGAAAGTTTGTTTACATCTTTGTGTGTTCTTGTTTAAGTGTTAATTCCGCATAACACTTAGATTACTATATACTTATACAAAGGTTTCTCTACGTGTATAACTTGATCTAATCTCGTATACATAAAGCTAAATCGATCTAAGTTTGGGATCAACACCATGATCATGTAATAAGCCATGGAAGTTGTAGAGACGAAAACCACACCATAAAAAACTCAATCTACAATAATACTCATTCCCAAACACCCAAATGGCTCTATACTCACACCAAGAGGTTAATGTCCAACAAGGTTATGGGTGATGCATTGTAATTTGGTTGTTCTATTGGTTAGAATCATTTGGATACTTTGTAGCTATCGATTCTAATGTTGGGTAACTCCTTCTTTATTATTCAATAAAGTTTATGTTCATGTTCATAGTGATTCTTATGTGATATTGTGAATGTGTTGATACTTGTATTGTTTATATGAAAACTTGTGATATATGGATGTTTGGATTCTATTAGTGTTTGTATTGTATTATGGTGATAACATTATATTTGGTTGAATTGGAGCTTGGTCTTGTTTGTCAATTTGGTTAATCATTGTTGAATCTATATGTCGAAATTATTCTCAATATGGTTGATGTCAATTCATTAATCGACAAATGATTTGGTCTTGTGCTTGTGAAGATTGTGCAAGAGCCTTAATAAACATAACAAGTGAAGGTTTAATCTAGATTATAGGTCGAAAGGAGTCTTTTGAATATATTGTTTTAATCATCCTTCAAGTAAATAGAACTTATCAAATTGATAACACCAAGTCTATGGGCCGAAAGAATTCTTGTTGTTATTGGTTTAGGCATAAGGCTCATGAGTTACCACTTGATTGAGACTTATGTATACTTGATTTATAAAGAACTAGTATCTTATTATTGGTTCTATAGGTAGAAAGGATTACCTTTAATATGTGTTCCAAACTAATCATCCTAATGTCCATGTGATCATTTGACTATACTTGGATGTTCTTTGTGTGCTAGTGCCTTTAACGATTCTCATGGTGGTGTGATTGTGACAATCATACTTACCATTGTTACAAACAACTAAAATTGAGTATAACCAAGTCCCATGGGACGACCTTGACTTACCAACCTAATTGCAACATGACTAGAGTATACTTGCTCGAATTTGTGTTCCTAATTAATATCGGTAATTCTTGTTTATAAATTTACAACCCAATGTGTGGAAAGATCGCATATTAAGTTTCTGGCTTCTTGTCTCGGATTTGTATTTGCAATTCTTTTTAAATATACCTAGTGTATCGAACGCATCAAGTTTTTGGCGCCGCTGTCGAGGACTTGCAAGTTTCTACTCTTGTGTTGGTTTGTTTGTTTCTTTGTTAGTTGGAACCGTTATCTTTTGATTGCTTGTTTCATTCTCATAATCTGGCATCGTCACCGCTAAGTTTTTGGCGCCGCTGTCAGGGACATGCTACTTTATACTCTTGAGTTTGTTTGTTTGTATCTTTGTTAGTTGGAATCGATGTCTTGTGGATTGCTTGCTTAGTTGTTTCTTAAAACGTTTTGTTACCAATTGATACATAACCCGAAATTGTTGTTATACCCCATTTACTTGCATAGGGGGGGACAAATTTCGCATAGGAGGAATTCGGTTGGTGGTTGATTAATCAATTGGAGGCTTTCAATTGCTCCAAATTCCAATGTTTGATTGCTCTAGCCCTTGACAAAGGTTAGAGCACCCTTTTCTTAAAATCCCTTAATTCTCAAAAAATGCTTAAATGATCTTGGCACCAAATTCGTGCTTTTGGTGTTGGGATTTCCTCTCTTGTTTTCTCAAATTGCTTGCTTCAATGATTGATTGCTAAATGTGTTCTAAGTGCTTGTTCTCCAAAACCCAAAAAACTTGTCCTAAACCACTCTAGTCGATGGCTAGAACTACTTGACCACATGAATTTTATTTGTATGTGTGTTTCTTGTTTGGTGAGATTTGTGTTTTGTTATGTGTCATGTGTTTATTTGTTTTTATGTGTTCATGTGCTTGCTTGCTTGCTTGTTGCATTTCTCATTGTATGCATTTTTGTGTTTTTCCTAGTTTAAGGGGGGCGTTTGGATTAATCATTTTCTAACGATTTTGATCACTACAAAAGTTATCCTTTAGTTGAAATAAGTGGTATTTGATACCTTTAGTCATATTCGTTAAAGTATAAAAATAAAAAAATTGTTTTGAAAATAAATTTAAAATACATGTTGGAAACTCACTTTATGTGACGACATTTAAGAATTCCCATTAGTTATCATAGTCACACACATTTAGACTAGACTAGGTTCGTTGTAAAGTTTAGGTTGTGTGTGTGACTATATATACCCCTCCTTAGCTTCCAAGGAGGGGTGTTGCTTGTCATTTTTTCCACTTAATTCATTTTATTTCTCTTTACATTCAACCTCTCTTCTCTCTCTCTAAACCAACAATGGCTACCACCACCATCTACCACCATGTTAGACCACCGGATCTTATTTAGCATTTCTACATTTGGCATCAGAGCCTCGGTTCCATCCTTGGATCGTGTTTGTATATTCGATTTGGTGGTCTAATTTTTTTTATGTCTCGTTTTATAATATTTCTGTCCATTTTGTCACAATTTTTTTTGTCACGTCTCCTTTTTGTCCAATCTGTCCAAACAGTCACATGTTTTGGGGTCTCAATTTGTGGGTCTCTTTCTTTCTTGTTTATGCAAATAGATAAGGACAAAGTTTGCAGATCCACCATTTTCGGTTTCTTCAAAACCCTTTTCAGATTGAACATTCAGATCGGGATTCAGATGGGGATTCCGAGTAGGACATTTCGATTAGAATATTTATTTGGTCATTCCGATCGGTCTTTCCGATGGTCATTCAGATTGAACATTCAGATTGGGATTCAGATTAAATCATTCCGATGATGACTTAAACATTATTTTGACTCAAAAATAAAAACATTCCGAGGGACTATTTTGATAAATATTCCGATGGGATTGTTTTTTGACATTCCGATGGACTCTGTTTTTTAAAACTTGTGAACTAAATTTGTGACCATAACCCTCAACCATCTCAACTGAGTCAACTCGGTAGTTACCGAGTTGACTCAGTTAACTCACTGAGTCGACCATATCTCAACCAACCTTATACCTCCACAACACCATAGTCTATCCTAATTCCCATTGTCTCCTATCCCATCTAATTATTCACACCATAACAGAAAACTTATAAATCAAAACAATCTCAGATCCATTTCGTGTTATTCATGCATGTTGAGATCATTAAAAGATCTTTAACTACGAAATCGATATCATCACAGATCTGTGGAGGGTTCAACCCTTTTCTTAATATTTGAAAGTAAAGCCAGAATCATAACAAATATGTTATTTTCTCACTTTGTTTCGGTTGAAAACGAAGAAATTAATCACATGCAATCTATATTTAATACCTACCCGAGATCAATTATAGATCTTGAAGCCATATTCTATGGTTCTACATCCGTGGATCTAATTGACATATGGTTTCTCGATCTGTAGGTTATTCAAACGTTTTTGGCTCGTATTTGTAGGATTCGTTTGTTTAGATGTGAGATTGATTTTTTTGGTTGACTGAGATGAAGGAACGAGATGGATGAGATGTGATTTGGAAGAGATAGATATTGTGAGATATATTATTGTTCATCTATTGGGAGGATTTGGATATGACGGAAGTTACGAAGTGGATTGGGAGAGAAAGTTTGGTTTGGTGGCGGATGAAACGAGGTGTGAGGATTTGAAGTTAGGTGTGAGAGTATTTGGTATGGGACGGATTTAACTAAGTATATGTGTGAAATTTGTGGTTGGGAAGTGTTATAACCGGGTGTTGATGGACCGGGTTTCAACAAAATTGGGCCTCATTTTGTTTGGTTATAATCTCACATTTTGTTTCAAAAACAATGAAATGGGCCGGTTAAGAATTGTGACTTGTGACAATGTTTTAATAAAATTGTTTTTTCAAAATATCACTTATCATTTTTGTAAATGATGTTATTTTGATTAATGGTTTTAAAATGTGACGAGAAAAAAGTGACGTGACAAAAAGAGGAGACAATGTGACGAGAATTTATTTGAGACGAGACCAAGAAAAAATGGGCGATTTTTTAGTGGCTACGGATTCTGTTTGATCGGGTATTAATTACGTGACGTTGAAGACGGATTTTTCGAAGGCGTGTATTTATTTTATCTTTTAATAGATAACTTGCTCGTGCTTAATCCTAGAATGAAGACTTGGTTATCTGGTTTCCGGGTTCAGGGTGGATAGTTGATGACTCGGATAACTATCACTTAAAGGGGTTACATTGTTGTACTCAATGTCACGCGCTTAGTCGACGTGGATAATTTCAAGAGGTGTTGTGCTTATAGACTTCTTCAGTGATGCATTGAGTACTTAGAGATTTCTCCACCGTTCTTCATTCAACAATAGTGCAAGCTGAAGTCACAAGATCAAAGGATTCTTATTTAGTTTCACGTTTGATGTATCCGGTTCATTCTTTCAGTGGTCACTTCAAATTGCTTTCACGTGGGATGGTAAAGGTGGCCATGGAGAGTTTATGAGAAGAGATTTTCGATCAACAGCTGATTCTCACAAAATATATAATTCAGCTTATTGATTATTCTCACGAGATTTCAGGTTCATGTGCGTACAATTTATTGATGGTTCCGAGTTTCGAAACCATCAAGGGGGAAGAAGAAGACACATTGAACGCACAACGAGTACACGTGATGAACTTCATACCTTCTTTTGATTTAAAGATATTCCGGGATGACATTTGTCATAGCCGCTGAGAAAATCAGTGTTTTAACTCGTGTCGTTATCAATCTCCAAACGGTACACTACTGATTCGAGGTTTAATTGTTTGATTGTTGCAATTAAACATCATCATTATCCTATATGCATTCCCGGGACTTAATTGACTCTGGTGCATCTCCGGAAGAAGACATGTGCATTTCCGGGACTTAATTGACTTTGGTGTTACGATGTCAACTTCATGAATGGGATAAAGTGTCCACTTCAGTATTTGAGCTTCATAATTTGGATTGATTTACCTTCTTCAACTATGTGGGGGAAGAAGTGTCTTGATTCTTTCTGGTATGCATAACTTGAACTCTCAGGGGGAAGAAAAATTCAGAAGAATTATTCAAGCGTGAGAAGATACGTTGTTGATCTACTTGGTGTACCCTTTACTTTCAATCCCTCTTAGCAACGTTATCATGTTATATGATGGGATTTGCTTGTTAGATTCTGCTGTGCGCTTAATTATTCTAAGCTTTATTGAAAGCTTTGAAGTTGCTTACGAGGATTGTCGATTTAGGGGGAAGCTATTTAAAGCTTCTACATCAAGTTTATGTGGCATGAATTAGGGGGAAGATAATTCAGAAGCTTCTCCTTAACCAGAAGTGTATGGGTTACTTAGCTCGTGCCGTTACAGTATTTCTACTACAAGTTAAAGATGAGTCGTTTTGAAGTCAAAGGCCTCAGAAGACATCATCAGCATTGGACGCTTCATGAAAGCTCTTGTTCTTATCATTATGTACTTGTTAGGAAAAATATTGTAAGGAATTCTACACGTCGTCCCATGGGGGAAGATTGTTGGAAACTCACTTTATGTGACGACATTTAAGAATTCTCATTAGTTATCATAGTCACACACATTTAGACTAGACTAGGTTCGTTGTAAAGTTTAGGTTGTGTGTGTGACTATATATACCCCTCCTTAGCTTCCAAGGAGGGGTGTTGCTTGTCATTTTTTCCACTTAATTCATTTTATTTCTCTTTACATTCAACCTCTCTTCTCTCTCTCTAAACCAACAATGGCTACCACCACCATCTACCACCATGTTAGACCACCGAATCTTATTTAGCATTTCTACAATACATGAAAAAAAAAGTTATAAATCTAGTGTTTGTCATTTGTTTCATGTTATGTGTTAGATGTGTATTGTGTTGTGTCTTATTTTGTTTTTAGAATATGATGTGCTAAGTGGTTTTTCATGTCTTTGTAGCTTATTAGTAATTCCCTATTAGTTTTTGAGCTTATTTCACTTTTTCATGTATAAGGTGTCTTATTGTTTTTAAGGGTGTGTTTGGATTAAGCTATATCTTTTATGGTTTAATGATTTCGATAAAAGTGTCTTTACAAATTTTTGTTTTTGTTTTTAAGTTATGAGGAAGTTTAAAAAAAAATTCCTTTTAATTTTCTCAAAACCATTCCTAATTGTGTTTTTAACTTGTTAACATACGTTTTTCGAGTTTTAAACCAACTCTTAGTAAATCTTATATCCCGCCCAACCACCCCGTTTTAGTTATTTTAAACCAACTCTTGTTAACATACGTTCGTATTTGTATTCGCCCCGGTTAATTCCCAAACCCCTGTTGGGAATAAAATGTAGCCAGTCCACTTGAGCGCTGACAAGAGTAAAACAAGCGTTGATAGGAAGAAAACAAACGCTGACAGATCAAGCGTTGACAAGAAGAAGTCAAGCGTTGATAGGTTGAAGACAAGCAGTGATGGAAAGATTTAGTCTACGCGTATATTGTTTCTAGTTTGTTTCTAGTAAGGATAAGTTCAACATTGTATTTTCTATAATTTTCTTTACCTAGAATAGTTGATACGTAGACTCTTGTACAAGGCTTCTTATGTCTATAAAAGAAGACCTTTAGGTTAAGTTTCATAATAAGTTTTTCATACGTTAAACACTTTCATTGTAAGCAAGTTTGTTATCATTAATCAAGTGAAAGTTTGTTTACATCTTTGTGTGTTCTTGTTTAAGTGTTAATTCCGCATAACACTTAGATTACTTTATACATATACAAAGGTTTCTCTACGTGTATAACTTGATCTAATCTTGTATACACAAAGCTAAATAGATCTAAGTTTGGGATCAACAAGTGGTATCAGAGCTTGTTGAGAAACTTTTGATCTTAAAGAACACAAGAACCCTAAAATCACCAAAACCCTAATTTTCAAAAAACCCTAAAAACATCATATCCAATCCAGAAGTAAACCCCTCCTCCTCAAACCCTAGCATCAAGATTCCCATGCTTGATGAAAAAAATTTAAGCTGTGGAAGTTCAACTTTGAGCACTATCTGGGAATCTATGACTACACTCTCTGGGAGATTATTGAATATGGAAACACATTCAATAAAGCTGAAAAGATTGCTAATGCCATTGCTGCAAGAACTGCTGTTGTTGGATGTCCAGAAGCAGATAAGAAAGAAAAAACTAATGATGGTAGAGCTGTGTCTGCTGAAGACATAGCAAAGAAAAGGGTTGATATGAAAACCCTAAAAATTCTGAAACTCTCTTTGGGACAAGAGAATCAGCACAAATACAGAGGTCATGAGTCTGCAAAAGACATTTGGGCAGCTCTTAAAGTTGCATATGGTGGTAATGATGATACTAAGGAAGAGAAGAAAAAGCAACTCATGCATGAGTATGCTGTTTTTAAGGCTCAACCTAATGAGAAGCTTAGCAGTGTTAGACGCAGACTGCTTGATATTACAAGCAAGTTGTCCTTCATGGGGACACAAGTTGGTGATGTTGACATTATTGCCACTTTTCTTAAAAGCCTTGGTGATGCGTGGAAGATTGAGGCAAGATCTATTCTTGCCAATAACACTAACAAAAGTTCTACTTTTTATGATATCTACAACAAACTGAGGCTGTTGGAGAATGAAACTCTTTTGGAGCATGGAAGTAAGTCTACCAATAGCAACATGGCCTTCTTCTCACATAGTGAAGGTCAATTTGATCAGAAGGACTCTTACATGCACCCAGTTACTGGATCAACATGTGTCAACGCTGGAACATATCCTGTCAACGCCTCACATCCAGACGCTGACACATACAAAAGTGACTCACCAAGAGTTAAGCCTGCTGGACTGGATCTGGATACTGTATGTGCTTACATTGCTTATTTGCCCAATGGTTCAGTGATTACATATGAGGACCTTGAGCAAATAAGTGATGAGCACTTGGAAGAGATGGATATAAAATGTAACATGACTCTTGCAAGTATAAGAGAAAACATGTGGAATAGGAGGTTTTAGAAGAAGATGACCTTTAATGCAAAGGACACTGTTGGATTTGACAAATCCAAGGTTGAGTGCTACAATTGTCATCGTATGGGGCACTTCATGAGGGAACAGATCTCCAAGAAGATATAATTCTGGCAAACCCTCAACCAAATTGTCAAGGCTTAGGATCCTAAGGCCATGGTAGCAGTGCAAGAAATTGATGGTATTGGATGGGACTGGAGCTTTTAGCTAAGGATGGGGAAGAGGATAAATTTTTGGTTGCTGAGATAGAAGAAGAAGAGCATGTTCAATATGCTCTCATGGCACACTCCTCCTGTTCATCAGATAATGAGGTATATGATGATGCTTTTTGTAGTAAGGGTTGTAGGTTAAATACTAAAAAACTTAACAAAGAGATTTCAAAATTGTTAAGTGATGTGAGTACTAAGAGATGCAAATTGTCTAACTATCAAATTGCTCTCACTCAAACTGAAAAGACAGTTTCTGAGTACAAAGAAATGGAATTTGACCTAAAAGATAAAATAAATATCTTAAAACATGAGTTAAATGCTAGTAATGATATTAGAAACATCGTGGAAAGGGTCAATAGTGAACTACAGGCTAAGTTGGATGAGGCTATCAAGAATAAGGACAATGTTGACCTTAAAATTCAATGATTTGATAAGTCCTCACAAACCCTGGGAGAATGTGTTAATAAACAAAGGGATCCTAAGGACATAACTGGGATTGGGATGAAAGACTATACTGTAGTTACACCACCAGCTGGGGACTTCTATGGTGTCCAAAGAAAGGACTTATCTTGGACTGGTTTACAAAAACTCTAAGAGGAGGAATTTATTCCTCCACCAAGAGTCATTACCCCAGTTGAAGAGTATAGACAAAAGTTGACTGACTTGAATGAATGGAAGAAAGCCAACCCTACCTTGTTTGTTAAGGGTGGCTTGTTGTGTGAAAGTCTAAATGAGTCTACCCATATTAAGGTAACAAAACTAATCACTGGCAAGAATGTTGACCTTGGCTCAAACACTGTTAGAAAACCTAGCATTAAGTATGCAGAAAGGTATAGGAATACTACGTCACCTGAAAGCCAAGTTAGTAATGATGGAACAGGCTTCTTCTCTTCTAGACCTAGAGTTGTGTCTAGAAAAGCCTGTTACACTTGTGGTAGCTTTTCACATTTAGCATATAAGTGTGTCAACGCTTCCAAGGTCAACGCTGTTAAAAAGTCAAACGTTGTCAGACCCAAAACCTTTGTGGAGCAAAGTCCACAAGTTGTTAGACCAGCCCCATTATTCACTAGAGGGTTTAACACTCATGGACAAAGACCATATCAAAAGACCAATACTAGGTCTAATAGGCAATGGGTTTCTGTAGCAAACCCTAGGTTCAACGCTGACAAGGGTAATTTCAGTGTTGACAAGACAAAATACAACGCTGACAAAAACGTAACCAGACCTAAATATTTGCAACCACTGGGTAATGGGTCTAAAGCTTCTTCTAGCTTGACATGGAGACCTAAGAAAGATCAAAACCCTAATCCTAATGGGCTTTCTATGTCCTGCAACAGATTTAATTATATTTCAAAGGTCATTACAAAACCAATTGGGGTTAACTGGGTATTTCATCCAAAAAGGGATGAACAAGGGGTTGTTATGAGAACTAAGTCTGTTCTTGTTGAAAAACCAGATGAATCCAAGTCTGCTAAGGCTTGGGTTCCGAAAGAAAACTAATTTGTTTTCTTTATGTGCAGGGCATTCAAAAACAGGTCAATGATTATGGATATTGGGACAGTGGATGCTCCAGGCACATGACAGGGAAGGAAGATTATTTAACTAACTTCACTCCCATTAAGGAAGGTGATAAGGTTTACTTTGGAAGCGGATATGGAACTATCACAGGTAAAGGAACTCTTCTCACCAAGAACTTGCGTTTTGAAAACGTGTTTCTGGTAAAGGAACTTGATTACAATCTTTTTAGTGTATCACAAGTTTGTGATAACAAAAATAAAGTTCTGTTTACTGATACTGAATGCTTGGTGTTAAGCAAGGATTATAAAATCCCAGATGACAAATATATTGACTATAGAACACCTAGGCATAAAGACATTTATAATGTGAATCTTAATGGGATTAGGATGAATAATAATATGTCATGTTTTTATGCTAAAGCTTTAGTTGATGAGAGTAATCTATGGCACGGGAGACTAGGGCACATAAACTTTAAGAATATAAACAGGCTTGTGAGACTTGGCTTAGTTGAAGGTTTGCCTGAAAAGGCTTTCCACAATGACCACTCTTGTGTTGCATGCCTTAAAGGCAAGCAGCACAAGGTCTCATTCAAGTCTAAACAAGTGCACTCTAGTTCCAGACCACTTCACTTGCTGCATATGGACCTGTTTGGTCCAACTAATATAGAGAGTTTGAATGGTAAATAATACTGCTTTGTCATCACAGATGACTTTTCTAGGTTTACTTGGACTTTCTTTTTAGCTATGAAAAGTGACACTGCTGATACTTTAATTGACTTTATTACCCAGATAGAAAAGAAAACAGGTAATGAAGTTAAAATGCTTAGAAGTGATAATGGTGGTGAGTTTAGAAATAAACTATTGGATGATTTTGTTCCAAGAAAGGGATTACTAGGCAGTTTAATGTTGCCAGAACCCCACAGCAAAATGGGGTTGCTGAGAGAAAGAATAGAACCCTAATTGAAGCAGCCATGACTATGTTGTCTGATGCTCATTTTCCAATAGCTTTTTGGGCTGAGGCTGTGAATACAGCTTGTATGTTCAGAATAGAGCATTGGTCACCAAGATACATAACAAAACACCTTATGAGTTACTTTGTGGAAGGAAACCCAATATTGGTTTTCTTAAACCTTTTGGTGGTCATGTAGTTGTACTTGATACTAGTGATGCCTTAGGTAAATTTAGTGCAAAAGGTGATGAAGGATATTTCATGGGTTATTCAATGCAGAGCAAGGGATATAGGTTTTACCTTAAGAAGGAAAAACGTATACTTGAGAGAGTACATGTTAGGTTTTTAGAGAGTAATCCTAGTGATCCTGAAAGTGGTCCAAATTGGTTGTTTGACTTGGAATCTCTATCCATGACTTTAAATTATATGCCTGTTACTAATCCAGACATTGTGAACGTAACTTCAAATGTTGTGGAAGAACAAGTTGTTGATGTTTCAGGTACACAGGTTAATGAAGAGGTTGGATCACAACCAGACAAGTCATCTCCCATACAAGAGTATGTCACTATCCTCATATGGACATATGCTTTTGTTGCTGCTGCTGCTGCTAGAAAGGAAAATGGTGGTCCCCAAGTATCACCAGTTAACAACATGCATGGTCCTTCAGGCGCTGCCAAAGGCAAATCTGGCGCTGACAAGACAAATTCAGGCGTTGATGGCTCAAACGTTGACAACACCATTTCAGGCGTTGATAACCCAAATGCTGACAACCTTGGTTCAGGCGTTGACAACACTTTTGGGCATATCTTCTCTTCCAATTTTGAACAAGGTGAACCTTCAAGCATACACGAAGAGGATCATACTAATATTGATGAAAGAGAGTCTGAAGAAGATATTGGCAACATGGATAATGAGATTGAAGACAACAGACTTTTTGAGGAAGGAGTTCTCACTTCTACTATGAAGAATCATCCTTCTTCACAATTTATTGGGGATATCATGACTCCTTTTCAGACTAGAAGATCTCATCAGAATCTTAGTGGATTCATTGCCAATATACACAAGAAGGTTGATACCCCTCTTGTTCAAGCATGTTTGTTTGCCTGTTTTCTGTCACAACAGGAACCCAAGAAAATTTTTGATGCTCTCAAGGAACCAAGTTGGGTGGAAGCAATGCAGGATGAGCTTCACCAATTTGCTATTCAAGATGTTTGGGAGCTGGTTGATTGTCCAAGGTATGTCAGACCTATTGGGACAAGATGGGTTCTAAGAAACAAGAGAGATGAAAGAGGCATTGTGGTCAGAAACAAGGCATCATTAGTGGCTCAAGGATATACACAAGAGGAAAGGATAGACTATGAGGAGGTCTTTGCACCAGTTGCAAGGATTGAAGCTATAAGGATATTTCTAGCCTATGCTTCCTGCATGGGCTTCACTGTCTATCAAATGGATGTGAAGAGTGCCTTCCTCTATGGAACAACTGTTGAGGAGGTATATGTTATGCAGCCTCCTGGTTTTGAAGATCCAGAGAATCCAGGCAAGGTGTATAGAGTCAAGAAAGCTATGTATGGACTTCATCAAGCCCCGAGAGCATGTTATGGCACATTGTCCACTTATTTGGTGGAAAATGGATTCAAGAGGGGCACCATAGACCAAACATTATTTACCAAGAAGGCTGGTAAGGATGTCTTACTTGTTCAGTTCTATGTTGATGATATCATCTTTGGCTCCACCAATCCAAAGATGAGTGAAGACTTCTCCAAGCTTATGACAGACAAATTCAAGATGAGTGCAATGGGGTAGATGAACTTCTTTCTAGGGTTACAAGTTCAGCAGAAAGAAGATGGTATCTTCATCTCTCAGGATAAGTATGTAGCAGAGATCTTGAAGAAGTTTGGCTTTTCTCCACATGAAAAGAGGGCTACTCATATAGATAGAGGACACCCTTGGGGAAAGATTGGAGATGGAAAAGAGGTGTATGTCAGGCACTATAGATCAATGATTGGTTCATTGATGTATCTCACAGCCTCAAGACCTGACATCATGTTTGTTGTGTGTGCATGTGCACGCCATCAAGTGACTCCCAAAGAATGTCACCTTTATGTTGTCAAGAGAATCTTTAGGTACCTAAGATGTTATCCAGATCTTGGCGTGTGGTACCCAAAGGATTCACCATTGGAGCTTATTGCATATTCAGTCAGTGATTATGGAGGTGATAAGTTTGATAGAAAATCCACAACTGGTGGGTGTCAGTTTCTTGGGAGTAGGTTGATATCTTGGCAATGCAAGAAACAAACAGTGGTGGCCAATTCTACAACTGAAGCAGAGTATGTAGCTGCAGCTGCTTGTTGTGGACAAGTCTTATGGATTCAGAACAAGCTGTTGGATTATGGGTATAAATTTATGCATACCAAGATATTTGTTAACAATAACAGCACTTTATGCATTATTAAGAATCCTTTACATCATTCTAAAACAAAACACATAGAAATTAGACATCATTTTATAAGAGATTGTTTTGAAAAGGGTTTAATACAACAAGATAGGGTTGACACAAAAGAAATGTGTCTGATTTATTAACTAAACCTTTTGATGCTGGAAGGTTCCAATACTTGGTAACAAGTATTGGAATGACCAATCTCACTTAATATGTGTTTTGGGATCCTTTTGTAAAAGTATGTACATGATAATGCATTGTTATTAGTCTTTTTGAGGATTTAGATTTTCCACTATATTTTTCTAACACTGACAAAGGTTACCTTAAAGCTGATAAGTGTTATTGTGACATTGTCAGCAATATATTTGTCTAACGCTGACAAAGGTTTCCTTAACGCTGAAAAGTGTTATCGGGACGTTGTCAGCAACAATGTTAGTTTTGTGGTTTTTAATCTAAATGTGCAGGTGGTGTTAGCATTATACCATTGGATACAGAGTTGCTTATGGATCCTTGGAAAATCATTTGAGCATGTTTTTATTTATGGATGATGGTTGGAAGTTTCTATTCCTATCTTGACATAGATTTTTTTTATGTTCATGCATATTTTTGGCAACATATGTATCACAGTTTAAGGGAAGGTTTTAGGAACCTTTAGGACTTTTGGGTATCCTTATGTTACTCTTATCACAATTCTAGATTGTGTCCACGGGTGAGTATGAGTTAGTTTTACTAAATCATGAGGCACTGTAGCATGTAAAGTTGATATACTATGCATGCTGCCAAGATATTTTTGGCCTAGAATTGGTTGTGGTATGTTGGGAGACTTGGGAATGATTTTATCATGGGTTTTACCTGGGAGTAGCAAGGAATTTTATGAGATAACTTAGTTGTTAAGAGTTTTGGTTAGCAAGGGACACTAGAGGACTGTTATGTCTATCTTGCATAAGCAAGTGTGAATAATTGGACAGTGCTTTCCGCCCTATAATAATTATCAACTTATAGGTTATTTTCACTAGGATAAATTACTTTGTTATGGTCCTTTTTCATTTTTAATATTTTAATTTTTGGACGCTGACAAGTATTTTTCCAAGCGTTGTTGTGACCAATTTAGACGCTAACATGGCTTTGGCAAACATTGACAAGAATATAGCCGTTGGGTGTTGATGGGTTATTTTTTACCGTTGATACCCATTGGGACCTACCCAGTTGTTACTTTTTGAAAAAATTTTGAGACGTAATTTTAGGAGTAGATAACTTTTAATTAATGCATGAGATAACTTATTTTCTTTTCAATATTTTCATCATGATATTTTGAAAATAGTTGCCTCATTTTTGACCAATCACATGCATATTTCTCTCCTATATATTTGGCTCCTATTTTTAAACAGGGTACCTATCATTCTTGTCTAACCATTTTCTCCTATAATTCATCTTTCTAAATCATTCACAAACAGCTTTTAACAATGGCACCAAAATTTAAACCAAGTGATTTGGTATTGGGATTTAGGAGTCAACACAACATGATTGCATATTTGGATGCTGATGACACTCTGTTTCCACAATACACCCAGATGGTGGCGTATTTGAATGCATCCCCAATTAGGTATGCTCTTTCTCATGCTCCTCTCATCTCTGTCACACATATTAAGCAGTTTTGGAACACTGTTAGTTCCTCAACAGTTAATAGAGTGACTACATTATCATCTATTGTTCATGGGCGTACTTGGGTGGTTACTGAAGCCTTGGTTCACCAGGCTTTGCATCTTGATGATGCAGATGATATAACCACCCTTCCCATTCATGAAATAGAACAAGGACTAAGGGCTTTGGGTTATCCTTTCCCTGATGAGGGAACTTTAAACAAATATCATAAACAGGAGTTTCCCCCAGCCTGGAAGTACCTAATACATGTCATCTTACAATGTTTGAGTCCCAAGTGTACTGCACACAATGAGATTAACAGATCCATTGCTAGTGCTATTGTGTGCATTGCACGTGGGCAAAAGTTTTATTATTCTAAAATGATTTTTGATGGCATGTGTAAAAACAAAGGGAATAAGATGACATTAGCTTATCCCAGATTTTTACAAATGGATTTTGATGTCTAAAATTACTGCACAAGGAATCATGATGATTTTTATGAGATCCCTGTGCAAAAGAAAGTTATTTTTACAAAGATAAACTCACCCCCTCACCGTTACTTACCCCTCACCCCAGCTATGCTTGCTGTTATTGCAGCAGCACAACCCCAACCAGACCCTCAACCACAACTTGAACCAATACTAGAACCTTTACCTTCACTTCAACACATGCAAATTGACCAAGAATCCTTTGACGCTGACACATTAAATGTTGGCGTTGACACACCTAATCCAGATGTTGACACCATTCCTTCACAGACCCAAACACCCCTTAACCAACTCACATCCACCCAATCCACATCACCTTCTACCCCACCACAATATAGGGTGCAAAAACGCCAAAGGACTACTGGAGTGTTCTCCTCTAGTGGTCCTAGCCATGTAGCAAAAAAGAACCACCACCACAAGTGTGGTTGGTGCTATGGATGAGGCTGGGACTATTGGTTCTGGCTTAGATGCAGGCCAAGACAGTCCTAACATCTTTAAGACCTCATCCATGCCCCATGAATCTAACTTGGGAGGTAAAATACCCATTTTAGAGGAGGGCAGATTGGAACCAATGACATTAATGGAATTGACGGTTGTCTGCATTAGCTTGCAAAAGCAAAATGCAGACTTGGTACACATTGTCAGTACACAAGGCCTTGAACTCAAGCAATTGAGGGAGAGGATTGTTATTTTGGAAAATGCTAGCACAAGGCGTGGGATGGAGGAATCTTCCAAAGGGGAGGATGAGCAGATTAATGAGAGTGATAAGGGCTCACATGATGGAGAATCTTTGGGTGTTGCTGAAGCCCTAACTAGATTGAATAAGCAACTAGGTTTTGTTAGATCTCTGGTAACTCCTACAAATTTAGACTTGTCTTTTACAACTATGTTGGATCAAATTACCAGAGGCGCTGAGACAAGTAATTTGGGCGTTGACAAGCAAGATTTGAACGCTGACACACCAAGCGCTGACATGAGAAATTTGAGCGTTGACAGACCTGCAGATGAGGTTGATGTATTCCAGTCATCATCCATCATCAAAGAAGTATCTTCACAGGTATTACCATCTTCCTTACCCATCATTGATCCACTAGATAAGGGTAAAGGAAAATGGTAGAAGTGCAAGTTCCAAAGGATGCAGAACAGGTAGAATTTGATAGAAGGTTGGCTGCAGAACTTGTGGAACAAGAAAGAAAGAAGGTTGGTGAATCACCATTTGTTGTCACTTTAGAGGAACAAGAAGGAAGTGATGAATCAAGTTCAGACTCAAGTGTGATGATTATAGAACAACTAGAAAGACTTGAGTATGGTGATGATTTGGCAAGAGAGAAGTTGAATGAGTTGAAATTGCAAGTAGATTTTGATATGCCAGAAGTTGTTCAGATGTACCATGCTTGGGAAGATAGGTGTATGGAGAATCCATATTTGACTATTTCAGATCAGATATGGGGTTTGGAGATTCTTCTAAGAGTACAAAAGGACTGCAAGGTAATTCTGAAACACAAAGCTAACAATATTCTCTCAATGCTAAAAAGGGATAGAAGGGAGTTGTATTACATGCTACTCAGATGTCATGGAACAGGATGGACCTATAAGAAATTATTAGGATTATCCTTTGAAGAGTTGGAGTTCAAGGCTTATCCCATTTGGGCAAGAGTGCAGGAAGAAAACACTCTATGACATCTTTCTGATGAAAGGAAAGAAGAACTTGTAGAAGAAATGGAACTTAAGAAGGCAATGATTGTTCCCGGACCTTTGAAGAAGGGAGTTCCTCTTGAGTTTCCTAAAGATATGGATGGATTGAATCCAAGTGAAGTTGTTATAAGAAGGAGCATCAAGCTCTCACCAATGGAAGCTTCAGATATAGTACAAGTGTTACCTCTTGATTCCAGAAACCCTATTATAATCTATGAAGAAGATGAATGTGGGTTTTGGAAGATTGACAGATATGGGAAAGAGGTTCACACTTTTGCAAGTTTTGATAGAGAAGACTTGGTAGACCTTTGGAGGTTGTTAGAGGACAAGTATGAGACTGAAGCTCCTACTTCAGTCAATGGAATAAAACTGTGGTCAACATTCAAGAGAATGTGTGGACCAAGGGATGAAGATCCTGCTGTTTGGAGGATCTTGAAGATGATCTCAGTGGTCTTCAATGGCGTTTGTATTCCGCTGCTGGTGTATATTATTTGAGCTCTACAAAGTTTGCTGAGTATCTATTTGTAGATGGTCAGTATTCCATGTCCAAGGAAGTCTTGCAGTAGATGAAGACAACACAGCTGGAGATTGATTATTCAAGTTACGTGGCCAAATATTTGATCAGACATATTTATTACCAATATGATCAAGTTTGTAAGATTCCTCCTAGTTCTTAATGTTTATTCAGAAACTTGATTGCTAGAGTAGATATCATGTTTAGAGGAGTATTGTTGGGAATAAAATGTAGCCAGTCCACTTGCGCGCTGACAAGAGTAAAACAAGCGTTGATAGGAAGAAAACAAACGCTGACAGATCAAGCGTTGACAAGAAGAAGTCAAGCGTTGATAGGTTGAAGACAAGCACTGATGGAAAGATTTAGTCTACGCGTATATTGTTTCTAGTAAGGATAAGTTCAACATTGTATTTTCTATAATTATCTTTACCTAGAATAGTTGATACGTAGACTCTTGTACAAGCCTTCTTATGTCTATAAAATAAGACCTTTAGGTTAAGTTTCATAATAAGTTTTTCATACGTTAAACACTTTCATTGTAAGCAAGTTTGTTATCATTAATCAAGTGAAAGTTTGTTTACATCTTTGTGTGTTCTTGTTTAAGTGTTAATTCCGCACAACACTTAGATTACTTTATATATATGCAAAGGTTTCTCTACGTGTATAACTTGATCTAATCTTGTATACACAAATCTAAATCGATCTAAGTTTGGGATCAACAACCCGGTGGATAAACTCAAAGTCTAGAAAACCATCCGGTTTAATAGATTTAGTACAAAACCTCTATTATATGTTTTGGTTTCATTTAGTTAAAAAAAATAAATAGGTTTTATTTTTAGATTTGAGAAATATGTTGGTGTTGAGAGTTTGTGTACATTTTATTGGTTGTGTTTAATAAAAAAAAGAAAAAAAAATTATGAAAACCATTGCTCGAAACTTATGCTATTTGTTTCCCGGAAATTTTTGCGAGTAGTAAAATTGTTGAGTCATGATAAAAAAACAAAAAAACGTCAACTAATCATATTCTTATTTCCTAAGACGTATCCTACTCGTTCCCTAAATATTTTTGCGAGTTGGAGAAGTTTTTAAGTAAGTTTTGTGAAAAAAAAATATACAAACTCATAGGCATCCCATTAGTTCTCAAATCTCATTTTTTTAGTTGTTCCTTTTTCGTTTTTAATTTTTATTAGTATTTCCATGGCACCAAATAAATTATTTTTTTCTCATCTGTAAGTTATATATAAAAAAATAAATAAAAATATTTTTGAACTTGTCACTGGCAGTTTGTCCTACCGGCCGGCAACTTTGATTCTATTGACACTGGCCGCTGGCAACCTGATAGGTGTGAAAACACCCATCCTTTTACCACTGATTTCTGGCTAAAACAAGACCAAAACACGTATTTAGTATCATTTGTTTGGAATTATGCGTGGTTTTTGTGTTTATTGTGTTTTCAGAGTCAACCAGATGAATATTGAAGAAAACATGGGATTGCACGGGTTTTATCGAGGAAAAAGACTCAAGACGAAGTCTACTGTCCAAGAGATGCAAAAGATTTGAAGTCATTGTGCCTATTTGAAGATTTATCGAAGAATAGAGCCAAAGATGGAAGATTCATATATGTCGAAGAACTCGAGTCTATTAAACAAAAGATTATAAGACAAGTTGGAATTATTCACCGACACTTCTAAAAATCCAATGTCGGAAACGTTTATTTAAGGAAGCGTGAAGATTAAAGAAGAAAGAAGAAAAAGAAGCCCAAACCAAAGCCCAATCACAAGCCCACTACCACAAGACTTGCCTATAAATAGGACTTTACTTCACAAATTTGCATACTTAGTTTTTTTTAGGTAGTTTGTAGTTTCATTATTCTCTCTAGTTTTAGAGAGAGAAAGCCCTAAACTTTCTCTCACTAGATTTCATCTTTTTCTCTTTCAAGATCAAAACTTTGTATTATTTTTCATTAATCAAGTTCAAGTTTTTAGCTTTTAATCTTTAATCTCATCCTTCCTTTCTTTGATTTTGATTGATTTTGGTACAAGTCTCGTATGATCCGTGTTGTTCATCAATGATTTTGTGCTTAAAAAGTTAATCTTTTATGTTTCCTAAGTTTCTACACAAATTAGCTTTGAGATCCTTGTGCTTATTGGCTTATTTGTTAGTTCTGCTTATTTACTTTTTAAAGTTTTTCTTAAAAAAGTTTATCTTTTTATCATTTGATTTAAGTTTTTGCTTATTTGAAGTTTAGATAAATTGTTATTTGAGCTTATTTGATTGGATTTATTTTAGATTCGTGCTAGTATTGGGTTTTAGCTTATTCTAATAGCTTATTACCCTTGCAAAAGTCTCGGATCAGCATAGTTTTCGGAAAGGGAGAAGCCCTTTTCCGATCGGGTATTCCGACCTAGCACACCCCCTTATTCCGATCTTCAGATCGGAAAAGGGTTTTACAATATTCTGATTTGCCCCTTTTTACCATATTCCGATTTAGCATTGTTTCAAGTATTCCGATTGTGGTAAGTTTTTCAAGATTCCGATTTACCCATTTTAACATATTCCGATTGTTATTGCTTTATGATATTGCGATTGGTCATTTTTCCATATTCCGATTGTACTCATTGTTGGGAATAAATTTAGGCCAGAACACTTGAACGCTGACAAGAACAACTCAAGCGTTGACAAGAGCAAAGTGAGCGCTGATAGCATAAGCGTTGACAAGTTAAAGTCAAGCGTTGACAGATTGAAGACAAGCACTGATGGAAGTTGTGAGCTACACGTATGTTATATTCTAGATTACTTCTAGTAAGGATAGAAACGACAATGTATTTTCTATGTTTATCTTTACCTAGAATAATTGATTCGTAGCTTATTGTACAAGACTTCTTGTTCTATAAAAGAAGATCTTTTAGGTTAATGTTTAATATCAGTTTTCATAGTATTCGCAAGTTAAACCTTTCATTGTAATCAACACGATTATTCTAATACAAGTGAAAGTTTGTTTAACATCATTGTGTTTTAGATCAAGTGTTAATTCCGCATAACACTTTGTTACTTTATTCATAAGCAAAGGTTTCTCTACGTGTAGTACTTGATTTAATCTCGTATACACAAAGCTAATCGATCTAAGTTTGGGATCAACAAGTGGTATCAGAGCTTGTTGAGAAACTTTTGATCTTTAAGTAACGCAGAACCCTAAAACACCAAACCCTAAAAACCCTAAAATCTCAAAACCCTAAAAACACCATGTCTGGCACAAATCAACCTCCTGCTTTGCTGCAAAACAACTTCTCAAATCCTAGTATCAAAATTCCCATGTTTTATGCCAGGAACTTTGAACTTTGGAAGTCCAATTTTGAGCAATACATAGCTATTCATGACTACACTCTTTGGGAAATTATCGAATATGGGAACACATTCGATAAAGCAGCAAAGATTACTGCTGCTATTGAGGCAAGGTCAGCTATTCCTAATTGTCCAGAAGCTGATAAAGTGGAAAAGCCTGATGATGGGAGAGCGGTAGCTGTTGAAGACATAGCCAAGAAGAGGGTGGACATGAAAATTTTGAACATCTTGAAACATGCCCTAGGTCATGAGAATCAGCATAAGTACAAACGTTTTGATTCTGCAAAAGAGCTTTGGGAAGCTCTTGAAGTAGCACATGGTGGCAATGCTGACACAAAAGAAGAAAAGAAGAAGCAACTCTTGCATGAGTATGCTGTCTTTAAAGCTCAACCTAATGAGAATCTCAGCAGTGTGAGAAGTAGACTTCTTGACATCACAAGTCAACTTTCCTTCATGGGAAAACAGATTGATGACCCTGAATTGAATGCTACTTTTCTCAAAAGCCTTGGTGATGTATGGAAGATTGAGACAAGATCTATTCTTGTCAATAACACCCACAAGACTTCCAGGTTTGATGACATCTTCAACAAGTTAAGGCTGTTGGAGAATGAATGGCAATTGGAGAGTGATAACAAATCTTCCAGCAGCAACATGGCCTTCTTTTCACAAAGTGAAGGCCAATTTGATTCCATGAACTTTTATGGACATTCAGCCTCTGGATCTCAAGGTGTCAGTGCTGGATGTCAATCTGTCAGCGCTGGATCATATCCTGTCAACGCTTTGTACTCAAGCGCTGACACACACAATCATGGCGCTGATAGAATTAAACCTGCTGGTTTTGATCTTGATACTGTGTGTGCCTTCATTGCTTCTTTGCCTAGTGATTCAAGGATCACTTATGAAGATCTTGAGCAGATAAGTGATGAACAATTGGAAGAGATGGATATAAAGTGGACTATGGCTCTTGTAAGTTTAAGAGCAAACAGGTTCAATAAAAGGTTCAAGAAGAAGATGACCTTTAATGCTAAGGATGTTGCTGGATTTGACAAGTCCAAGGTGGAGTGCTACAACTGTCATAGGATGGGGCACTTTGTGAGGAAATGTAGATCTCCAAGGAGATCTGATGCTGGGAAGCCTTCTAGCCAAATGATTAAGAACCCAGATCCCAAGGCCATGGTTGCTGTTCAACAAATTGATGGCGTTGGAGAATGGGATTGGAGCTGGATGGCTAAGAATGAGGAAGAGGACAGAGCTTTGGTTGCTGAAGTCAAAGAAGAGCATGCTGAATATGCTCTCATGGCACACTCCTCCTCTTCATCAGATAATGAGGTATATGATGATGCTTTCTGTTCTAAGGGTTGTCGTTTAAATACTGAAAAATCAAAACAAGAGATAGTTAAGTTATTAGATGAAGCAAGTACTCTAAGGTGCAAATTATCTAACTATCAAATTGCTCTTACCCAAACAGAAAAGACAGTAACTGAGTATAAGAAAATGGAGTTTGATTTAAAGGATCAAATAAATATCTTAAAACATGAGTTACATCAGAGTAAGGATGTTCAAGATATAGTAAATAGGGTTAATCTTGATTTGATAGCTCAGTTAGAGGAGGCTAACAAAAACAAAGATAATGTGAGTCTTAAAATCCAGAGATTTGATAAGGCCACACAATCCCTAGGAGAGTGTGTTAGTAAACAAAGAGACTCTAAGGATATGAGTGGGATTGGGATAAATAACTATAATGTTGTTCCACCACCAGCTGGGGATTTCTATGGTGTCCAATCAAAGGACTTATCTTGGACTGGCTTGCCAGAATTCCAAGAGGAGGAGTTTATTCCTCCACCTAGAGTGACTTCCCCAGTTGAGGAATATCAGCAAAAGCTGACTGACCTAGAAGAGTGGAAGAAAGCTAACCACACCTTGTTTGTTAAGGGAGGGTTGTTGTGTGAAAGTCCAAATGAGCCCACACCAAACATGATACCAATTGTGGAGTCCTATGATCCTAAACCTATTAAGATCACACACCCTACCACTGGCAAACCTGTTGACCTTGGCCCACAAAATGTTAGGAAACCTAGTGTTAAATATGCAGAGATGTATAGAAATTCTAGGTCACCAAAAAGCCAAGTAAGTAATCATGGAACAGGCTTCTTTGCTTCTAGACCTAAGTCTATGTCTAGAAAAGCTTGTTATACATGTGGTAGCTTCTCACATTTGGCCTACAAATGTGTCAATGCTTCCAATGTCAACGCTGACAGGAACCATTTCAGCGCTAACAAAAGTCAACATAGGTCAAACACTGTCAGACCCAATACCTTTGTGAACAAAAGTTCACAAGTTGTTAGACCAGTCCCATTCTTTTCTAGAGGGTCTAACACACAAGGCCTAAGACCTTTTCAAAAGTCAAATACTTGGTCAAATAGGCAATGGGTTCCTGTTGCAAACCCTAGGTTCAACGCTGATAAGAGCAATCGGGGCGTTGACAGGAGTAATTTCAGCGCTGATAGAAACACTGCTAAACCTAGGTATTTGCAGCCACAGGGAAATAGGTTTAAAGCTTCTACTAGCTTAACATGGAGACCAAAACAAGACCAGAACCCTAATAATACTGGTATTTCTATGACATGCAACAGGTTCCATTATATTTCAAAGGCATTGTCAACACCAATTGGGGTTAACTGGGAATTTCATTCAAACAGGGATGAAAATGGGGTTGTTATGAGAACCAAGTCTGTTCTTGTTGAACAACCAAATGAATCCAAGTCTTCTAAGGCTTGGGTTCCCAAAGAAAACTAATGTGTTTTCTTTATGTGCAGGGCATTCAGAAGAAGATCAATGACTATGGATACTGGGATAGTGGATGCTCAAGGCACATGACAGGAAAGGAAGACTATCTGACCAATTTCTCTCCTATTCAAGATGGTGATAAGGTATACTTTGGAGGGGGCTACGGCACAATCACAGGAAAAGGAACCCTTGTCACCAACAATCTAAGGTTTGATAATGTCTTCTTGGTGAAAGACCTGGATTATAATTTGTTTAGTGTATCACAAGTGTGTGATAACAAAAATAAGGTTCTTTTCACAGATACTGAGTGCTTGGTGTTAAGCAAAGATTATAAGCTCCCTGATGAGAAATACATAGATTTTAGAACACCAAGGCATAAAGACATATATAATGTGAATCTTAATGGAATTAAGGTAAATAATAAAATGTCATGTCTGTATGCTAAGGCCTCAGTAGATGAAAGTAATCTTTGGCACAGGAGACTAGGGCACATAAACTTTAAGAATATTAATAGACTTGTGAGGCTTGGTTTAGTTGATGGTTTGCCTGAAAAGGCTTTCCACAATGACCACTCTTGTGTTGCATGCCTTAAGGGCAAGCAGCACAAGGTCTCATTCAGGTCTAAACAGGTGAACTCTAGCTCTAAACCCCTTCACTTATTGCATATGGACCTCTTTGGTCCTACTAATATAGAGAGTTTGAAGGGTAAATCATATTGTTTTGTCATTACTGATGATTACTCCAGGTTCACATGGACTTTCTTTTTAGCTAAGAAAAGTGAAACTGCCCTTAGTCTGATTAATTTCATTACCCAGATTGAAAAGAAGAATGGTAATAAGGTCAAAATTATTAGAAGTGACAATGGGGGTGAGTTTAGAAATCAGTTATTAGATGATTTTTGTGCCAAGAAAGGGATTACTAGGCAGTTCAGCATAGCTAGAACTCCTCAGCAAAATGGAGTTGCTGAAAGGAAGAATAGGACCCTTATTGAAGCAGCCAGAACCATGTTGGCTGATGCCCACTTTCCTATAGCCTTTTGGGCTGAAGCTGTTAACACAGCTTGTTACGTTCAGAATAGGGCATTAGTCAACAAGATACATAATAAGACACCTTATGAATTACTTTGGGGAAGGAAGCCAAATATTGGTTTTCTGAAGCCATTTGGTTGTCATGTAGTTGTGTTAGAAACTAGTGAGGCCCTAGGTAAATTTGATTCAAAAGGTGATGAAGGCTACTTCATGGGTTATTCAGTGCAGAGTAAAGGATATAGGGTTTACATTAAAAAGGAAAAACGTATACTTGAAAAAGTACATGTTAGGTTTTTAGAGAGTAAACCTAGTGATCCTGAGAGTGGTCCAAATTGGTTGTTTGACTTAGAACCTTTGTCTAGAGCTTTAAATTATATGCCTGTTACTGATCCAGACATTGTGAAGGTAACTTCAAGTGTTTTGGAAAAGAGAATTGGTAATGTTTCAGGTATACAGGTTGCTAAGGAGGATGGACCACCAGCAGTTATATCATCTCCCACACAAGAATTTGTTACACTTCCTATATGGACAGATGAGTATTATGCTGCTTCTACTGCTGCAAGGAAAGATAATGGTGGTGTTCAGATACCACCAACTACAAACATGCATGATTCTTCAAGCGCTGACAAAGGGAAATCCAGCGCTGACACGACCAATTCAGACGCTGATGGCTTCAACGCTGACAACACCAGTTCAGGCGTTGTTAGCCCAAACGCTGACACACAAGGATCAGACTTTGGAGACACCTTTACACAGCTTTTCTCTTCTCATTTTGAACAGGGTGGACCTTCCAATATCCATGAAGAGATTCCTGTTGATGAAGAAGAAACTGAAGAAGATATTGGCAACATGGAGCGTGAAATTGAGGACACCAGACTTTTTGAAGGAGGAGTTCTCACTTCCACAGCTAAAGATCACCCCACATCTCAAATCATTGGTGATGTTATGGCTCCAGTTCAGACAAGAAGATCCCATCAAGGTCTTGGTGGATTTATTGCCAATATACACAAGAAGGTTGATACCCCTCTTGTACAAGCATGTTTGTTTGCCTGTTTTCTGTCACAGGAAGAACCCAAGAAAATTTTTGATGCTCTCAAGGAACCAAGTTGGGTGGAAGCAATGCAGGATGAGCTTCACCAATTTGCTATACAGGATGTTTGGGAGCTGGTTGATTGTCCTAGATATGTGAGACCAATTGGGACAAGATGGGTTCTAAGGAACAAGAAAGATGAAAGAGGCATTGTGGTCAGAAACAAGGCACGTTTGGTAGCTCAGGGTTATACACAAGAGGAAGGAATTGATTATGAAGAAGTCTTTGCTCCAGTTGCAAGAATTGAAGCTATCAGAATTTTCTTAGCTTATGCTTCTTGCATGAATTTTACTGTTTATCAAATGGATGTGAAGAGTGCTTTCCTCTATGGCACAATTGTTGAGGAGGTTTATGTAATGCAGCCTCCTGGTTTTGAAGATCCTGAGAATCCAGACAAGGTTTATAGAGTAAAGAAGGCAATGTATGGCCTTCATCAAGCCCCAAGAGCATGGTATGGTACATTGTCCACCTACTTGGTGGAAAATGGTTTCAAGAGGGGCACCATAGACCAGACACTGTTTACAAAGAAGAAAGGAAAACATGTGTTACTTGTGCAGGTCTATGTTGATGACATCATTTTTGGCTCTACTGATCCAAAAATGAGTGAGGAATTTTCCAAGCTCATGACAGATAAATTCAAGATGAGTGCAATGGGTGAGTTGAACTTCTTTCTAGGTTTACAAGTTCAGCAGAAAGAAGATGGTATCTTCATCTCCCAGGACAAGTATGTAGCTGAAATCTTGAAGAAATATGGTTTTTCTCCACATGAGAAGGAGGCTTCTACTCCTATGGACAGACAACACCCCTGGGGAAAACTTGGAGCTGGAAAGGATGTGGATGTTAGGCACTATAGATCAATGATTGGTTCATTGATGTATCTTACAGCCTCAAGACCTGACATCATGTTTGCTGTGTGTGCATGTGCACGCCATCAAGTGACTCCCAAAGAATGTCACCTTTTTGCTGTGAAGAGAATTTTTAGGTACTTGAGATGTTATCCAGATCATGGATTATGGTACCCAAAGGATTCTCCATTGGACCTTATTGCTTATTCAGACAGTGATTATGGAGGTGACAAGTTTGATAGGAAATCCACAACTGGTGGATGCCAATTTCTTGGGAGCAGATTAATATCTTGGCAATGTAAGAAACAAACAGTGGTGGCAAACTCTACAACTGAAGCAGAATATGTGGCAGCAGCTGCTTGTTGTGGACAAGTCTTATGGATTCAGAACCAGCTGTTGGATTATGGGTATAATTTTATGCATACCAAGATTTTTGTAGACAATAACAGTACTTTATGCATTATTAAAAATCCTGTACATCATTCTAAAACCAAACACATAGAAATTAGACATCATTTTATAAGAGATTGCTTTGAGAAAGGTTTAATACAACCAGATAGGGTAGATACTGAAGATAATGTAGCTGATTTATTAACTAAACCTTTTGATGCTGGAAGATTTCAATATTTGGTAACAAATATTGGAATGGTTAATCTCACTTAATATGTGTTTTGGAATATTTTTGTAAAAGTATATACAGGATAATGCATTGTTATTGGTCTCTGTGATGATTTAGATTTTCCACATTATTTTTCTAACACTGACAAAGGTAAATACAACGCTGTCAAGTGTTATTTTGCCGTTGTTGGAGATATTATGGTCTAACGCTGACAAGAGTTCCTTCAACGCTGATAAGTGTTGTAGGGACGCTGTTAGCAACAAGTGTTAGTTTTGTGGTTTTCATCTAAATGTGCAGGTAATGGTAGCTTTATGCCATTGGATACAGAGTTGCTTATGGATCTTTGAAGAGCTATTTGGACATGTTTTGTTTATGGATGATGGTTGGAATATTTATATTCCTATCTTGACATAAATTTTTAATGTTCATATATATTGTTGAGAACTCATGTATCATAGTTTGAGGGGAGGTTTAAGGAACCTTTAGGACTCTTGGGTATTCTTAGAATACTCTCATCACAATTCTAGATTGTGTCCACTGGTGAGTATGGGTTAGTTTTACTAAACCATGAGGCACTGTAGCATGCATAGTATATCAACTTTGCATGCTGCCAAGACATTTTTGACTTAGAATTGGTTATGGTCTGATGGGAGGCTTGGGAATTCTTTTGATATGGGTTTTACCTGGGAGTAACAAGGATTTTATGAGGTAACTTGGTTGTTAAGAATTTTGGTTAGCAAGGGACACTAGAGGACTGTTATGTCTATCTTGCTTATGCAAGTGTGCATAACTGGACAGTGCTTGCCGCCCTATGATAATTATCAGCTTTTGGTTATCTTCTCTAGGATAAATTACTTGTTAAGGTCATTGTTCACTTTTTAAAACAATTTTATTTTTGGACGCTGACAAGATTTTTCCAAGCGTTGTTGTGACCAAAATGGACGCTGACATGGCTTTAGGCGAACGTTGACAGGATTATAGCCGTTGGGCGTTGATGGGTTATATTTGACCGTTGACAAACAATGGGACCTACCCAGTTGTAACTTTTTGACATATTTTCAAGCCGTAATTTTAGGAGTTGTTACTTTCATTTAATGCATGAGATAACTTATAAACTTTTTCAATATTTTCATGATTGATTTTTGAAAATCTTTGCCTATTTTTGGGCCAATCACGTGCATTCATCCACTCCTATAAATTTGGCTCCTATTTTAAACAGGGTATCTATAATTCTTGTCTAACAATTTTCTCTTATCAACCTTCATCTTTTATACATCAAATTAATAGCTTTCATCAATGGCACCAAGATTTAACTCAGCAGAATTGGATTTGGGGTTCAAGTCTCAACACAACATGATTGCATATCTTGTTGCTGATAATACTTTGTTCCCTGAATACACACAGATGGTGGAGTATTTGAATGCATCCCCATTAAGGTATGCTCTTTCTCATGCCCCACTCATTCCAGTCACACACATTAAACAGTTTTGGAACACTGTCAGTTCCACAACAGTTAATGGAATGACAACATTGACTTCTATTGTACATGGGAGACCTTGGGTGGTTACTGAGGCCTTGGTACGCCAGGCCTTGCATCTTAATGATGCTGATGGTATAACCATGCTTCCCATATCTGAAATAGAACAAGGGCTAAGGGCTTTGGGATACCCTATTCCTGATGAAGGTACTCTTAATAAGTACCATAAGCAGGAATTTCCCCCAGCCTGGAAGTACCTAATTCACATTCTCCTTCAGTGTTTGAGTCCCAAATGTACTGCACATAATGAGATCAATAGATCTATTGCATCTGCTATTGTGTGTATTGCAACAGGGCAAAATTATAATTGGTCTAAAATGATTTTTGAAGGAATGTGTAAAAACAAGGGGACAAAAATGACTTTAGCTTATCCCCGTTTTCTGCAAATGGTTTTTGATGCTCAAAGATATTGTTTAAGGGATCACAATGACTTTTATAAGATCCCTGAACAAAAGAAGGCTATTTTTACCAAGATGAATTCACCACCTCATAGAGACCTACCATTAACCCCAGCCATGCTTGCTGTTATTGCAGCAGCACAACCTCGACCAGACCCCCAACCTCATATTGACCCTCAACCACAACTTGAGCCTATCCCTGAACCTTTACCCTCACCTGACCAAATGCAAATAGACCAAAATCCCTTTGACGCTGACACATCTAATGTGGGCGTTGATATGCCTGTTTCCAACGTTGCCACCCAACCATCACAATCCCAAACACCCCTTAACCAACCTACATCTACACCATCTTCTACACCATCTTCCACACCACCAGAATATAGGTTGATTAAACGCCAAAGGACTGCTGGAGTGTTCTCCTCTGGTGGTCCTAGCCATGTAGCAGAGAGAACCACCACCACAAGTGTGGCTGGTGACCTGGATGAGGCTGGGACTATTGGTTCTGGCTTAGAAGCTGGCCAAGACAGTCCCACCATAATTAAGTCCTCATCCATGCCCAATGAACCTAACTTGGGAGGTCAAATTCCCATTTTGGAAGAGGGCAGACTGGAACCAATGACGCTTTTAGAATTGACGGCTGTCTGCATTAGCTTGCAAAAGCAAAATGCAGACTTGGTACAAATTGTCAGTAACCAAGGCCTTGAACTCAAAGACTTGAGGGAGAGGATTGTTGTTTTGGAGAGTGCTCATTCAAGGGGAGGTATGGAGGAGTCTTCCAAAGGGGAGGAAGCAAGAAATCTGAGTGATAAGAGCAGTCAAGATGGTCAATCATTGGATATTGCTGAAGCTCTTACTAGTTTGAAGGAACAAAAAGGTTTTGATACGTCCTTAATCTCTCCAACAAATTTAAATTTATCATTTACAGATATGCTGAGAGAGGTTACACAAGGCGCTGAGGGAAAATATTTGAGCGTTGATAAGACAAGTTTGGACGCTGACAGAAGTATTTTGGGCGCTGATAGAGGAAATTTGGGCGTTGACAGATCTGCATATGGAGGTGATGTATTCCAGTCATCATCTATCATCAAAGATGTTCCTACTCAGGTATTATCATCTACCCTACAAACAATTGAACCAACAGATAAGGGTAAGGGTAAGTTGGTAGAAGAAAATGTTCCAAAGAATGCAGCTCAGGTTGAATTTGATAGAAGGTTGGCTGAGCAAATGATGGAACAAGGTGAGAAGGAAAAGTCACCATTTGTTGTGACTTCTGAGGAAGAAAGTGATGGAGGCAGCTCAGATTCAAGTGTGATGATTGTTGAACCAGAAAGACTTGAGTATGGTGATAAGCTTGCTAAGGAAAGGCTGAGAGATTTGAAGTTGCAAATTGATTTTGATATGCCAGAGGTAGTTCAGATGTACAATTCTTGGGAAGAAAGCTGCATGGATAATCCAGACTTGACCATTTCTGATCAGATATGGGGTTTGGAAATTCTTCTTAGAGTTCAGCAGGATTGTAAGGTGATGTTGAAATACATGGCAAGCAACATTCTCTCTCAACTGAAAAGGGATAGAAGAAAGCTCTATTTTATGTTGCTCAAATGTCATGGAGTTGGATGGACACATCAAAAGCTGAAGGCTTTGACATTTGATGAGTTGGAACATAGGGCTTATCCTATTTGGGTGAAAGTGCAGGAAGAGAACACTTTCAGACTTCTTTCAGATGAAAGAAAGGAGCAACTTGCAGAAGAGATGGCAATCAAGAAAGCTATGATAGTCCCTAGACCAGTGAAGAAGGGATTTGTTCTTGAGTTTCCAAAAGATATGTCTCAACTGTATCCAAGTGAAGCAATCATTAGAAAGAGCCTCAAGCTCTCCCCATTAGAAGCTTCAGATATGGTTCATGTGTTACCATTAGATTCCAGGAATCCAATTATAAGTTATGAGGAAGATGAATGTGGATTCTGGAAAATTGGAAGATTTGGCAAGGAGGTACACACTTTTACCACTCTCATATCTTTATTTGCAAGTTGTGACAGAGAAGACTTGGTAGACCTTTGGAGGTTACTAGAGACCAAGTATGAGGCTGAAGCACCAACTTCAGCCAATGGAATAAAACTTTGGACCACATTCAAAAGAATGTGTGGGACAAATGAAGAAGATCCTGAAATATGGAAGGATCTTGAAGATGACCTCAGTGGTCTTCAATGGAGATTATATTCAGCTGCTGGTGTATACCATTTGAGTTCTACAAAGTTTGCTGAGTATTTACTTGTAGATGCTCAGTATTTCATATCCAAGTCTGTTTTGGAGAAGATGAAGGACACCCAGTTGGAGATAGATTATACAAGTGACGTGGCAAAGAATTTGATCAGATTTATTTATTACCAATATGATAAGGTTTGTCAGACTCCTCCAAGTTCTTAATGTTTATTCAGAAACTTGATCATAAGAGTGGATATCAAGTTTAGGGGAGGATTGTTGGGAATAAATTTAGGCCAGAACACTTGAACGCTGACAAGAACAACTCAAGCGTTGACAAGAGCAAAGTGAGCGCTGATAGCATAAGCGTTGACAAGTTAAAGTCAAGCGTTGACAGATTGAAGACAAGCACTGATGGAAGTTGTGAGCTACACGTATGTTATATTCTAGATTACTTCTAGTAAGGATAGAAACGACAATGTATTTTCTATGTTTATCTTTACCTAGAATAATTGATTCGTAGCTTATTGTACAAGACTTCTTGTTCTATAAAAGAAGATCTTTTAGGTTAATGTTTAATATCAGTTTTCATAGTATTCGCAAGTTAAACCTTTCATTGTAATCAACACGATTATTCTAATACAAGTGAAAGTTTGTTTAACATCATTGTGTTTTAGATCAAGTGTTAATTCCGCATAACACTTTGTTACTTTATTCATAAGCAAAGGTTTCTCTACGTGTAGTACTTGATTTAATCTCGTATACACAAAGCTAATCGATCTAAGTTTGGGATCAACACTCATTTTCGTATTCCGATTGGTATGATTTTCAAGTATTCCGATTAGTGTGGTTTTTGAACATTCCGATTGATCCTCTTGGTCCATTATTCCGATTTGCCAACTCCTCAACATTCCGATAAAGTGATCGGAATATATCTCGATTACTGCATTTTTCCCTTATTCCGATTTAGTTGTTTTGATATCTTCCGATCTTACTTTCTTTTAGTACTTTTCAACTTGTTCATATTTTTAGAAAGTTTTCAAGTGTTAGTTTTTATTGAGTGCTCATTTATTTTTCTAATATAATCTTTAAGTCTTCAAGCATTTATTATTAAACTCATCCTTTTAGTTTAATCTTTCAAAGTTTTAATTTTACTCTTCGACACTTAATTTCTTGTCATTAGTTTAAAATAGATAAAAAAACCATCACCTTTTTATTAACCAAGAACAAATCATTCCACTTAGAGACGAGATCAATTCGAGGAGATACCGAGAGATAAATCCGAACCCATATCTAATAAATCTATCAAATGGCGCCGCTGCCGGCTCTTCTCGTTAAGATCAACAGTTTTTTGTGAGAACTTGGATTTTGGGATCCGTTCACCGTGAACGTTACTTTTTCATAAAAAATTTCAAAAACCCTAAAAAATATAAAATTTTCAAAAATCCTAAAAATTAAAAAACATAAAAAACCAAAAAATATTTTTGCTTTGTTTTTGTCTTGTTAGTTCTTTTGCAGGTGTATGCTCACTCGATCAACGTCTTATCAAGAGCCCGAGCCTCTAGATAACTTAGACATGGCCGGTGTACAAAACAACAACAATAACCCACCTCAAAACAATAATAATAACAATAACAATCCACCTTTCAACAACATGAATAACAACAACAACAATGAGCCTCTACCGGATAATCACCCGATGATTGAATTTCTGCAAGCTCATGTAGATGGCAACACTGATCCAATTGTTATACCCACGTTTGCAGCCAACAACTTTGAGCTCAAATCCGGCTTTATCCAGATGGTCTCTGCTCAACCATTCTTGGGGCGTACCATTGATGATCCACATGACCACATCAAGAGATTCTTGCTACACACCAATACGGTCAAATTCAATGGTGTTCCACAAGAGGTAATCCGTACTACCGCTTTACGGAATGAAATCAAAAATTTTGAACAAAAGTACGATGAGTCGTTTAGTGAATCTTGGGATCGTTTCAAAGATCTTTTAAGAAAATGCCCACAACATGGTTTTACCAAAGTGTACCAAATTAACACTTTTTATAATGGTTTAAGCATGAATGACCAAGATTCACTAAATAGTGCCTCGGGGGGGTAATCTTTTGGCTAAGACTTCCAATGCTGCTTGGGATATCATTGAGAATAAGTCTCGTGTGCAAACCAAGAGTGTGAGGACCAATGTCGCTAGTGCTAGTACTAGTGACAGCGACAAGTGAATCGACAAAATCACTACACTTCTTGAAACACTTGCTACCCAAACCGCCAGCAACACTAACAGCATCAACGCTAAAAACGCTAAAGACGCTCAAGTCAATGCTGTTAGCCAACCATGTGAGATATGTGGGGGTCCTCATTCTTACACCACTTGTACTGCCACCCAAAACTACCCTTCTGAGAACGTGAATGCAGCATACGGTACCTATCCTCAACCCGCTTATCAAGCTCGTCCTCAAGGTGACCGCAACCTGCTTAGCTACCGTTCGAACAACTATCTCTCACCACCTGGTTCTACTCCTAACAACCCAAACCAACAACAAAACCTCAACTGCCCTCCTCAACAACAACAACAATCTCGTGGACCATACATACCACCTCACAAACAACAACATCCACCTCAACTAAACAACCAAGTTTACCAGCAACCTGCTTATCAACCACCCACATACAATGCTCCTCCCAACCAACCCACCGCTTTACACCAAGAAGTGGAAACCTACATGAGGACTAACGATGTGATCGTGGAAAATCTTCAACAGGAAGTGCGCAACTTGAAAGCAGACCTGATGAAACAAGGGAACGATCTGAGAGCTGATATGAGAAACACTATGGATAGTCAAACGAATGACTTAAGGAACATGATGGCTAGTTTTTTCCACGTTAATCAACCCACTTCTTCGGGTACTCTTCCGAGTAACACCGTTGCGAATCCAAGAGGGGAGATGAAAGCAATCACCACTCGCAGTGGCAAAGGTACCAAGGAACCCGAGCTTCCTATACCTCCACCTTTGGTTGTGACTAAGGAGAACGAGTCACCTGCTCGTATTCATCATCCTTCTACTTCCCCAATTTCTCCGCCTCTTACTTCTACCCCTCCTCCACCCAAGGATGTGAGTGATCCTTCGATCCCAAAGCCTTCCTCTTCTTCCAATATACCTTATCCATCTAGGTTGAGGAAAGAGAAGCTCAAAAGCAAGGATGATATTCAGGTTTTGAACTTTCTTAAAATGTTCAAACAATTGAATTTCAACATCTCCTTCGCTGAGGCTCTCGCTCACATGCCTAAATATGCGAAAATGTTCAAAGATCTTCTTAGCGACAAGGAGAAGCTTCTTGATATTGCCAACACCCAACTTAATGAGAATTGCTCTGCAGTGCTCTTAAGGAAATTGCCAACCAAGCTTGGTGATCCGGGTCGTCTCTTAATACCTTGCAATTTCCCGGGAGTAGAGAATTGCATGACCCTAGCCGATCTAGGTGCCAGTATTAATCTAATGCCTCTTAGCGTTTGGAAGCAATTATCTCTCCCTGAGCTAGTCCCCACCAAAATGACTTTGGAATTAGCTAACCGTACGGTTGCTTATCCAGTGGGGATAGCCGAAGAAGTCTTTGTAGGAGTCGACAAATTCACTTTTCCTGCCGATTTCGTCGTCGTCGACTACGAGATGGACCCTCGTGTTCCATTGATCGTGGGTCGTCCATTCCTGAGGACCGGTCGCACTCTTATCGATGTTGAAGTCGGTGAGCATATCATGAGAGTGGGTGACGATAAAATCGTCTTCAACATGGGAAAGTTGTCTAAACAACCTTATTCAAACGAGAGTGTTAATTGTATTGACGTTCTGGATGAGGCTTGTGAAGAACACTTTAATGATGCTTGTAAGAATATTCCTACCTCTCTTCCCAATGTTGAAACCGTTTCCTCTATTGATTCATCACTGTCTATATTTGGAGAAAGTGATTTGTTTTGGAAAGATCTTGAAGCCACCATGGCAGATGTGAACTTAGCTAATGATGATTCTCCTACCAATGAGGATGAAGACATGCATTTCTTTGAAAACCTTCTCAACAAAGACAATCTTTCTCCACCATCTCCCACGGTTATTGCTATCGATGCTCCGACTTTGACAACGCCTCCCATCGAAAATCCTCCGGATTTAGAACTTAAGGAGTTGCCGCCCCATCTCGAGTACGTGTTCCTTGAAGAAGAGAAGAAGTCGCCCGTCATTATCGCGAAGGACTTGAAAGAAGAAGAAAAATCTCGCCTCATCGCCGTGCTTAAAGCTCATAAGAAGGCAATTGCTTGGAAAATTTCCGACATCCGCGGAATTGATCCGAACTTTTGTACTCACAAGATTCTCATGGAAGATGACTTCAAACCCACAATATAGAGACAAAGAAGGGTTAATCCTAAAATTCATGACGTCATCAAACAAGAGGTTATCAAACTTCTTGATGCCGGCTTGATTTACCCTATTTCGGATTCGCCGTGGGTAAGTCCCGTCCATTGTGTGCCCAAGAAGGGCAGAATAACCGTTGTTCCCAATGAACACAACGAGTTGATTCCCACTCGTCTCGTTACTGGGTGGAGAGTTTGTATTGATTATCGCAAACTCAATGATGCCACGAGAAAAGATCACTTTCCTCTTCCCTTCATGGATCAAATGCTCGAGCGTCTTGCTGGTAATGACTATTACTGCTTCTTAGACGGTTTCTCCGGGTATTTTCAAATTCCCATCGATCCTAAGGACCAAGAAAAGACCACATTAACTTGTCCCTATGGAACATTTGCTTACAAACGCATGCCTTTTGGTTTATGTAATGCTCCTGGGACATTCCAAAGGTGTATGATGGCTATATTCCATGACATGGTGGAAGACACTATGGAAGTATTCATGGATGATTTCTCGGTTTATGGTGATTCTTTCTCTACTTGCCTTGCCAATTTAGAACGTATGCTGAAGCGGTGTGAAGACACTCGCCTTGTTCTTAATTGGGAAAAATGCCATTTCATGGTAAAAGAGGGCATCATGCTAGGACACAAAATTTCCAAAGCCGGTCTCGAAGTAGATCGTGCTAAAGTCGATGTTATCGCTAAGTTGCCTCCACCTTCAACAGTGAAGGGTGTGAGAAGTTTCCTGGGTCATGCGGGCTTTTATCGTCGATTCATCAAAGATTTTTCTCAAATCGCTCGCCCGATGACCCACCTCTTGGAAATAGATACTCCCTTTATCTTTTCTAAAGAGTGTATCGACGCCTTCAACTCGCTTAAGGATAAGCTAACTAAGGCACCCGTCTTGGTTACCCCTAATTGGGAGCTTCCCTTTGAGTTGATGTGCGATGCTAGTGACTATGCTATTGGAGCGGTTCTAGGACAAAGAGTGAACAAACACTTCCAACCGATCCATTACGCTAGCAAGACAATGACTGGGGCTCAATTGCATTACACGACAACTGAAAAAGAGCTTTTAGCTGTTGTCTATGCTTTTGAAAAGTTCCGCCCTTATCTTGTCCTTTCTACCACAATCGTTTACACCGATCATTCCGCGTTGAAGTACTTGTTGACTAAACAAGATTCTAAACCAAGACTTCTTCGCTGGGTTTTGCTACTCCAAGAATTTAAAATCGAAATTCGCGATAAGAAAGGAGCTAAAAACCTAGCCGCGGATCATCTCAGTATACTTGGGATCCTTACCAAGGGGATCATCCGAACAAAGAAATCAATGATTATTTTCCCCTGGAGACCTTAATGTTTATCAACTCGACTGCTAATGAAACCCCGTGGTTTGCGGACATTGCAAACTACTTGGCGGGTGGAATTCTCGTTGACGGGTTAACATCCCAGAAAAAGAAAAAGTTCTTTAACGACATTAAGACTTACTTTTGGGATTACCCGTATCTATTCAAACAATGTGCTGACTTGATTATTCGTCGATGTGTTGAAGGACCGACAGCTTTTGAAATTCTTGACGCTTGCCACAAAGGACCCACCGGTGGTCACTTTGGTCCCAACTACACCGCCAAAAAAGTGTTTGATTCGGTATTTTATTGGCCAACCATCTATGGTGATGCTCACGAGATGGTTAAACGTTGTGATGCCTGCCAAAAACAAGGAAAGATCACTCATAAAGATGAGATACCTCAGAATTTCATACAAGAATGTGAAATCTTTGATGTTTGGGGTATCGACTTTATGGGTCCATTCCCTTCATCTAAAGGAAACAAATACATCCTTGTAGCCGTTGACTACGTCTCCAAATGGGTTGAAGCCAAAGCTTTACCCACTAATGACGCAAGGGTGGTTTGTAACTTTTTGAAATCGCTGTTCGCTAGATTCGGCGTTCCTCGTGCTATTATCAGTGACCGCGGGACTCATTTTTGCAACGATCAATTTGCAAGAGTCATGGCTAAGTATGGTGTCAATCACCGTCTTTCCACCGCCTATCATCCCCAAACCAATGGGCAAGCTGAGATATCCAACCGTGGATTGAAGCGAATTTTGGAGCGTACTATGGGAGAGCATCGTGCCACGTGGGCCTATAAGTTAGATGATGCTCTGTGGGCTTTTTGCACTGCTTATAAGACCCCGATCGGTTGTACACCTTATCTTCTTGTGTACGGGAAAGCATGCCACCTTCCTATCAAGCTGGAACATAAGGCGCACTGGGCCTTGAAGTGGGCTAACCTCGACATCAACAAAGCCGGTGATCATCGCAAGAGTCAACTCAACAAGCTCAACGAACTGAGGAATGAAGCTTATGAGAACTCGCTGATCTACAAAGAGAAGACGAAGATCATTCACGACGCAAAAATCAAGAACCGAGAGTTCCACGTTGGTGATCAAGTCTTACTTTTTAACTCTCGGTTGAAGATCTTCTATGGCAAGTTGAAGAGCCGATGGTCTGGTCCATTCACCGTCGCCAAAGTCTTTCCATATGGGACCATTGAGCTTTCTCAGCCAAATGGGCCCAATTTCAAAGTGAATGGCCAGCGTCTGAAGCTGTACTTTGGTGAGGACATCTCTCAAGAGATGATTCCATCCCTCACCACTTTCCCCATGAACTAATTTTTGGTCGAGTTAGGCTCGTGACTCGGTTATCAAAAACAAGCGCTCCTCGGGAGGCAACCCGAGTACCTATCCTTTTCTGTTTTTACCTCCTAAGTGTAGGGGGACCTGTATAGGTGTTTGTTTTTGTGTGGTGATGTGATTACAGGGATGAAGGCACTCTTGGAACCTCTGATGAATGCACTCACATTTGAAATTGATCACTTTAGTCGTCTCTTCCTTAGCTTGATTTAACCAACGTGCACAATGTCATAAGTGTAGGGGAGACTTTTCCCACATGCTTAAACATTGAGGACAATGGTTATCTTAAGTGTAGGGGGGACTTCTATCGAAGTTTTAAGTGGACTTTTCCATGAAAATGCCTTCATTTAACCGGAAAATCTTCTTTTTCAACATTTTTCAAATTTTTAATTAACTTTGGCCATTTAGTCGTAATTTTAAAATTTTTCTCGTTGCTTTCATATGTATATATCCCGCAATAAAGTCTAAAATATTAATAAAGTGGTGTAGCTAGTTTAGAAGTCTTTGACATATTAGGCCCGTTGCGATTATTTTGACTCAACCCGAATAGACTTATCTAAGTTTATTCTAGCTAGTATCCTTAACCATGTAGACCTTAATTGGTTTATTAGGCTAAGCATCCACGAATCTCATTACTTAAGATTTTAAATTGTGGAGAACGAGAAATGATAGAGTCAATTATAAGTCGGTATTCTTGCACAAGCTCACTTGGTATAATTATTTGCCTATTCTCCCATCACTTGCTAATAATTTATCTGCAATAAGAAAGGTCGTACGATTTGAAAAGTTACTTAGCTTCTAGCCCAAGATCGTTTAAAAGTTGCTCGATAATGTTAAGAGTTCATAGCCAAGGCATAACTTATGAAGCGGGGCGCGAAGATTGGCGAGTCCGAAAAGGCCCTAACAAGGCATGAGGATTCAATCTTATTGCTAAAGATCCAAGGTGATGTGAAAAGCATTATTCCCAAAATCAATATGAAGGATCAAGACTCACGACGAAAAGCAATCAACTCCCATAAAGATCATGGAGAAGTCTATCCGAAAAGACCCTAACAAGGTATGAGGATAAATAGATCCAAGTCCGGAAAGGAGGCGGATCGTTGTATCTCAAAATCCCAATTAGAGATTGAAGAAATAATCATGAAGTCGTGGTCAACAAAGTTGGAGTACCCCTCAAAAGTCTCCAAAGTGAAGAAACTCTATTAACGATGAGAAGACCATTATCTCAAGAACGTCTCTCAAGATAAGAAGTATGAAGTACATGCCAAATATCGGCCCGAGAAAGGTCTCAAATCGTGAACCAATTATGCCAAGATATGAACTTTTTGATATCCCGAGAAGCAGTTTTAAGAGATTTTGTCCTTTAGCTAACTATTGATCAAATCGTCCTACTTTGCTTTCGGCCTAAATAACTATCAAAATAAGTCCAAAAATGCATCTTCATGATCATTCTAAGACAAAAATAAAATATAAGAGATACACCTAGGAATAAGGTAGTTTAAGCATTTAATTAAGCCATGTGTGTCAGTGTTTGATTTGCTAACTTATAATAACAATGATCTCGTTTTTAAGCTTAGTTTGGGGAACGTGAAACTTGAGGGTGATAAATCTTCGCAGCACCAAAGCCCTAATGTAAGTCCTTGACCTCTTTGCAAGTTATTTCCATCCTTTTGTTTACTTTAAAGTTTTAATTTCTCTTAGTACTTTCATTTTTGTTTAGTAGTATATTAATAAAGCCAAGGTTGATTGATTCTGAGAAAAGTGTAAATGTGCTTTGTCACTAAGCATTGCATGAGGGCATGGAAATGGTTAAGTGTAGGGGATTTGATAGGTGTGAAAACACACATCCTTTTACCACTTATTTCTGGCTAAAACAAGACCAAAACACGTATTTAATATCATTTGTTTGGAATTATGCGTGGTTTTTGTGTTTATTGTGTTTTCAGAGTCAACCGGATGAATACTGAAGAAAACATGGGATTGTACGGGTTTTATCGAGGAAAAAGACTCAAGACGAAGTCTACTGTCCAAGAGATGCAAAAGATTTGAAGTCATTGTGCCTATTTGAAGATTTATCGAAGAATAGAGCCAAAGATGGAAGATTCATATATGTCGAAGAACTCGAGTCTATTAAACAAAAGATTATAAGACGAGTTGGAATTATTCACCGACACTTCTAAAAATCCAAAGTTGGAAACGTTTATTTAAGGAAGCGTGAAGATTAAAGAAGAAAGAAGAAAAAGAAGCCCAAACCAAAGCCCAATCACAAGCCCACCACCACAAGACTTTCCTATAAATAGGACTTTACTTCACAAATTTGCATACTTTGTTTTTTTAGGTAGTTTGTAGTTTCATTATTCTCTCTAGTTTTAGAGAGAGAAAGTTCTAAACTTTCTCTCACTAGATTTCATCTTTTTCTCTTTCAAGATCAAAACTTTGTATTATTTTTCATTAATCAAGTTCAAGTTTTTAGCTTTTAATCTTTAATCTCATCCTTCCTTTCTTTGATTTTGATTGATTTTGGTACAAGTCTCGTATGATCCGTGTTGTTCATCAATGATTTTGTGCTTAAAAAGTTAATCTTTTATGTTTCCTAAGTTTTTACACAAATAAGCTTTGAGATCCTTGTGCTTATTGGCTTATTTGTTAGTTTTGCTTATTTACTTTTTAAAGTTTTTCTTAAAAAAGTTTATCTTTTTATCATTTGATTTAAGTTTTTGCTTATTTGAAGTTTAGATAAATTGTTATTTGAGCTTATTTGATTGGATTTATTTTAGATTCGTGCTAGTATTGGGTTTTAGCTTATTCCAATAGCTTATTACCCTTGCAAAAGGCTCGGATCAGCATAGTTTTCGGAAAGGGAGAAGCCCTATTCCGATCGGGTATTCCGACCTAGCACACCCCCTTATTCCGGTCTTCAGATCGGAAAAGGGTTTTACAATATTCCGATTTGCCCCTTTTTACCATATTCTGATTTAGCATTGTTTCAAGTATTCCGATTGTGGTAAGTTTTTCAAGATTCCGATTTACCCATTTTAACATATTCCGATTGTTATTGCTTTATGATATTCTGATTGCTCATTTTTCTATATTCCGATTGTACTCATTTTCGTATTCCGATTGGTATGATTTTCAAGTATTCCGATTAGTGTGGTTTTTGAACATTCCGATTGATCCTCTTGGTCCATTATTCCGATTTGCCAACTCCTCAACATTCCGATAAAGTGATCGGAATATATTCCGATTACTGCATTTTTCCCTTATTCCGATTTAGTTGTTTTGATATCTTCCGATCTTACTTTCTTTTATTACTTTTTAACTAAGTTTATATTTTTAGAAAGTTTTCAAGTGTTAGTTTTTATTGAGTGCTCATTTATTTTTCTAATATAATCTTTAAGTCTTCAAGCATTTATTATTAAACTCATCCTTTTAGTTTAATCTTTCAAAGTTTTAATTTTACTCTTCGACACTTAATTTCTTGTCATTAGTTTAAAATAGATAAAAAAAACCATCACCTTTTTATTAACCAAGAACAAATCATTCCACTTAGAGCCGAGATCAATTCGAGGAGATACCGAGAGATAAATCCGAACCCATATCAAATAAATCTATCACAACCCCAAGGTGCCGGCCGGCATTTTTCATTCTGATCCCACTTGCCGCCAGCAAAACCATGGTGCCGGTCGGCAAGTTTGCCATTAATAAGAAAAAGTTTTTCTTATTTAACTTTTGTTGAGTTGTTTTATGTTTTTAAGTGTTTAAATTATTTTTATTTGTCATATGTGTGATGTTTATATGCATAATGTTTGTTGTCTTGTGTGTTTGTCTCTTTTTGTTTGCATGCATGATGGTTTGTGTTTGTTTAAGTTCATGTGGTTCATGTATGAACTTTGTGGGTGTGTTCGCTGGAAACCCTCACGAGACTATAACTTGTCCACTCGGGATACCGAGGGGTTTAAAGGCTTGTTGCATACGCTAAATGCAATCGTGTTGCCTACGTAAGTGTGCTTAATTAATTAACGTGTTTTGTAGTTTAGTTTATTTTGCAGGTTCAATAAGGCTTATGGATGATGGATTGGTTATGATGGATGATTGGTATGTGTATACACATGATGGAGATGAAATCGCTTGATCTTCCTTACATGGCATCTTTTCATATGGAGATCAATTGCAATTTCTTAGCCCGGGAAGTTTCATTTCTCTTGGACTATTTATTTATTTTCCTCACTTTTCACGCTTTGAAGTTTATTTTCATATTGAGTCCAATCCAAAACTTAAGTGTGAGGGGAAATAAATTGGAAAACGAAACCACCTTTATTATCTAAAATTTTTGGGCTATTATAAAAAAAGAAAAAAAGAAAAAAGGGAGAGTTTGTATACTTGTTTGCCTTACGATCTAAATGTTTTCACACGCTTGTCGTAAATATATTTCAATAATGATCCACAGGGTGACAATAAAAAAAATAATAATTCTAAAATAAAAAATATATATAAGTTTTAGTGAGATCACACATGTGTGATATAATTGTATATGCGTGATAAAGAGGCAACCTTAGGAATAAAACCCAAATAGTTTGTTCCAATTTTCTCTTTAGCTAGTTTCATCGATTAGCTAACCTCTCATATTAACCCTTTTGTTAGCACTTTCTTCTAGTGCTAGATACCCTTAGAACACCTATTGATCCATTCTTTTCATTTTTTGGTAAATCCACTAAAAAATAAAAAATATCTAACCTTAAAAGTTAGCCTAACTCTTGTCAAAGTCTAAATGGTGTGTTGCTAGTTTCTTGTATGGTGGATAGTTTTTGATGATTATTAGTTGCCACAATTCTCTATGTTTGTGTGTTCCATTCCAACAAAGATGGAGATTGATCACCTTTATATTTATATTTTTTGTGGTGTGTGCTTAAGCGAAGTGTGAGGGGAGCATGTGCTGGATGTTGAAAAAAAATTTTGAAAAAAAGAGGAGGATGAGAAAAGAAAAAAAAGAAGAATAAGTCATCGAAAAAAGTATATAAAAAAAGTAATGACAATATTATGAAGATGAAGGAAGATGAAGTATGTTTAGATATCGATTAGCCAATGTGCTAAGACGTTATATATGCGTTGAATAAGCTCGTAGCTATGATCATTTTTGGGCTTGTGATATGTCCGGTAACTAGCAACATGGGACTTAGACTTTTAACTCGTATATTCTTTATACACCTCTCATAAAAATTCTCATTTCTTATCCATACCAATTAACCCTTAGCCTTGTGACCCATATTAAAGTCCTTAGATGTGTACACTTGGTGCTCATGCCATTCGGTTTAGTCTTGTTTATACTTTGTAGAATTTCTTTTATTTTTAGAAACCATTTTATGCACCATGTGGTAAATATTTTTCTTTATTTGCTTGAGGACAAGCAACCTCTTAAGTGTGAGGGGGTTTGCACCTTTAGCAATTTCGTATATATATAATAAAAAAATGAAAAAAAATCCCAAAAATATTTTCTTTTACTTGTTTGAGGACAAACAACCTCTTAAGTGTGAGGGGGTTTGCACCTTTAGCCATTTCTAAAAATAAATGAAAAAGATTTTCACTTTTTCATATAATTTTAAAAATTTCTTATCTTTTAGAACTTAGTCATTTTGTTTATATCCTTAGTTTTATTTTATTTGGTTAAGGGCAAGCAAAGTTTTTCTTTTCCTTGCTCGAGGACGAGCAGAACTTAAGTGTGAGGGGATTTGATAACTCTCAAATCTAACATATTTATATGAGCATATACGTGGTGTTTATGCATATATTTGTATTATTATTGTGAACATATGATACTTAATGAAGCATATTTGCTGTTGTGGGTTCATCAATGGTTACATCATGAGAAATGAAGAAAAGACGTGAATTGGAGGTGAAAAGATGAACGAGACATGAAAGTGTAGCTCTCGTATGATAAATAATACAATGATAAAGAGTCTTGGAAACAAAGAAGAAGGACTAGAAGGGAAAAGTGGGAATGTTGGCCCAGTTGCCACCGACAACACTTTTGCTTCCACCGACAAAACGTCTCTCAGTTGCCACCACCGGCAAATCAATGCCCAGTTGCCACCGACAACACTTTTGCTGCCGCCAACAAGTTGCCCAGAAAAAATTTAGAGAAGTCACAATAAACATATCTTCCACTTCTCCAAGTTACCTTAAACACTCCAATTATGTCCATAACACCTAAAGACCGTTCATTTTCTCTTCATTACTCCATTCCCTAGAACATTACTCACATTTGGCTCTAAGAAAACTACTTGGTGGCCAAGTATAATTCACATATAAATAAACCCATGGGGTAGTGTTCATCATATATATCCATCTCATCATTCCTTCAATCATCGTCTATCCCATATTTCTGTGATTTTGATATAACCCCTCACCCAAGTGGTGAGGGGTGGAATTGATAACCATGATCATGTAATAAGCCATGGAAGTTGTAGAGAAGAAAACCACACCATAAACAACTCAATCTCCAACAATCCTCATTCCCAAACACCCCAAAAGGCTCTTATACTCGCACCAAGAGGTTAATGTCCAAGAAGGTTATGGGTGATGCATTGTAATATGGTTGTTCTATTGGTTAGTATCATTTGGATACTTTGTAGCTATAGATTCTAATGTTGGGTAACTCCTTCTTTATTATTCAATAAAGTTTATGTTCATGTTCATGGTGATTCTTATGTGATATTGTGAATGTGTTGATACTTGCATTGTTTATATGAAAACTTGTGATATATGGATGTTTGGATTCTATTAGTGTTTGTATTGGATTATGGTGATAACATTATATTTGGTTAAATTAGAGCTTGTTCTTGTTTGTCAATTAGGTTAATCATTGTTGAATCTATATGTCAAAATTATTCTCAATATGGTTGATGTCAATTCATTAATCGACAAATGATTTGGTCTTGTGCTTGTGAAGATTGTGCAAGAGACTTAATAAACATAACAAGTAAAGGTTTAATCTAGATTATAGGTCGAAAAGAGTTTTTTGAATATATTATTTTAATCATCTTTCAAGTAAATAGAACTTGTCAAATTGATAACACTAAGTCTATGGGCCGAAATAATTCATGTTGTTATTGGTTTAGGCATAAGGCTCATGAGTAACAACTTGATTGATACTTATGTATACTTGATTTATAAAGCACTAGTGTCTTATTATTGGTTCTATAGGTCGAAAGGATTACCTTTAATATGTGTTCCAAACTAATCATCTTAGTGTCCATGTGATCATTTGACTATACTTGTATGTTCTTTCTGTGCTAGTGCCTTTAACGATTCTCATGGTGGTGTGATCGTGACAATCATACTTACCATTGTTACAAACAACTACAGTTGAGTATAACCAAGTCCCCTGGGACGACCTTGACTTACCAACCTAATTGCAATATGACTAGAGTATACTTGCTCAAATTTGTGTTCCTAATTAATATCGGTAATTATTATTTATAAATTTAAAACCCAATGTTTGGAAAGATCTCATATCAAGTTTTTGGCTTCTTGTCTAGGATTTGTATTTGTAGTTCCTTTTAAATATACCTAGTGTATAGAACGCATCAGCCACATCAGAAAAAAGAACCAACCAGAGAGTGATACGTTGTTCCCTCATAACTCATCTCTTCAGCAAAACGGGGAAGTAGCTAGAGGCCATTTCAGAAGACGAGTCCAACATGAAACTTGCTCGTCTCGATGAGACGAATCCAACGGTATTAACCTCATGCCTTGTCGTTCAACCAATCAAAAACACCCAATTCATGCCCAAACCCTAATCCACATGGTATTTTCATATTGGCCAATCCAGCTGTCAATTCCTGACACCGTGTCACTCATACATTACTCTCCTCACCCACACGCAAACCCACCTACCTTAACACTCTCTCACTCCCAATAAATAGCAACACGCTCTTCCCACCTCACACAACCCTTTTCCAGCATTGTGTTTAGTTTGAATTTATTTTCAAATTAGTTTAAATGTTTTAGTTTATGCTTATATAAGTTTCCATTTCCAATTATACTCAAGTTTCTTCGATAAGAAATAAAAATTCCAAAAATCTAATGTTCATCCTTCGTTTTCATTAGTTCTGCTACTGCTACTGTTTGAATTGGTTATGTTGTGATTGATTCATGTTATATAGCTTAGATATAAGCTCTAACAACTTGTTTTGGTGTTATTTGGTGAAGTATTGAAAATTTGTAGATTTCTGGAGGAAAATTCAGATTTAATCACACAGATCATGATTCTATGTGTTTAGTTGGTTGATTATTGCTGTTGAAGGATATAGTAGGTTAGTTGTTGGAAATACGTTTTTACGTATTTAGAAAGGATCGGTCACTCCAACAATATATACGTAGTATGGGCTCGTGATCCAATATGTAAACAATATAGCCTATCAAGCCCACATGTAGGGTGGGCTATATATACCTCTCCTAACATGTTAGGAGGGGTTGGTCATTAGTTGTTCATTGTTCATTTACACTTAATGATTCTCTTTCTTTTAATTTCACCTTTCTCTCTCTTTTTCTTCATCTTTCTCCCTCTCTTTTAGATCTTAACAACACTTGTACAATCATAAGAAAACGTGGACCTACAATTGGTATCAAGAGCCATGGTTGATTGGTTTTATATGTTGATTGTTCATCATTGATTTGTGAGTTTTGATCTAAATTCATTCGATCCGAAAAAATTTGTGTGTGTTTTTTATGGTTTAATCTTCCTAAGATCATCTACATAGTAATTGTAGCGATTTTAGATATTTGTTTTGGTAAAAACAAGAAAAAGTTGGAATTTTTGAGTAAAAATTACAAGTGTTTGAAATTTTTTGGTATTATTCGGAATAGAGGGTTTACACATTCCGAATAGTATTGCAGTCCAATATTCCGAATTATTATCTGTTTTCACATTCCTACTTAATTTTTTCCCTCGAAAATGACATTGCATTCCGAATTATGGTGAGAAAATGGATTCTGACTTCTTTTTTCCCTCCAACATGAGACTTACATTCCGACTTGTTTCATAAAACAGATTCCGACTTAGTTTTTTTTCCCTCCAAAAAGTATCTCATTCCGAACTATTTTTACATATTCTGACTTGGGTTTTATTTCCATATTCTAACTTCGGTTTTATTTCCATATTCCGACTTATTCATTTGTTTCCTCTGAAAATAGTATTCCATTCCGACTTATTATTCAGAATACTTTTCATTTCATGTTTATTATTTGGAATCCGTATCCACTTTGTTATTCGGAATCCGTATCCGTTTTTTATTCGGAATACACTATATTTCATGTTTTTTATTCGGAATCTACATTTCAAGTTTGTTATTTGGAATAACATTTCAAGTTTGTTATTCGGAATAACATTTCAACCTGACTAGACTCTGGACTCACTCGACACAAAACAGACTCGTCAGACTAACTCAACAAACAGACTCAACACAAGACTCGACTCCAACCTAGCCTCGACTTTACAACACACTCGACACACAAAATCGACTCACAAGAAAAACCCCCACCTCTCAAGACTCAACATTACCCAAAAACCTAAACATTACTTAAACGATTTTATACATAAGTGCTCCTTAATCAGACTCGACAAAATCTCAACAAAACATGGACTCTACTCGCACAAAACCTTTCTGAAAAGATTTCACAAAATCTCTCGACTCGAATCCAAAACCAACATATCACAAGACTCGAATCTCACAACATCCTCGACACAATCTGACTCCAAACCCAACACACAACACTCAAAAAAATAAACTTGCACCTCACTCGATGAAAACATAACGGAACCCAGACTTAACCACTCGTGAGACTCAAACTCGAACAAGACTCAACAAAACTCAACAAACAAACAACCTCAAACACACTAGACTGAACAAGAATCGACTCAAAAAAACAGTCTCAACAAATCCCAACAGCCAACAAAAATCCGACTCAAATTCTCACGACTCCAACACACCAAAATCAAAAGACAAAAAGATCTCAGTCGCATACAAAACCATCCTCGATCACTGAGTCGAAACCAAAAATAAAACAAAAAGTAAGCACCTAACCGAGACCGGTCAATACGATCTTTTTGTCACATCTTTCTCGAGCTCGCCGTGGGTTCGAAGATATTAACTCAATATGGAAATTGGGTGGCCGAGTAAATAGAGGTGAATGATTTGTTAATGGTGATGGGATGATAAGCTTTATTTGAGTACCATAATAGTTGGGATAATCAAGAATCATTCTTGATTTTGATATTACAAAGTAGTGATGCAATTCAGTTTGATTAGGTTGAGATGAGCTCATAAGATTAGTTTTGTGTTTAATTTGAGATGGAGCAGTTTGGATTTTTAGATCTGTGTTTTGGAGGCAGATGAAACGAGGTTTCGAGAAAGTAGGTTTAGGGAATGTGTGTTAAGAGAGCGGCGATTGTGAGAAATATTAAGGTTTGGTGGGTCTTATATACCACTAATTTATATCTTGACCCGAGTTATTATTTTTTTGGGTTATTATTTTTGTGAGCAATGTTATATTCAACTCTTTTGGGCCACGTGTGTAGGGCGGAAGTTACAAAGTGTTAGTAGCCACGTGGGGTACTTATATTAGGGTTGGTTGTACTATATTACATGGGGTTCTTCATTACGTGGGGTAATATATTATCAAATTTTTGAAAAGACTCAAAGCCACGTGGGGTACTCAAATTTCTGAAAAGACACAAAAATATTAGATTTTTTAATATTTATCAAATCTTTTAAATGACTAATTTTTAAAGATTAGGATATTAAAGTTGGTTGATAGTTCGGGATTTAACGTGACAACGTGACGAGAAAAGTGAAGAGCAAAAGTTATATATCCGAATATTGGGGGTATAAAGATATATTAGTTGATTTTTATTCGGACTTCGACACGGAAACAATTACGAGACAAGGTGACGAGAAAGAGGTACATCTTACCAAAAATGAATTGAAGTGTTACGGTTTATTCTTTGGTGTGTAAAATCTCGTAAATTCGACTTCACAGTCTCTGCACGAATTGTCAAATATCGTATTGGTCTTTCGACAATTAAGACAATTACCTTTATCGAATTTCAATGAAATCGTTGCATTCGACATTTCAAGAGGGAGACTTGCATCACATGCAAGACAAAGCTAGAGAAAGTGGTAGAATTTCGTTTCGACTACTTCAGTCTCATCTTGTGAACATTTCATGGCTTCAAGGAGGGAGCGAATTTGTGACACACTTTGGTCAAGATCGTCATATATTCATGGAATTGATGTTCATCATCTTGAACCAACTAGCATAGCAATTCCACAACGAAGACTTTAATCACTCTGCATTGGCTCCTGCATATAAGGCTCTCGTGACACAACTCACACCTTTCATCCATTTCAATATTGTCAAGTCTGAAAGTTCAGTGATTTGCCAATCATTTCTTTGAGACACACATACCGAGCTTTAAGATTTCCGTGGTACACTATTGAAACTCATGATATCGGTCTCGTCTTTGATTTATGAAAGATCTCGACTTCAGCAAGCGTATGATACTGGAGAGCAAGAATCTACGATGCAAGAGGAAAGTGGTTATATGATTGACGCATTGGAGGCTGCTAAAGATTGCAAGGACATGGAATCAACAGTTAAGCATGATATCAACAACACGTCAAAGAATGTTACACACATCACTTATGACACACCATACCCGTTTATGACGAAGAGCCTACAAACATGGTATAATGTAATGTTGTATATGATGTATATGCTGATGAAATGCCGCATATTGAGCATTTTGAACCCAATTATGACAATCATGGGATGGAAAACAGTGATAGCGATACCATTTCTGATTCATCCGATGTGCGTCATAATGGGGGAGAAAGTGTTAAAAATACTAACAATCATGATGATTGCCTTATGACTGTTTCATTAACTGCTTCTGATTCTAAGATTAAAGAGCTCGAACGATCGTAGTTCAACAATCAAAAGATCTTGAGGATGCCAAACATGAATTTTCGAAGAAAACGAAAAAATTTGAAACATATTTTGAAAAATTTGAAAAGTCAAACGTTGTTCTTGAACGAAAATTGGATCAAAAAGTTCTAGATTCTAAAGCTGAAAGGTATAATCTTTTGAAACAAATTAAGTTGCGAGAATCTAAATTGGTATCCCAAGATATATTGCTCAAAGAGAATGAGACTTTCAAGGGTCAAGTACAGGAAAAGGTCTTTGCTATAGCTGTGTTGAAAACGAATTGAGGAAAACTAAAGGAACTAGTGTGGACACTGTGACAATCTAACATTTTCAGGTAGTGAATTATTTTCTCGTATAATATTTTGAAACTTATTTTTGTGTTGGTTGATGAACTCACAATTTACGGATTTAAATTTGGGCTTACGTGCATAATTTAGCGTCCTTTACGACTAAACCGGAAACCTTAGGATTACGTATTTACGTTTTTGAACTCCGTTTTTTATGAGACAATTTTTATTAGATTCGTTTTGTGCCGTTGATTCTTAATTTATAAAAACGTTTTTCATAAAACGATCCGAGGGCACGCAAATCGAGGAAACTAGAATCGAGGAATACCCGTAAATTAGCGGGATGGGACAAAACTAGTTTATCCCACCCCACTAAAAGGGACGGCCAAACTAGAGGACACCACATCAAAGATGTGGCATCCTTACACTAACTAAGTTTACACTTGTAAACTTAGCTTCATTTTGAAGCTTATTCACCCACCAAAACACACATGCAAACAAATCTCAAAACTCTCTCATCTCTCTACCCTTGCCGTCCCACAACACCACCATATACCACCACTTGATATTTTCTAGCCACAAGATACTTGTTATCTTGCTATATTATGGAGAAACCTTGAAGCCTTGATTCATTGGTGGCCATTTTAACAACAAAGGAGGTGATTTGCTTGTGTCCTAGGGCTAATTTCTCAACAAACTATCTTGGTGATTGATGATCTTGGAGATATATTTGGTGTTCATCAAGTTGTTGGCTTCCAAAAACAAGATATAATCTTGGTTGGTAAAGAAGATCATCCTTTCCATTTCTCTTGTTATTTTTGTAAAGATCAAATGTATTTTCTTTCTTGTTGTATATGTATATGATGAATATATGATGATAAAAATATTGTGTGGGGATCAAGTGTTGATAAATATGCTTAAAAAGATGAATAACCATAAGAAACAAGGATAAAATCATGCTTAAATTGTTTGCTGTATAAAAACAGTAAGTAACCAAGTCTTAAACTGATAAAATTGCATGATGGAATCCATTTACAGTAAATATAAGATGTCATACACATGTGAGAGTTGGCCATACAATGGAATCATCAAAATGAGTGAGATATGATCAAAACAAGATGAGTGTGCTAATCTGAATATTCTGTTTTGTAGGGACTGTTAAGGATAGTTATACATGGAATGAGAAGTAGCTATAGCTAACTTATCTGTAGAACATAATATGAAGTTCATGCCATCCAAAAATGAGCTTCTATCTCCTTATAGAACTCTAGATATGATAAAAATGGTGAAGATGAAACTAAAAATCAGATTTTGAAGAATTAATGTTTAATAGTATTATATAAGCACTCAAACTAATATAGTATAAAATGTGAATTAAAACCCACTAACTTATAAATTTCATTTATATAAATATGTATGAGGTTAAATAAATGGACACTTTATAAAAATGATAGTTGAATAAGATTTATAAGTTATAAAAACTATAAACATGATTTTTACGACTTTTTCGGCTATTACCGTAAATTAACATTTTTCGCCAATTAAAACTTAGACGATCAAACCCTCTAATGTAAAGTTTTTAAAGGTCATATACTGATATATAAGTATCTAATACAATTAAAAACCGATAAAACCCGAACTATAGGATATACGGACATTAACGAGCTAAGTTAGCATATTAGACTAATAATTTAACTAGATAAGTTAAACACTTATAAAAAGTACTTATTGGGCTTAACCCATTTGGGCCCAACATGTAAAGTGTAAATACTGATAATACAAGTATCAAATGGACTAATACAAGTTAAAGAACTTATAATAAGCTTATTGGACTTAAAACATGTAAATAGGTAAAGCTAGTAAACTAGTAAAAAGTTACCAATACATAAACACAAAAATGAGTAAACAAGAATATATAAACCCACTTGATCATCATCATATGTACAAAATCATCATATGTATATTTGTTATTTTGATAAATTCAATGGACAAAAGTCTAAGACCGATTATTATTTATATAGGTTTCCGTGACCGAAGCACGCCCGTAGCCGATAATCCGCCTTTCATTATCAACGTGAGTTCATAGCCTCGTACTCTTTTAAATGTTTTATAAAATGATTTGTAAACCCGCGAGGGAAATAACGTGCTAGTTTTTGATAAAAATAGAACACAAGTAGTCCCGATGGTATGCTTAATGATATGGACCCGAATGATGCGATGACCCAATAAAAGGGATAAAAAGAATTATTAGTAGTTAGGTTATGTCACTCAAAGTCCCATTAGCATGAATTGTGAACTACCGGGATTTGGTAGACGCTTATGCATATAATAGTACTATTTGGGGACGATCACCCAGTTTGCGCCTTGACGGTTGATCCCCGTCGTACCACATTGATTGGTAAGCGAATTTATGTATGAGAAGATTTACATAGCATGATTTTTGTGACGACACGCTAACTTAGGTGGGCAAATTGTTTGTCGGGTTCGCGACCCGTAGTTTTGATAGTAAGGTAACAATGTCATGCGGCTAATAATAATCCATAATGTATTCCAATACGATTTAATATTGATGCTAATAACGATAATAATATTACCTATAATGGTAATATTGAGACTATCGTCTCATGGACGGTTTAAGATGTATGCTTGATTTATATATTGCTTGACTAGCAATACGAGGACTTACTTCTGATATTATACTTATGTTCTGATTTCAACGATTGTTTTATATAACGGTTTTATTAAACTCTATGAATTCACTCTGCATTTGTTGATCTGATTTTTGCATGTTTTTATCTCAGGTGCTTGAAGGTAATCCGGATGGAGATCGACTCTGATGGCCCACATAATATTAAAAATGTTCATTCGATCTATGTTTTGTAAACTTAATGACCTGTATAATTTGGGACCTGTTGTACACTTCAAAACTTTTTATCGAATGAATGTATGTTAAACCTTGCACAACCATTTTTATGTGTTGTCTATGATTGGAGTTATTGTGGTATCCCGTAACACTCTAAAAGACCCTTCCGCTGTACCGATACGAAAATTGAGAGTGTTACAGTTTGGTACCAGAGCTCTCGTTATAGAGAACGAAAGATTTTAAAAACCAAGGTTTTGAACAAAACTTTTCAAAATATTTTAAGTATGAACATTTGAGAAAATATTTGAAAAATCTTTTGACTATAACGGTGCCAAAGATCTGCGACGTTACCAACAAGCCCTAATGAGAAGATATATATTTTGATATATATAATTTAATTTATATATATATATGTATATATCATGGTTTTAGTATGTAATTTTTTAATAAGTATGTTATCCTAATACAAGATATATATATAAATGCAGATTGTCATGGCTAACCCTAATATTCCTTTAGAGAACCATGTTATTCCCGAACCTAATGTAGATGATGATACTTATTTAGACTTAGTAGATTATGATATGGATGATGAGGAGGAACCATTTGAGGATCCCGAGCCCGAGATAGGACTAGGAGATCAGATTGCCCCTCAAGTTGATATGGTAGAAAATGAGATTGATAATGTTGATGATGATGATGAGATTGGGATAGATAATTTAGATGATGAGATTGACGACGAGGATGTCGAGGAGGATATAGGTATAGACGATGAGGTTGATGATGATGAGGAATCCGAGCTTATTTACCCTTATGATGTTCCAGAGGGCGAACCCTTACCCCCACCAGTTTATTTGTCGTATTCTGAGGTTGAGCTACCTAGGGATGAAATGTCTGAATCGTCTGAATCTGATTCTGAATCAGAGGAGGATGAGGATGATAATGCACCTGACGGTACTGATGGTATTGCTACTCGTAGAGGTATCGTCTAGTGCTCGAGAGGCTACTCATATTGATGGTCTTGCATCATGGGCCTTGAGACGTGATTTAGATGCTTCCCGTGTTAAGGGTAGTATGACAGAGATTGGATTAGGTGTTGTTTAGACTCATGTTGCTTATTTGGAGTCGAAGATTAAGGTTGGTGAGAAGGAGCGGGAATTGCTTAGTTTGGATTTGACTGATGTAGAGCCTGGTTTGAATGAGGCATTTAGGAGGTTATCTGTGTTAGAAAGCGGTGAGTTTGCTGCTATGAAGAAAAAGGTGAATTCTATCGAGATTCAGTTGAATGTAGCTCGTGCGATGCGTGAGAAAGCTGAGAAGGAGTTGAATGTATCTGTGGGTTGGAATAGTAGATTTTATGGTGACATGGTTGAAAGAGGAGTGATCGGTAAGCGCCCAGCTGAAGATTTGTCTAGTGATCGTCCGACAAAGATACTGAAGACGATGGATGATGGACCATTTGGCGGTTCTCAGTAGACCAGTCTGTGTTTAGTAGTGACCTTTGTATCTTTTGTACTTTTGTAGCTTTGACTGAACCGACTTGTTAGTAGCAGACCTGGAACGAATTTTGAGTATGTATAGTGCTAGAACTTCGATATGGGATGTAATTAAGACAATGCTTTTGTTTCAAATCGAATGAAATATGTATCTTGTCTTGAATTCCATATTGCGCCTTATTTGTATCTTGATTATGAATTCAATCCCTATTATATGAATCCCCTGATTGGTGAATGCTTAATACTTTGAAATTGTGAAATTATAGAACTATGCCGCCCAAGAAGGCTGTGACTGAGGATGATGTACGTAGGATTATTACGGAACAAGTACCGCATCTATGACTGAATTTATGGCAAATGCTAGAAATGAAGCTGGCGGTAGTGGAGCTGGCGGTAGTGGAGCTGGCGGTAGTGGAATTGGTGGTACTAACGTGAATGTGAATGCTAATAATGTGCTAATGCTGGAGGAAATATAGGAGGACTTGGAACTAATGCACCTGAAGTTGGTGGTTGTACTTATGTGACGGTTCATGAAGTGTGAACCTCTACCTTTTAATGGAAATGAAGGTGCTGTAGGATTAAGCCAGTGGATTAAGAAGATTGAGTCGGTGTTTCGGATTAGTAAGTAAGGAGGAAGATAAAGTGACTTTTGCTATGGCTACTCTTAAAGGTCGTGCGTTGACTTGGTGGAACGGGAGAATTACTTTCATGGGTATTGATGTTGCTAATGCTACTCCTTGGGTTGAAATAAAGAAGTGGATAACTTTGGAGTTTTGTCCACGTAGTGTGATCATTAGGTTAGAACAAGAGTTGATTCATCTGAGAATGAAAGGTGTGGACATTGATAGTTACACAAACTGATTCCATGAGTTGGCCTTGCTGTGTCCTCGATTGGTGGAACCCGAAGAGATCCTAATTGAGCAATATATTAAAGGGTTGACCAAGAATATTCGGGGGGACGTGATATCATCGAAACCACTGACCATTGATGATGCTGTTCGAATGGCATACCAACTCATTGGACAGATAATTCAGGATAGGGAAGATGAAGCCTGTGTTGGTGAGAAAAGAAAGGGAGACGGTGATCGTGTAGATAGAGGTGATAATAGGAAGAATTTCAATCGCCGTCAGAACCAGAGAAAGGGGAATGCAAATACTCTTACCAACAACACACCGCGCAACGATGATAGATGTCCTAAGTGTGGCAAAAAGAGGCATGCTGGCGACTGCTGGAAGTGCCAAAATTGCGGAAAGCTTGGACACAAGGTTGAAAGGTGTAAGAAGGGAACCATTTGCTTCAACTGTAATGAAGAAGTTCATAGGAAATCGGAATGCCCCAAGTTGAAAGCGATTGTACCTGGAAGAAACCCCCAGGGTGGTGTCTATCAACTTGGAACAATTGAGGTGAAGAAAGAGGATCCGAATGTCGTTACCGGTATGTTTTTACTCAACAATCATTATGCTGTTGCTTTATTTGATTCGGGTGTTGATAGGAGCTTTGTATCCACTAAATCTAGTGCCCTTATTGACATTGAACCTGTTGAGATAAATACTAGTTACGAGGTGGAATTAGCTGATGGTAAATTAGTGAAAACTAATAAGCTATTAGAAGGATGCTCTCTAAATCTCTTGAACTATTCCTTTCCGATTGATTTGATGTTGATAGAATTAGGTAGTTTTGATATTATTATTGGTATGGATTGGTTGTCGTTGAATAATGCTACTATTTTATGTGGAGAGAAGAAGGTTAAGATTCTTCTTAGGAATAGGACGTTAGTAATTGATGGTAATCGAGGTGAATCCCGTTTGAAAATCGTTTCATGTATTAAAGTCCAAAAGTACATCAGGAACGGTTGCGAGTTATTCTTAGCTCAAGTGACCGGGAACGAGTCTAGGGAGAAACGATTGGAAGATGTACCTATTATTTGTGAACTTCCTGAGGTATTTCCTAAAGATTTACCCGGACTTCCACCGATAAGGCAAGTTGAGTTTCGAATCGATTTAATTCCTGGTGCTGCACCGGTGGCACGTGCGCCATACCTATTAGCCCCTTCTGAATTAAAGGATTTATCTGAGCAACTTAAGGAGTTGTCTGATAAAGGTTTTATTCGACCGAGCTCGTCGCCTTAGGGAGCTCCAGTCTTGTTCGTTAAGAAGAAGGATGGATCTTTCCGCATGTGCATTGATTATAGGGAACTGAATAAGTTGATAATTAAAAATCGATATCCTTTACCAAGGATTGATGATTTGTTTGATCAACTAAAGGATCTAGTGTGTATTCTAAGATAGATCTATGGTCAGGATATCACCAACTTCGCGTCCGTGAAGATGATATTCCTATAACTGCATTTAGAACTCGTTATGGACACTATGAATTTCAAGTAATGCCATTTGGGTTAACTAACGCACCTGCGGTTTTCATGGATTTAATAAATCGAGTGTGCAAGCCCTACTTGGATAAATTTGTGATTGTGTTTATTGATGATATTCTAATCTATTCTAAGAATGAAGATGAACATACAGAACATTTAAGGATTATTTTGATTTTGTTAAAGGATGAAAATTTGTATGCTAAGTTTTGGAAATGTGATTTTTGGTTAGATTCTTTGCAATTTCTTGGTCATGTGATTAAAAAGGATGGAATTCATGTTGATCCTGCAAAGGTTGAAGCAATTAAGAATTGGTCTGCACCGACAACGCCAACGGAAGTGCGACAGTTCTTAGGATTGCCTGGCTATTATAGGCGGTTCATTAAAGAATTTTCTTTAATAGCTAAACCCTTGACTAAGCTTACCCAGAAGAATAAACCTTTCGTTTGGGGAAGTGATGAAGATGGAGCATTTCAGACATTGAAGCAAAAATTATGTAGTCCGCCAATTCTATCATTACCCGACGGGAGTGATGATTTTGTAGTGTATTGTGATGCATCTCTTAGAGGCTATGGAGCTGTTTTGATGCAACGAGAAAAAGTGATAGCTTATGCTTCTAGGAAGTTAAGGAAGAATGAGGAGAATTATACTACTCATGATCTTGAGTTAGGAGCTGTAGTCTATGCTCTTAGGTTGTGGAGACATTATCTGTATGGCACCAAGTGTACGGTGTTCACCGATCACAAAAGCCTACAGTATATTCTCGATCAGAAGGAATTGAACATGAGGCAACGAAGATGGATAGAGTTGTTAAGTGATTATGATTGTGATATAAAATATCACCCAGGAAAAGCCAATGTTGTTGCCGATGCATTAAGTAGGAAAGATAGAGAGCCTATCAGGGTACGCTCTCTAGTCTTGACCGTGCACAATAATTTGCCTGAGTAAATTGGAAATGCGCAAATAGAAGCTTATAAGAAAGAAAATTTTGTTAACGAAGGGTTCCGAGGAGAAGGAGATCCTTTAGAGGTTAGAGCTGATGGAGTGAAATGCTTAAGAGGTCGTATGTGGATACCTAAGTTTTGAGTCTTAAGAGATTTGATTATGTTAGAATCCCATAACTCTATGTGTTCCATTCATCCGGGATCTGATAAAATGTACAATGATTTGAAGAAGTTCTCATTGGAGAAGCTGACTCGTATATACCTTGATAATGTTGTATGCAAGCATGGAGTGCCTGTATCGATCATTTCAGATCGAGATCCTAGATTCGTATTGAATTTTTGGAAATCTATCCAAAGATCTTTGGGAACGAATCTCAACACGAGCACTGCTTATCACCCCCAGACTGATGGGCAGAGTGAAAGGACGATACAAACACTGGAAGATATGTTGAGAGCTTGTGTGTTAGATTTTGGTAAGAATTGGGATAAACATTTGCCTTTAGCAGAGTTTTCGTATAACAATAGTTACCATCCTAGTATTAAGGCTGCATCGTTTGAAGCTTTATATGGTAGGAAGTGTAGATCTCATGTATGTTGGAGTGAAGTTGGGGATACACAGCTCACGGGACCAGAATTGATCCGGGAGACTACGGAGATGATAGTTCATATTAAGAATAGGTTGTTGACTGCCCGTAGTAGACAGAAAAGTTACGCGGATGTGCGGCAGAAGCCGATGGAGTTTAAAGTGGGTGACCGAGTAATTTTGAAAGTATCGCCATGGAAAGGCGGTATAAGATTTGGAAAGAAAGGAAAATTGAATCCCCGTTACATTGGACCCTTTAAGATTTTATCTAGAGTAGGTCCGGTGGCTTACAAACTAGAGTTACCAATAGAACTTCATGGTGTTCACAACACATTCCATGTATCTAATCTGAAGAAATGTCTAGCAGTGAGTGATGAGAAAATTTTGTTGGATAAGGTTCGAATAGATGGGAAGTTGCATTTTATCGAAGAACCCATAGAGGTTATGGATCGTGAGGTAAAGCAACTGAAACAAAGTCGGATACCTATTGTCAAGATCCGATGGAATTCAAAGCATGGACCGGAATATACTTGGGAACGAGAGGATGAAATGTGGAAGAAATATCCGCACCTCTTCGATTTCAATAAGAAACGGACATCAAAATGAAATGGATCACGAGGACGTTAATCCCTTTTAGGAGGAAAAGTTGTGACAATCTAACATTTTCAAGTAGTAAATTATTTTCTTGTATAATATTTTGAAACTTATTTTTGTGTTGGTTGATGAACTCACAATTTACGGATTTAAATTTGGGCTTACGTGCATAACTTAGCGTCCTTTACGACTAAACCGGAAACCTTAGGATTACGTATTTACGTTTTTGAACTCCGTTTTTGATGAGACAATTTTTATTAGATTCGTTTTGTGCCGTTGATTCATAATTTATAAAAACGTTTTTCGTAAAACGACCCAGGGGCACTCAAATCAAGGAAACTAGAATCGAGGAATACCCGTAAATTAGCGGGATGGGACAAAACTAGTTTATCCCACCCCACTAAAAGGGACGGCCAAACTAGAGGACACCACATCAAAGATGTGGCATCCTTACACTAACTAAGTTTACACTTGTAAACTTAGCTTCATTTTGAAGCTTATTCACCCACCAAAACACTCATGCAAACAACTCTCAAAACTCTCTCATCTCTCTACCATTGCCGTCCCACAACACCACCATATACCACCACTTGATCTTTTCTAGCCACAAGATACTTGTTATCTCGCTATATTATGGAGAAACCTTGAATCCTTTATTGATTGGTGGCCATTTTAACAACAAAGGAGGTGATTTTCTTGTGTCCTAGGGCTAATTTCTCAACAAACTATCTTGGTGATTGATGATCTTGGAGATATATTTGGTGTTCATCAAGTTGTTGTCTTCCAAAAACAAGATATAATCATGGTTGGTAAAGAAGATCATCATTTCCATTTCTCTTGTTATTTTTGTAAAGATCAAATGTATTTTCTTTCTTGTTGTATATATATATGATGAATATATGATGATAAAAATATTGTGTGGGGATCAAGTGTTGATAAATATGCTTAAAAAGAATAACCATAAGAAACAAGGCTAAAATCATGCTTAAATTGTTGGTTGTATAAAAACAGTAAGTAACCAAGTCTTAAACTGATAAAATTGCATAGTGGAATCCATTTACAGTAATTATAAGATGTCATACACATGTGATAGTTGGCCATGCAATGGAATCATCAAAATGAGTGAGATATGATCAAAACAAGATGAGTGTGCTAATCTGAATAGTCTGTTTTGTATGGACTGTTAAGGATAGTTAGACATGGAATGAGCAGTAGCTATAACTAACTTATTTGTAGCACATAATATGAAGTTCATGCCATCCAAAAATGAGCTTCTATCTCCATATAGAACTCAAGATATGATAAAAATGGTGAAGATTAAACTAAAAATCAGATTTTGAAGAATTAATGTTTAATAGTATTATATAAGCACTCAAACTAATATAGTATAAAATGTGAATTAAAACCCACTAACATATAAATTTCATTTATATAAACATGTACAAGGTTAAATAAATGGAAACTTTATAAAAATGATAGTTGAATAAGATTTATAAGTTATAAAAACTATAAACATGATTTTTACGACTTTTTCGACTATTACCGTAAACTTAACGTTTTTCGCCAATTAAAACTTAGACGATCAAACCCGTCTAATGTATAGTTTTTAAAAGTCTACTGATAAGTATCTAATACAGGTAAAAACCGATAAAACCCGAACTATAGGACATACGGACATGAACGAGCTAAGTTAGCATATTGGACTAATAATTTAACTAGATAAGTTAAACACTTATAAAAAGTACTTACTGGGCTTAACCCATTTGGGCCCAACATGTAAAGTGTAAATACTGATAATACAAGTATAAAATGGACTTAACAAGTTAAAGAACTTATAATAAGCTTATTGGACTTAAAACATGTAAATAGGTAAAACTAGTAAACTAGTACAAAGTTACCAATACATAAACACTAAAATGAGTAAACAAGAATATATAAACCCACTTTATCATCATAATATGTACAAAATCATCATATGTATATTTGTTATTTTCATAAAGTCATTGGACAAAAGTGTAAGTCCGATTATTATTTATATAGGTTTCCGTGCCCGAAGCACGCCCGTAGCCGATAATCCGCCTTTCATTATCAACGTGAGTTCATAGACTCGCACTCTTTTAAATGTTTTATAAAATGATTTGTAAACCCGCGAGGGAGATAACATGCTAGTTTTTGATAAAAATAGAACACAAGTAGTCCCGATGGTATGCTTAATGATATGGACCTGAATGATTCGATGACCCAATAAAAGAGATAAAAAGGATTATTAGTAGTTAGGTTATGTCACTCAAAGTCCCATTAGCATGAATTGTGAACTACCAGGATTTGGTAGACGCTTATGCATATAATAGTACTATTTGGGGACGATCACCCCAGTTTGCGCCTTGACGGTTGATCCCCGTCGTACCACATTGATTGGTAAGCGAATTTAGGTATAAGAAGATTTACATAGCGTGATTTTTGTGACGACACGCTAACTTAGGTGGGCAAATTGTTTGTCGGGTTCGCGGCCCGTTGTTTTGATAGTAAGGTAACAATGTCATGCGGCTAATAATAATCCATAATGTATTCCAATACGATTTAATATTGATGCTAATAACGATAATAATATTAGCTATAATGGTAATATTGAGACTACGGTCTCATGGACGGTTTAAGATGTATGCTTGATTTATATATTGCCTGACTAGCAATACGAGGACTTACTTCTGATATTATACTTCTGTTCTGATTTCATCGATTGTTTTATATAACGGTTTTATTAAACTCTATGAATTCACTCGACATTCGCTGATATGATTTTTGCATGTTTTTATCTTAGGTGCTTGAAGGTAATCCGGATGGAGATCGACTTTGATGGCCCACATAATATTAAAAATGTTCATTCGATCTATGTTTTGTAAACTTAATGACCTGTATAATTTGGGACCTGTTGTACACTTTAAAACTTTTTATCGAATGAATGTATGTTAAACCTTGTACAACCATTTTTATGTGTTGTCTATGATTGGAGTTATTGTGCTATCCCGTAACACTCTAAAAGACCCTTCCGCTGTACCGATACGAAAATTGAGAGTGTTAGAGACACTAAGCTTGAAAAAACATCAATAATGGGGAAACTGCCTACAAATCAGTTCGTTAGACAATCGACTGCATTGGGATCCGAGCGACCACAATCCTCGAGACCGCGATTTGCCTTCCAAGTTGATATGGTTCAAATTTATAGAACAGTCACTCCACCAACTAGGCCTAATGTGACGAAATCAGCTTTTGCAAGACCCAATCACATGATTGCCTCTAGTCTCCCTAGACATAGTCCAAAGAACACTTCTCGAACTAGTTCAAATGACGTTCACCATAAATATGGTCTGAGGGAAGCTATTCAAAAGAGCATGTAAGAGATAGGAATTCAAACCTAGTTAGATGCCTTCTAGATTACCCAACACTGCTAACCGTAGCATGTTATAACATAGGAGCATCAATCAATCACCTAGGAATTTTAGATTTTACTCGGACATTAAATATGCTACTTGTAAAACATGTAGGAAATGTGTATTTAAGGCAAATCATAACTTTTGTGTCAAGAAATACCTTCATTAGGTGAACTCCCATGCTTGAATTGAATCCGAGTGGTAGCTAAAATCAAGCCCATTGGTAAAGTTTGGCGCCCTACTGGTTGAACTTTCACTCTTGTAGGAAACGAGTGCCCTTTAACTAGGACAATATCCGATTCTACTAAGACTACTAGGGAGGAAATTGAAAAGGATGATACATCACTTAAGCCTGAACTTAAGATTTTCTATAAAAGGAAACATTTTCCAGCAAAGATAAGTTAATCATTTCCTCAGTTCACCTCTAGCACAAGAAAAGAAAACGTGAACCCCCACTTGCTTCTAATATAGATAACGCTAACCCATATCAAAGCATACAAACTTCAACTGAGAATGTAGGTACCAAAGTCAAGGATCAACAACAACAAACCGGTCCGATCTTTATACACCATTCAACTAAGGAGACTCTCAAAGTTTGGTTATTAAAGAATTTGATATCAGAGAAACAGGTGTCTCAGGGGATTTACGGTTAAGCTCACAATAATTGTCTCATAGTCAAATCATAGTGTGTGACCCGCTCTTAAAATAAATAAAAGTTTATCGCTGATGATAAACTTATCCTCACAAACGAGAAATTAAATTTTCTCGGACACGAGCTTACACTAAAATGTAACACCCCCAAATTTACACAATTCAATACAGCGGAAGACTCGTTGGTGTTACGGGATAGCACATTACTCACATCATAGACAACACTTAAAAATCGCGTCGTTTAATAATAAAGCATTTCCATTCATGAATGTCAAATTTACATTGGTCCCAAGTCATAGTCATTTCATACAATTTTACAAAAGATTTGAATGGAAATTGTTATTTAAGTGCGGGCCATGAATTCTTGTTGTCTTCCCGAGAATTACCTTCAAGTACCTGAGATAAAACATGTTTAAAGAAAAGGTCTGCGATAACACCGAGTGAATTCATATAGTTTAATAAAACCATTAATATATCATCGGTATATAATTATTACCGAAAATCATTTTTTGTACAAGTCATTGTAATAGGCCATAAAATAGCCAAAGTCATTTTTACAAATCCTTATAAAAAATCATAATATAGGCTTTTTCCTTCAAAATCATTATACGAACCAAAGTCGTAAAAACATCATACAATACGTTTTATAACGTTGTATAAAGTTAAATAAAAACCGTTATATGAATATGGTTATGTAAAACCAAAACACGAACATACAATCAATAATAAGACCCCGTATTGCTAGTCAGGCAATTCATTATAATTCAGTGCATATAGCAGTGTTTCATTATTTGGATTATTATAAGCCGCATGACATTGTTACCTTACTACAACAAACAACGGGTAGCTAACCCGAAACCCATTTGACCATCTAAATTAGCGTGTCGTCACAAAAATCATGCTATGGGAATCTTCTCATACATAAATTCGTTTTCCAATCAATGTGGCACGACGGGGATCAACCGTCAATGCGCGAACTGGGGTGATCGTCCCCAAATAGTACTATTATATGCACAAGCGTCTACCAAATCCCGGTAGTTCACAATTCATGCTGTTGGGACTTTTAGTGACATAACCTAGCTTTAGTAATCCATTTTATTTCATACATCGGGTCATATAATCATTCATCGGGTCATACAATCATTCGGGTCCAAATCAATAAACAAACAATTGTGACAACTAGTGTCCTATTCCATAAAAACTAACATGTTATCTCCCCCGCGGGTTTATAAAACATTTCATAAAAACATTTAAAAGAATGCGAGGCTATGAACTCACGTTCTAACACCCCACCAAATGTTATGCGCAGCGGAACTACAACATTTGGGTGCTAGGCAGTTTTCATCGCACACAAGATATATCGAACGACTCCAAAGAGACGTCAAATTTAAACTTAGATTAAAAATTGTTAAAAATGTACTTGTCTACGGTTTTCCAACCCCAAATGATACAACAGAGTTTTGCGTTACGGTCCCCATGGATTTCAACCCCAAAAGTTACAGGTTTCAAAACAACATGACATCAAAGTTAAAAATGTTTAAGTAATACGGGGGGAAAAACAAGTAGACTCCAAGCTCCACACACAACTTCCATCCAATGCATGCTCCATGCTACACCTCAGCGGTTACCTAAAACACATGCTAAATTTGGTCAACGAAAACGTTGAGTGGAATTCATAGGTTTTACAACTCATTTTGAACATATGAGTAATAAAACCATTCACGATCATTCATAGACTTGTCGATCAAACAATCTATATTCAAGATACTGACAATTGTGTTTAAGCTCATGACACTAAACCGTTAACTCAATCACCCGCGTAATAATTACCGGCGTGATTCAGATGAAACCAGTGCCCCTACTAAGGCATCAGTTGCAATTATACCTTATCTCTTATCACAAATTATCCGTCCGCAGGGGGTATCAACGTACTAGCCCTCGTCTCGGATAGGGTAGTCAACCCCATAGTACTATCACTTTGTATAAGCGGCTATTTCTAATCCACGCTAGGACTAAACAATAGTTAATAGTTCATGAAATTAGGGCCTTTTGCAACTAGGTACTCAACACAATTTCAAGGCAACATTCGGGTCCAACAATCATTCATGACATATGTTCATTTTGAAAACTAGCATGCATTTCCCTCGCGGGTAAAACAGTTTGAAATAATAATAAGCGAGGCTATAAATTCACACCTTATATAACAAGTAGTCGATAGTTCGAGTGACGGTCAATGACGAAGATGAGGATGCCCGGGTAAATCTTATAGAAATTTGGGCATCCATCGGGATCGTATTCGTCATCGTCCTTCTTAAATCGTCAATCGTCAAAATTATAACCTCGAATATCGGTTTCCACCAAAATAATAAAATATATAGCAAATAAAATTTATTAAAAATTTCAAAATAAGCGTAATTTAGGGTGACGTAAGTGACCTCGGTTCTAGGGTTTCACATCCACCCCTCCTTAAAGAGAGCGACGTCCCGGCGCTCGCCTCTTCTTATACTCACATTTTGTGCCGCTGGAACAGATGAGGATACCTTTCCTTCAAAAAGTCCTCACGTTCCCAAGTGTATTCCGGTCCACGCCTAGAATTCCATCGAACCTTCACAATGGGAATTCTACTACGCTTCAGCCTCTTGACCTCTCGGTCCATAATTTCCACGGGTTCTTCCACGAAATGCATTTTGTCGTCCAGTTGAATCTCGTCCAAAGGAATCACCAATTCCTTATCCGCCAAACTCTTCTTCGGATTCGATACGTGAAACGTGTCGTGAATAGCACTAAGCTCGCTCGGCAACTCTAATTTATACGCTACTGGTCCAATTCGTTTAACGATCTTAAATGGTCCAATATACCTCGGACTCAACTTTCCTTTCTTCCCAAAACGAATTACACCCTTCCACGGCGAAACCTTTAGCATAACCATATCTCCGACTTCAAATTCCAACGGTTTTTTTCTGTTATCGGCATAACTCTTCTGTCGGCTTCTCGCAGCAAGTAATCGGTTCTTGATTTGCACAATCTTCTCGGTCGTCTCCAAAACCATTTCGGGTCCAGTCAATTGACTTTCTCCTACTTCACTCCAACACACAGGCGATCTACACTTCCTTCCATACAACACTTCGAATGGTGCAGCCTTGATGCTCGCATGATAACTATTATTATATGAAAACTCCACTAAAGGCAAGTGGCGTTCCCAACTTCCTCCAAAATCAATCACGCATGCTCGGAGCATGTCCTCCATCGTTTGAATAGTGCGTTTACTCTGGCCGTCAGTCTCCGGATGATAAGTCGTGCTTAAACTCAATTCAGTGCCCATCGCACGTTGAAGCGATTTCCAAAAATCCGAAGTAAACCTACTATCTCGATCCAAAATGATCGATAACGGTACTCCATGTCTGCAAACGATCTCCTTCACGTACACACTGGCCAGCTTTTCCATACTGTCCGTCTTATTCATAGGTAAGAAATGAGCAGATTTCGTCAATCTATCCACTATTACCCAAATCATATCACATCCACTAGGAGTTCTGGGTAAACCCGTCACGAAATCCATAGCGATTTTCTCCCATTTCCATTCTGGGATCTCTGGTTGTACCAACAACCCAGACGGCTTCTTATGTTCGGCTTTAACCTTCGCACAAGTCAAACACTTACTGACGTAACGAGCAATATCCGCCTTCATATTCGGCCACCAATAAACTTTCTTCAGGTCATGATACATTTTATCCGATCCAGGATGTATCGAGTACTTCGACTTATGAGACTCGTTCATAACCAAATCTCGTACTCCAGGCTTTCCTTCCTCGGATGGACACAATGATAACCAAATCCGATTCTCGAAATATCTCAGTCCGTCTGACCTAACCACAAAAAGAGGTTTCAACATTCTTCCCAAGTTCTCAGCATCAACATTCTCTTTCATTAATCCCCTCTCTTGAGCCTTCAGTATTGTTTCAGTTAAATCAACACTCTCAGTCATCACTAAAGCTCTGACTCTCAAAGGTTTCTCTCGATCCTTCCTACTAAGTGCATCCGCTACAACATTCGCCTTGCCAGGATGGTAGCTAATTTCACAGTCATAGTCACTCAGTAATTCTACCCATCGTCTCTGTCGCATGTTCAACTCCTTTTTATCTAAAATGTGCTGCAAACTCTTGTGGTCAGTGAATACAACACACTTCGTCCCATACAAATAATATCTCCACAATTTCAACGCAAAAACTACAACTCCTAATTCCAAATCGTGCGTCGTGTAGTTCTCTTCATTCTTCCTTAGTTGTCTCGACGCGTAAGCAATCACCTTCTCACGCTGCATCAACACAGCTCCATAACCCTTACGAGATGCGTCACAATACACTACAAAGTCTTCGGTTCCTTCAGGTAATGACAATATCGGTGCGGAACATAACTTGTCCTTGAGCGTTTTGAAACCGAATTCTTCCTCAGTTCCCCATTCATACACTCTATTCTTCTCGGTAAGCTTTGTCAATGCTTCGCAATCAATGAAAATCCTTCAATGAATCTCCGATAATACCCAGCCAAACCAAGGAATTGTCAAACTTCAGTCGGCATCGTTGGTGCCGACCTTTCCCTGATCGCTTCGACCTTGGCAGGATCCACGCGAACTCCTTTACTATCAATTACGTGACCAAGGAATTGCACAGACTCTAGCCAAAACTCACACTTCGAGAACTTCGCATACAATTTCTCTTTCTTCAGCAGATCCAATATCTTTCTCAGGTGCTTCTCGTGCTATTCCTTACTCTTAGAGTAAATAACAATATCATCGATAAAAACAATGACAAACTTATCTAGATACGGCTTGCATACTCGATTCATAAGGTCCATGAATACAGCAGGCGCGTTTGTCAACCCAAACGGCATCACTCGAAATTCGAAGTGTCCATACCGCGTACGAAAGGCAGTTACAGGAATATCCTCCTCTCTCACACGCAGTTGATGATACCCTGACCTCAAGTCGATCTTTGAGTATACACTTGAACAGATCAATTACAAGGTTTAATTAAGTCAATATCAAAAGCGTAATTTCCTAACTTCAAGGTACACCCTTTCAGTATAGAATTTGTACTAACGATTTTCCCATCGGCTAACTCCACGTTATAACTAGCGTTAACAATACCGGTTTTCTATCGATATGACGACTAAATTTAACATCTACGAAACTCTTGTCGGAACCAGAATCAAACAAAATACTAGCATAACAAGCGTCTAGCAAAAACGTACCGGTAACCACGTTAGGACCCTGTGGTTTATCAACCTTCCCTACTTGATACACGGCAGCAGCATTGTTACCTCCTTGCTTGTTCCCAACCTTCGGGCAATTTCCTTGCTTATGGCCTCTTTCTCCACATCCAAAACAACCCATCACTCTCGTAGCATTCTCCCCAGTGGCTACCCCCTTTGTTCGGCAATCAGACATCCTATGGCCTGCTTTTCCACATTTGCCGCACGCAGGTGGGCAACTCCCTACATGGTACAAGTTGCATCGACCACAGTGGGGATTCACCTTTGCTCCTCTGGGGTTTGTCACAGCTCTCATCCCTTCAGTCCTGCGCTGGTTGAACTGCTGATTGCGGTTCTGACCCGGATTATTACGGTTTCCAACTCGGCTTTGACCCTGGGATTGATTGCTCTGAGCCACCTCCCACTTCCTCTTATTTCCTTCAGCAATGAAGTTCTTCTTGTCTTGGAGTTTGACATCCATCAACGCGTGAGCCATCTGGACCGCTTCATCAAACGACCCAGGCTTAGACGAAGTCGTTTAACCCTTGATATTACTGGACAGACCTTTGATGTACTGTTTCATCTTCTTGCTATCATCGGCAAAGGTATCGGGACACAAGAGGCTTAATTCATTAAACCTCCTGGTGTAAGCAGTGATATTATTGTTTCTCAAAGTCAGGTGTCTCAACTCATCTTCCAATTGACCCAGCTCCTCTTCAGGACAGAACTTCTTGGTCAAAAGAGCTTTAGTAGCAGTCCATGTTCTTGCATTCGCTACTGCTAACCCAACAGTTGCTACTTGGGTGTTCCACCAACTCAATGCGTCGTCAAGAAAAGTAGCAGCCGCAAACTTGACCTTGTTCGCCTCTGAGCAACCACTAATCTAAAAAGTACTCTCGACCTTTTCTAACCATCTCCTGAGTTCTAGAGCTCCACCAGTTCCACAAAATTGTGTGGGACCGCATTTCATAAAACTAGAGTAAGTACACTCTCTTGGGGCTTGCTGTCTCCCCACATTTCTGCCTTGGTTTGGGTTCCTCCCTGCTCGATCTGCTTTTAGCACATTCGCAATGGCTTCCTGAATCATCGTGTTCACACGGTCGGTTGTTAGTTTTGGAGGCATGGTGCGTTATCAAATACACCTCTCTGCAAAGACAGGGAAAATAGAAAAACAATGTAAGTATACACATCAAGATTAAGATGGATTTCTCTTTCAAGACATAATATAAATACAACGACACATCGCTACAGAGTTACTAATATTCATCAATTCACATCACAAAAGATCAAATCAAAGACATATCACAGATCATGAAAGGTAAACATGGATTGTATTGATAATCAACCAAATTTGTGACAAGTATTGCCACTACAACCATTCACCATAAAACTTAAGTCCTCAAGTTTTTCGTCACAATGCCATCATACAAAAGTCTAAAATAGTTCTATTACAACGATCAAAGATAAAATACAAGACAAGCAACTAGGCATGTGGTGATCCACACGGCCTCTTGGATGGCGGTTCATCATCATCTTCCTCGGGTTCCTCGTCGCTATCTTCCTCGTCCACTTCATCCATCTTCCTCTTTCCTTTGTCGTTCGGCCCACATTCAGTCGCATTCTTCGTCCCTGACGTAGACCCACACTCAACCGCTACATGATTTCCCACAGTGATACAAACACCTCTGGCAGGTGGCTGGATCATGAAGTCATTAGCTTCCATTTCCAAGTCGTCCACAAATCTCCAATCTGGGGGCAAGGATGTTCTCACTCGATGCTCCCAACTCTGCATCCTAGTCAGTCTCGTTGATCTTCCCTAACTCGATCAAGACTGGCGCTCAAGTTTGCGATCATCGATCTCAGACTGTTGATATCACTCTTGTTTGCATTTCCATCATACTCAATTCTTGAAGTTCTTGCCAATAATCTTTGGTGTTCCCTCTAATTCTTATCAAACCTCTTAATTACTCTGGTCTCCACCACAAAACGCTCATACATCAACCTGTCCATCCTCCTCAAACGACCCTCGGGATCCCAGTAGTGTCTTGGTCTCGGAAAGTAGACCCTCGCGATATTCTCATGAATAGATTGTGATTTAGATGTATTGCTGGATTCTGCACCACTCCCATCACTTACTCGAATAAACCCTGGCACTGTCCTCAGGTAGTCCTTACAATTGTCCATCGGGCGACGAAAGGGTTGCTACTCATATCGGTCGGTCGGAGGCACTTCATAACCCTTTGGCGAATTTGGAGATTGAAATAAATCAGGTTCGGTCTGACCGACAACATTCTCGGGAATTCCATCATCCACCGGTTCCCCGGGCTCTTCCTCAGAATCCTCACTACCATCGCTACTGATACTGAAGTTGTCCACGTCACTTTTGTCACTGTCATTTCCTGGCTCTATTGCTTCTTCTGGAGCGATCCATCCATTGTCATTATTCGGCGGGTTCGGAGGAAATGATCCCCCTTCGTGACCTACGACATAATCGTCTCCATTTCCATTAGGTGGTACCTCGGCCATTCCTGCAATAATAGAGAATTTTGGAGGGTACGTAAGATTACTATGCAATATTTATAAATACATGCATGCAAATGCAATGCAAAGGTGGTACACATGCCCAAAATGTGATAATATGATGCTCATGCATAAGTAATACAAAATTACGGTATCGGGTATTCCACGTATAATTTCAACGTTTACATATAGTAATTTCCATATTTACATAATAAATACCCATATATATACTTCAACTCAAAAGTATACGTCAATGCCATGAATACAAAAATAAACCTTACCGAAGCCATGTAGGATAGTTGTGTGCGCTTGGACAATTTCTTACGACACCAAAAGTTATAGTTTAGGAATTTTCAAAACGACCTAGTTCTCTATAACTCATGGCTCTGATACCAATCTCTAACACCCCACCAAATGCTATGCGCAGCGGAACTACAACATTTGGGTGCTAGGCAGTTATCATCGCACATAAGATATATCGAATGACTCCAAAGAGACGTCAAATTTAAACTTAGATTAAAAATTGTTAAAAATGTACTTGTCTACGGTTTTCCAACCCCAAATGATACAACAGAGTTTTGCGTTACGGTCCCCATGGATTTCAACCCCAAAAGTTACAGTTTTCACAACAACATGACATCAAAGTTAAAAATGTTTAAGTAATACGGGAGGAAAAACAAGTAGACTCCAAGCTCCACACACAACTTCCATCCAATGCATGCTCCATGCTACACTTCAGCGGTTACCTGAAACACATGCTAAATTTGGTCAACGAAAACGTTGAGTGGAATTCATAGGTTTTACAATTCATTTTGAACATATGAGTAATAAAACCATTCACGATCATTCATAGACTTGTCGATCAAACAATCTATATTCAAGATACTGACAATTGTGTTTAAGCTCATGACACTAAACCGTTAACTCAATCACCCGCGTAATAATTACTGGCGTGATTCAGATGAAACCAGTGCCCCTACTAAGGCATCAGTTGCAATTATACCTTATCTCTTATCACAAATTATCCGTCCGCAGGGGTTATCAACGTACTAGCCCTCGTCTTGGATAGGGTAGTCAACCCCATAGTACTATCACTTTGTATAAGCGGCTATTTCTAATCCACGCTAGGACTAAACAATAGTTAATAGTTCATGAAATTAGGGCCTTTTGCAACTAGGTACTCAACACAATTTCAAGGCAACATTCGGGTCCAACAATCATTCATGACATATGTTCATTTTGAAAACTAGCATGCATTTCCCTCGCGGGTAAAACAGTTTGAAATAATAATAAGCGAGGCTATAAATTCACACCTTATATAACTGATAGGTGTGTAAACACCCATCTTTTCTACCACTTAATTACAATAATAACCGAGCCAAAACATGTATTTTATGTCTTTTATGTCGGAATTATGCGTGGTTTGTGTTTTTGTTTTGATTTAGGACGAAAAGGTGAAAAGTGGAGAAAACACGGGAATTCACGGGCATTTACGGACTTTTATTGAAGAAAAAGATAAAAGACGAAGTCAAGAAGTGAAGAGTGCAAAAAGAACGGAAGTCCAAGACCAATTCTGAAGATTTATCGAAGAAATAGTCAAAAGACGGAAGTTTATCAAAAGCCGAAGAATTCAAGTCTATTTTATTGAAGAATTTAAAGACGAGTTCAAAGAAATCCCGAAGCCAAAAGTCCCTTAAGTCCAAGTTTAAAGAAGATTAGAAGAAAAGGACTAAGTATGCAATTAATGAAGATTAAAAGAAGGAGGGACATAATGACGCAATTAAGAGAAAAGGAAAGAGGGGAGGAAGCTTCCTTAATCCTCCCCTATAAATAGTCATTAGATGTAATTTTTTCATTTTGTTGGCTAAGTGTGACAATTAGCTCTTCCACCATTTACTTACCTTGTCATTTAATTTCTTGTCAAATTTAAATACCTTGTCTTTCACCTTAAATTCATTTAATTTCAAGTAAGTTTTCATTTAATTATTATCAAACTTTACTTTATCTTGTCAATCTCTCATCTACCTTTCTAAATCTTTGATTTTTGTGTTTATGTTTATGTTCATGTTCATGCTTTTATTTTGATCCAAGTGGTTTTTGATTATTGTGGTTAAATTTGTTTATTTTATTGATTTTAATTGTTTGTTGATGTTTAATGTTGATTCGTTATTAGTATGATTAATTCGTGTGTTTGATTTTGGTTAATTTGTGTTTAGATCTGCTGTTTCTTTGATCCCTTGTTCTTCGGGGGAGTTTGTTTGTGTTTCTGATCTTTCCAGGTGAAAACTTCCGAGCCAAGACAAGAAGAGGAGTGTTCATTCGGAACTTTCAAAGTTCCGAACCAAGGGCTTCATCCGGAAGTCTCAAACTTCCGGATCAAGGGAAGAAGTTCTTTCATTCGGAACTTAGAAGTTCCGGGTCAAGCATTGTTTATTCGGAACTCAAAAACTTCCGAGTCAAGACCTTCATTCGGAACTTAAAAAGTTCCGGATCAAGCAATTCATTCGGAACTTTAAAAAGTTTCGGATCAATACTTCCGGACGAAGTTCCGAGTAAAGACTTCCGAACGATGTTCCGGACGAACTTCCGAACGAAGGACAAAGTTCCGAGTCAAGCAGATCTTCCGAACCAAGTTCCGAACGAAGGACAAAGTTCCGGATCAACATCTTTTGTTCATTCGGAACTTAAAAGTTCCGAATCAAGGACAAAGTTCCGGATCAAGCTGCTTCATTCGGAAGTCTTGAACTTCCGAGTCAAGGTTTCTTTCAGTTCTTCCTTTTTAGTTTTTCTTTTTAAATTTTTGTCTTGTATTTTTAGGTTTATTTTTACCTGCCTTTTTATTTAATTGCACTTTTAGATTAATTGCCTTAGCTTTATTTTAGCCTTGCTTTAGTTTAAGTTTTAGTCGCATTTTAAGTTTGCCTTAGATAGATTTAAGTTTGCGTTATTTACTTTAGTGCCCTTTAATTTTAGTCACGCTTTTAAATACTTGCACAATTATTTTAATTAGACTTAGATTTAAATTAATTGCACTTTTACTTTAAAGTTTTGCACTTTTAATTTTAAACACTACAACGACACATCTTTGTTTCCACCGAAATAAAACTGAGTCACACATTAAACACAAGTTTTTCAATTCGAAGAGACACACGACAAAGAACTTTAATTTTTATACGGGCAAAAGCCCAATTATCAAATGGCGCCGCTGCCGGCTCTTTTCGTAAAGATTAACAGTTTTCTGTGAAAGACGCGTTGCTTTTTGGGATCCGTTCACTTGTGAGCGTTACTTTTCTTGCATAAAAAATTAAAAAAAAAATCATAAAAATTAAAAAATTGATAAAAATCCATAAAAATTAAAAATTTCAAAAATCCAAAAAGATTCTATCTTTCTTGTGTATATATATTATTTTTGTGTTTTTTTTCTTTTTCTTTTGTCTTTGTAGGTGCATGCGTACTAGATCTTCTAATTATCAAGAGCCCGAGCCTTAAGAAGATTTAAGTATGTCAGGTGTTAACAACAATAATCCACCGCACCCTAATAATAACAACAATGCTCTTCCATAGCCCGATCTTCGGACCATAAAGGAACTTGGTCAACCAACAATGTTTGGACGAGGAGGACCGATTGCGCCGATGCAAATCAACGCTCCTGAGTTTTCGTTGAAGCACCACATGATTCAGCAAGTACAAACAAACCCATTTCGTGGATTGCCTGATGATGATGCCAACAAACACCTCGACAAGTTCATTACAATCACCCAAAGCATGAAGTTGCCTGGGGCCACAATGGATGTTCTTCGTCTACAACTCTTTCCACATACTTTATCGCATCATGTCGAGAAATGGTTTGATCGTCTCCCGAAGAATTCTATTCACACTTGGGATGACATGACTCAACGCTTTTTGTCGCGCTACTTTCCACCATCCATGGTCACAAGCCTTCGCAATCAGATCAGCGGGTTCATGCAAGACCCTGATGAATCTCTTTTTGATGCTTGGGAGAGATATAATGTCTTGATCGATAGATGTCCAAACCACAACATGCTCCCTGTGACCCTAATTGATACTTTCTACAACGGTTTGACTTTTCGAGATCGTGATACGATTAATGCAGCCGCCGGTGGCACATTCATGAAAAGGAGACCCGAGGAGTGTAGAGAGTTAATTGAGAACATTACTACTCATCATAAGAATTGGGATTCCTCTGCATCTTCTAGGAACAACCCGAGAGTCAATGTTTCCTCCACCTCAGCAAATCCTGAGATGACCGAACTCACCCGCATGATGACTGAAATGCGCAAAAGTATTACGCTTCTCGCTTCAAACCAACAACAACAACAAGTTAAAGCGGTTGCTAATCCTTGTGAAACATGTGGCGGTCCTCACTCATACACCGATTGTCCTTCGACACAAGGAAATCCGGAAAATGTGTATGCACCTTATGGTAATTATTCACCGGAAAATTACCAAGCTAGACAACAAGGGGATCGAAATCTGCTGAGTTACCGTTCCAACAATTACCTTTCACCCGGTTTTTCTCCTCAAAACCAAAATCCCGCCAACAACTACAATAGAAGCAACCAAATCCCACCAAGAGCTTCTAACCCTTATCAACCACCCACCCAACAAAACCCACCCATTAATCCCGATGTTGAAGCCATCAGGAGAACTCAAGGTGAGCAAATCAAGAATCTACAAAGCCAAATAATCAATATGAAAGGAGATATCATGAAGCAAGGTAATGACATTAGAACCGAGGTTCGTGATAATATTCAATCCTCCTTCATCACTCAAACGACTGAATTAAAGCATCTATTGGCTAGTTTCTTGCCCGAAGCTCAACCTTCTTCTTCTTCGGGTTCTCTACCTTCAAACACCGTCACTAATCCGCGAGCTAATGTGAGTGCTATTACTACTCGTAGTGGAGTCACCATCGTAGGACCACCAATCCCACCACCATCATCTACACCTCCTCCACCACCATGTATCCCTACTCCTCCTACACCTAGTATTAGTGCACCATTACCGTCTCCGCCTCGTCATGACGATGTATCTCGGAAGGACCCTTCAACATCTCAACCTTTACTGACTACACCTTCACCTTCCGCCTATAAACCCAGACTCCCATACCCTTCTCGCATAGGCAAGACCAATGATCTAACAAAGGAGGACTCTCAAATAACAAAATATATCAATATGATTTCTCAAATGGGCTTCAGCATTAGTTTTCTTGAAGCACTTGTCCACGTGCCCAAATTTGTTAAAGCATTTAAGGAATTGCTTAACAAGAAGGAGAAGCTGATTGAACTCGCCAACACACGCTTAAATGAAAACTGCTCTGCAGTTATTCTTAAAGAACTTCCGGAAAAGCTAGGAGATCTCGGTCGTTTTGTGTTGCCTTGCGTGTTCAACAAATCTGAAGAATTTACTGCCCTTGCTGATCTCGGGGCTAGTATTAATCTTATGCCTTTGAGTGTTTGGAAAACACTATCATTACCTGACCTCATTCCAACAAAGATGACTCTCGAACTTGCTAATCGCACTCTCGCTTACCCCGTTGGTATAGCCGAAGACGTGTTCATTCAAGTTGGCGCATTTACTTTCCCGGTCGATTTTGTCGTAGTTGATTATGAAATGGACCCTCGTATTCCTTTAATACTTGGTCGGCCATTCTTGAGAACCGGACGTGCTTTAGTAGATGTGGCCGAAGGTGAGTTAATCTTAAGAGTCGGGAATGCCTCACAAAATTTCAAAATGGGCAAGCTTACAGACAAATCCTTTCGAGGCCGAGAATCATTGAATATGACAAATGTGCTCGATGACTTTACAGTCTATGACAATCCTCTATTCGAGTCTTCCACTAATAATCCACTCTTTAAAGATAATGTGGATAATTCTCTCCCTACTTTGGACGCTTCTCCCATTTATGATTCTCCACCGGTCTTTGATGCTTATGATGATGATTCTAGCTCAGATTCGGAAGAATTTGATTGTATTTGTGTGTATCCCGAGCTGCCCACTTTCGATGATTTTGATGAAGCCGATACTCTTTCGAGCGATTCTTCACATGATGAAGATCCTCCGCCATCACTCGATCCTACTTTGGACGATTACTCATTTGAGGAAGATTTCTCAGAATTTCTCAACACTTACTTCCCTCATGAGAGTGATGCTCCTATTTTGGACTTTGAAGATTATCGTCTTGATCCTACTTTGGATTTGAAGAACATTCTGTCAAAGGAGAAGAAACCAGTCGACACCAAAATCCATTGCACATATGATTTGACACCTCTTTGTCCCCCTTCTGAGGACGAGGTTGTGCTTCTTTACGGATCTTCTTCACACTCGGCTGAGCCTGAGTGCTATTTTCCCCTGAAGGAAAAGGTGTTCGACCCCGGTATTGAAGTCTTTAAGCCATCTCAGTATCCACTTGATGAAATAAAAGGAAAAATATTTGGACATTTTGAAGACATGCTTGCACTTCACCCTTGCTTCCACCGTGCTCTATCGCTACTTAAGGGAACCCTACCACTTCTTCTTTGGCTTGCCATGTTCGCCTTAAGCTCGTGCTTATTGATGGATGAAAACTATGTTTTTGATCCTGGTGGATATGTTTCATGCTTCTTCCGTTGATGATCAAGGTCGAGTCAGGCTCATGACTCGGTTAACAAAAACCAAGCGCTTCTTGGGAGGCAACCCATGCATCTATCTTTTTGCTTTCTTTATCATAAGTGTAGGGGAGACCCGTTGGTTTGCTTTCCTCTCCTCACTTCTTAATCAGGGATTCGAGCTTCAATGATCCACTCTTGATGATTCTTGACGACCCGTGATTCCGTGTTCTACTTCTTCCCGGTTCTATCCTAAACTCTTTTCGATTCACTATTTTATATTTTCTTAATATTAAAATGGGAATCTCTTTAGTTGTCTTTTCCTTAGCGAGATTTAAACAACGTGCACAATGTCCTAAGTGTGGGGGAGTTTACTCCCACATGCTTAAACATTGAGGACAATGTTTATCTTAAGTGTAGGGGGGACTTCTATCGAAGTTAAGTGGTCTTTTCCTTGTATTTGTCCTCATTTTAACCGGAAAATCAATTTTCGACATTTTTCAAAATTTTTGATCTATTTTGGCCTATTAGTTTTTACCTTTGTATAGTTATTTTCTTTCTTTTATTAGAATAAATGCTTAAATAAGTGGTTTTAATTTTCAAACATTGTGAATCTTTTGACTCAATCTGAGTTTACTCTAGCTAGTATCCTTAACGTGTTTAAGTCAAGTTTTGCTAGGCTTTTATATAGGGAGCTATAAAATGCGAAAGTCTTAACTCTCACGGGTTAAGAACAAGAACTTTTCGCAAGTTCCTATTTGATCCTAGAGAGTCGTTTATCAAGGGAACTTTAAAATGTGATTTCTAAACTTGAAAAAGTCTAAGAATTTGCAAGATCCTATAGGCGACTCGAAAACCTAAAACATTGATTTAATAGGCTAAGTATCCACGAGTCTCATTACTTGAGATTTTAAACTGTGGAGAACGAGAGATGATAGAGCCAATTATAAGTCGGTATTCTTTCGTGAATTTATGTGAGTTAATTATGAGCCTATTCTCCCATCGCTTGCTAATAAATTTATCTACTAATAAATAGGGTTGTACGATTTGAAAAGTTACTTACCTTCTAGCCCAAGATCGTTTAAAAGTTTCTCGGTATGGATTAGAGTTCATAGCCAAGGCATAACTTATTGAAGCGGGATGCGAAGATTGGCGAGTCCGAAAAGGCCCTAACAAGGCATGAGGGCTATATTTTGTTGCTAAAGATCCAAAAGTGATGTGAAGAATCATTTATAAAAAATCAATATGAAGGATCGAGACACACGACGTAAAGCAAAACTCCCCAAAAGTCATGGAGAAGTGTATCCGAAAAGACCCTAACAAGGTATGAGGATAAATAGATCCAAGTCATAAAAGGAGGCGGATCGTTGTAAATCAAAGTCCAAAATAAAGATTGGAGAAAAATGAAGAAGTCGTGGTCCAAGTATGAATCTCTCAAAACTTCAAGTGAAGAAATTCCATTATGAAGAGAAGACCATAATTTCATGAACGTCTCTCAAGATTTGAAGTATGAAGTCGCTGCCAAATATCGGTCCGAGAAAGGTCTCAAATCGCAAAACGAGTTATGCCAAGATATGAACTTTATGAGATCCCGAGAAGCAGTTTTAAAAGATTTTGTCCTTTAGCTAACTATTGATTAAATCGTTCACTTTATTTTCAGACTTAATAACTATCGAAATAAGTCAAAAATGCATCCTCGTGATCATTCAAGACAATAATAAAATATAAGAGATACACCTAGGAATAAGGGAGTCTAAGTGAATAATTGGCCCACATGAGTTCGTGATAGTTTACTAACTTATAATAACAATGATCTCGTTTTTAAGCTTGGTTTGGAGAAATTGAAAACTTGAGGATGATGATTATTCATAACATTTCCAAAACCCAAGGTATGCTTTTGATTTCTTTATTTTGTATGTCTTTAATTTTCTATCTCTTTAATAAAGGCCAACGTGGATTGATTATGATGAAAAGTGTAATCTTGCTTTCTAACTAACGCATTGCATGAGGACATTGCAATGGTCAAGTGTAGGGGATTTGATAGGTGTGTAAACACCCATCTTTTCTACCACTTAATTACAATAATAACCGAGCCAAAACGTGTATTTTATGTCTTTTATGTCGAAATTATGCGTGGTTTGTGTTTTTGTTGTGATTTAGGACGAAAAGGTGAAAAGTGGAGAAAACACGGGAATTCACGGGCATTTACGGACTTTTATTGAAGAAAAAGATAAAAGACGAAGTCAAGAAGTCAAGAGTGCAAAAAGAACGGAAGTCCAAGACCAATTCTAAATATTTATCGAAGACATAGTCAAAAGACGGAAGTTTATCAAAAGCCGAAGAATTCAAGTCTACTTTATTGAAGAATTTAAAGACGAGTTCAAAGAAATCCCGAAGCCAAAAGTCCCTTAAGTCCAAGTTTAAAGAAGATTAGAAGAAAAGGACTAAGTATGCAATTAATGAAGATTAAAAGAAGGAGGGACTTAATGACGCAATTAAGAGAAAAGGAAAGAGGGGAGGAAGCTTCCTTAATCCTCCCCTATAAATAGTCATTAGTTGTAATATTTTCATTTTGTTGGCTAAGTGTGACAATTAGCTCTTCCACCATTTACTTACCTTGTCATTTAATTTCTTGTCAAATTTAAATACCTTGTCTTGCACCTTAAATTTATTTAATTTCAAGTAAGTTTTCATTTAATTATTGTCAAACTTTACTTTATCTTGTCAATCTCTCATCTACCTTTCTAAATCTTTAATTTTTGTGTTTATGTTTATGTTCATGTTCATGTTCATGCTTTTATTTTGATCCAAGTGGTTTTTGATTATTGTGGTTAAATTTGTTTATTTTATTGATTTTAATTGTTTGTTGATGTTTACTGTTGATTCGTTATTAGTATGATTAATTCGTGTGTTTGATTTTGGTTAATTTGTGTTTAGATCTGCTGTTTCTTTGATCCCTTGTTCTTCGGGGGAGTTTGTTTGTGTTTCTGATCTTTCCAGGTGAAAACTTCCGAGCCAAGACAAGAAGAGGAGTGTTCATTCGGAACTTTCAAAGTTCTGAACCAAGGGCTTCATCCGGAAGTCTCAAACTTCCGGATCAAGGGAAGAAGTTCTTTCATTCGGAACTCAGAAGTTCCGGGTCAAGCATTGTTTATTCGGAACTCAAAAACTTCCGAGTCAAGACCTTCATTCGGAACTTAAAAAGTTCCGGATCAAGCAATTCATTCGGAACTTTAAAAAGTTCCAGATCAATACTTCCGGACGAAGTTCCGAGTAAAGAATTCCGAACGAAGTTCCGGACGAACTTCTGGATGAAGGACAAAGTTCCGAGTCAAGCAGATCTTCCGAACCAAGTTCCGAACGAAGGACAAAGTTCCGGATCAACATCTTTTGTTCATTCAGAACATAAAAGTTCCGAATCAAGGACAAAGTTCCGGATCAAGCTGCTTCATTCGGAAGTCTTGAACTTCCGAGTCAAGGTTTCTTTCAGTTCTTCCTTTTTAGTTTTTCTTTTTAAATTTCTGTCTTGTATTTTTAAGTTTATTTTTACCTGCCTTTTTATTTAATTGCACTTTTAGATTAATTGCCTTAGCTTTATTTTAGCCTTGCCTTAGTTTAAGTTTTAGTCGCATTTTAAGTCTGCCTTAGATAGATTTAAGTTTGTGTTATTTACTTTAGTTCCCTTTAATTTTAGTCACGCTTTTAAATACTTGCACAATTATTTTAATTAGACTTAGATTTAAATTAATTGCACTTTTACTTTAAAGTTTTGCACTTTTAATTTTAAACACTACAACGACACATCTTTTTTTCCACCAAAATAAAACTGAGTCACACATTAAACACAAGTTTTTCAATTCGAAGAGACAAACGACAAAGAACTTTAATTTTTATACGGGCAAAAGCCCAGTTATCAATAACAAGTAGTCGATAGTTCGAGTGACGGTCACTGACGACGATGAGGATGCCCGGGTAAATCTTATAGAAATTTGGGCATCCATCGGGATCTTATTCGTCATCGTCCTTCTTAAATCGTCAATCGTCAAAATTATAACCTCGAATATCGGTTTCCACGAAAATAATAAAATATATAGTAAATAAAATTTTTTAAAAATTTCAAAAATAAGCGTAATTTAGGGTGACGTAAGTGACCTCGGTTCTAGGGTTTCACACACGTTGATGTGGGAAAGCGGGTTATCGGCCATTCGGATGTACGGTACGTGCTTCAATCACGGAAACCTAGACAAATAATACTTTTCTTAGACTCTTGTCCAATGACTTTATCAAAATAACAATTATGTATACATATGATGATTTTATATATATGATGATGATCAAGTGGGTTTATTCATTCTCATTTACTCATTTTAGTGTTATGTATTGGTAACTTTTATACTAGTTTACTAGTTTTACTTATTTACATGTTTTAGGCCCAATAAGCCTATCACAAGCCCAATACTTTTTATTAGCCCAATTTTACTTTTAATATCAGTATTATACTTTACATGTTGGGCCCAAATGGGTTAAGCCCAATAATTAAGTTTATAAGTGTTTTACCAACTAGTCGGGTTTATAGTCCAATAAGGCTACTTTGGCCCGTTAATGTCTATATGTTGTAAAGCTCGGGTTTTATCGATTTTTACTTGTTATATAAGTCCATATATCAGTATGTGAGTTTATAAAAGTTTATATTAGACGGGTACGGCCGTATAAGTTTAATTTGACAAAAACGTTAATCTTTCGGTTTTCGCCGAAAAGACGTAAAACTTAAGTATATAGTTTTATAACTTGGAAAAACATTTATACTTGTAATTTATATAACATGTCCCATATTAATATTAATATATATATATATATATATATATATATATATATATATATATATATATATATATATATATATATATATATATATATATATATATATATATATATATATATATATATATATATATATATATATATATATATATATATATATATATATCTTTATTTATAATTTTTATCAACTAGTGTGTTTTATATATGTATATTTTATAAATACAAATTTTGAGTGCTTATATTATATACTATTTATTTTATCAAATCTGTCCTAAAATTTTAATCCACTAAAATGTCTGTATCTAGAGTTCTATAAGGAGATAGGACCTCAAATTTTTATGACAGAAACTAAATGATATATGCTTCATTTTATTCTTTATAGCTACTGATGAATCAACCTCTAAATATTTTAATAAATTCGTCCAAAACAGTATAAGCAGATTTACACTCTAATCTTGTTTTGATCATATCTCACTCATTTTTATGATTCCATTGTATGGCCAACTCTCACATGTGTATAACACCTAATACTTACTTTAAATTGATTCCACTATGCAATTTTATCAGTTTATCATCTGGTTAGTTACTGTTTTTATACAGCCAACTTTTTAAGCAAGAATTTAACCTTTTTACCTATGGTTTTCCATCTTTTTAACCATGTTTATCAACACCAAATCCCCACATAATATTTTTATCATCATTCATCATTATATACATATACATAAATAAAGAAAATACAAGATTACATAATCAAAATAACAAGAGGATAGGAAGAAAAATCTTTATACCACCAAGATTAAGTAGTTTATGATCAAGGCTTGGATTTTTTATGGCAAAAGTTGTGATAGATCAACACCAATCTTCAAGACCACCAATACTTGTAAACTTCTTGTTGGAATCAGCCCTTGGACATCACCAAATCACTTCCTTGGTGTTGATCCCAAACTTAGATCGATTTAGCTTTATGTATACAAGATTAGATCAAGTAATACACTTAGAGAAACCTTTGTATATGTATATCACAATCTAAGTGTTATGCGTAATTAACACTTAAACAAGAACACACAAGATATAAAAAAACTTTCACTTTGATTAATGATATCAAACTTGTTTACAATGAAAGTGTTTAACGTATGAAAACTTATATTGAACAATAACCTAAAGGTCTTCTTTTATAGACATAAGAAGCCTTGTACAATAATCTACGTATCAACTATTCTAGGTAAAGATAAATATAGAAAATACATTGTTGTTCCTATCTTTACTAGAAGTAATCTAGAACATAATAAACGTGTAGATCATATACTTCCATTAGTGCTAATCTTCAATGTGTCAACGCTTGACTTCTTCTTGTCAACGCTTGATCTGTCAGCGTTTGTTTTCTTCCTATCAACGCTTGTTTTACTCTTGTCAGCGCTCAAGTAGACTGGCTATAATTTATTCCCAACACTTGGATGTTAGAATCACCTCCAATCTTCAAGGCTTCAAAGGAGCATCATCATGTGTATGAATAACACATGGTTTATGGTTAAAATTGATCAAATGGGGTATTTTTAGAGAGAGAGTGGACGAAATTGGGGAGAGAGTTGAGAGAGATTTAGGTGGTTTGCATGAGATGAAAATGGAGGAATGGTTTGTGTTTGATGGTTTTGTGTTGGTGTAGCTTACTTTGTAAGCTTTAAGTGACAAGTGTAAGCTTGTTTGTTACAAGTTAGACACATCACAATGTGTGGTGTCCTTGTTTTGGCCGTCCCTTTTGAGTGGGGTGGGACAAAACTTGTTTTGTCTCATCCCACTAATTTACGGGTATTCCTCGATTCTAGTTTCCTCGATTTGCGTGCCCTCGCGTCGTTTTATGGAAATTGTTTTTATAAATTATGAATCAACGGCACAAAACGAATCTAATAAGAATTGTCTCATCAAAAACGGAGTTCAAAAACGTAAATACGTAATCCTAAGGTTTCCGTTTTAGTCGTAAAGGACGTTAAATTATGCACGTAAGTCCTAATCTCTTCTCGTAAATTTGTGAGATTATGAACTAATACAAATTCAAAATTCCAAAATAATATTCACGGATAAATTTATTTTTTTAAATGTCGGACTGTCACCAAAAATGGTGTATGTAAACGTAAGCACGTAACGTAGAATCCTCTGGTTTAGACGTAGTCGATGCTACTTCAAGATGTAAACCCAAATTCTTCCCATAAATAAGTGAGTTCATAATATAACATTAAAATAATGTTTTTAAATAACACTTGATAATAAAATAATAACCATAAATTGACGGATTGTTAGAGCATTTACCCCTAAACAGGATCTTTGTCCTCAAAGATCAATTTATCTTACTACTTGCTTCTTATAGAGTTAAAGCCATGTGGGTATTTCCTCCACATTTGGTCTTTTCTCACAAGTGTAATTCATCACAACACGCGAGTTTCATCAAACATAACTACGGGAATAATATCAGGCTTAATGTTGACTTACTTTCTCTATCCATGATGTTCACGGGGTTTTGATGAATGCAACTTTTCGCCGATCTAAACTTCATTAAGGAATAGTTAGATTTTCACTTGATAGACATTTTATCAAGTTCGATATATGAAACATAGTTCACGCAGCATCTCTATGGTCCCATACCAACTTTTACATCATCTCTATGGTCCCATACTACGGGGACTTATTTCCCCATGATCTTTCAGATCATCTATTCGTTTTTCCAAAGTAAATTTTTTTGGCATAACTTCGCTACCCATCCGGCACTTCAAGATCTACATTTCATATTCACATAACCTCCTCCCTACTACCGACAGTCAATAATCAGATCCTAATTTCAACAAACATTTCTGGTCTCGCAGGGCGGGTATTTTGTAAGGTTAGGTTTGTCGTCATAGAAAACCTTATACCTAAAACACATGTCCAACTCACAGTGGGTGTATGTCGGGTGTCTTCGTCCCACCTCCTACTTACAGATGCTCTTATATAGATCCTCACAAGATTCGATCTCGATCCTAATACGATAATTATCAATGATAATCTTTCCAAAGGAAAACGATTATACGGTTCGTTACCAAAGGTCAATTATTCAAGCATAAAACATCACTTCTAGTATTTTGTATCGTTAATTTACCTCGTCCCTTCGATTGGGGTGGTAAACAGTACTCTTATCAAGATTCGTTCTCAATGACTTCTGAGCAAATCTCTAGAAATTCGATGCGAAGCGAGGATCTTGATAGAGATGATCGATACAGGCACACCATGTTTACACAACTCCCTTAAATACAAAAGAGTCAATTTCTTCATCGAGAATCAATCATTAACAGGAATGATATTAGCATATTTGGTCATTCTGTCGACGATGACCCAAATCGAATCAAATTCAGATGATGACTTTTGCAATAGTTACACGTTGACTAATGTATGAGGCGATGTCTGCCTTCATAATTTGCCATCAGTACAATATCTTCGGATAAAGATACATTAAATCAGAAATGACATGAATAGAATACTTATACTTACGAGATTTCAACATAACAAAATCTCAAAATCCTCCATATTTAGGCAACCCTAAACGGCCTTTTATACATTTAACGCCATCGGCTTCTCAGATCTATTGGTTCACATTAGCCGCGAACCCCTTTAATTATCTATATTATCGTTTTTATAAGTATCAGCTATTTTTTAATTGCTCGGCAATTTATTTCGCACAATCATTACGAAGGAACACATCTTAATTAATTCTTTATCTTTTCTACATAATGCGTCGATAAATAATTCAAGTAATTAAAAAATAAATATTCAATTTTGATGAAACGTAAATGTAAAAATTTTAAATTTCTTAGTTCGACCAATTATATGAAAATGTTCAAAAATAAATTTGAATTTAATTAACACGATTTTTGTTGATTTATCGAAAATAATTAAAAAATAATTAATATGATTCGTAAGTGTTCGAAAAATCTTTGGTTATACTTTGGTCATAATTTTCTTAGCTGAAAAGCACAAATTGTCGTTTCAAATTTCAGGTCATGATTTAAATGGTTTCCTCAATCATTCTTAGATTGTCTTGAGGTATACACAATCATTTACCCCCAAACAGGAGTTTAGTTAAATGATTTGGTTATAAGCAAATGATTCCTTAAAAATTATTTTGATAAAAAATTTGTCAAAACATATTTGCACTTTCTTTTTGGTAAAACCCAAATTCTTAAATGGCTCAAATTTTTTAAGAGTCACTATAGATTCCATTATGTATTAATCACACGGTCAAATAATATATAGGATTTAGTATTTAATCACATGTTAAATACTCAAGGTATAGGTTTTCATTGTTCGGCCAATTCAGGACAATCTATAAATAATTATTAACTCCTTCTTATTCTTAGAAACAAACAAATGGTCCTTAATGATCACAAGCATGAATTTATCAAAGTACAACCTACACACGTGATTCACCAAATTTATGGATGCTACATGTGCATTGGTCAATCCAAACGACATAACATGAAACTCATAATGTTCATTACAAGTTCTAGATGTAGTGATTGGAATAGATAATCTTTTTCGCAGACGCGAAATTGATGATGACCATGCCGTGGATCAATTTCTGAATATACACTAGATCCTTGTAAATGATCGAACAAATCTATTATCTTGGGTAGTGGATATCGATTTTGATCGTCAATTTACTTAGTTCACGGTAATCAATAAATATAAGGAATAATAACACCATAGCTCTTCATGATGACGAGTTTGGTAGAATAAAAGCTTTCTCCGACAACTCTCTCAGTTGTACGGTAATTATTTTAATTCAGATGGTGCTGAAGTACAGTGCACACGCCATAGGTATAGCACCAGGAATATAATCAATACCAAATTCAACCTGCCTTAATGGCAAAAGTCTAGGTAATTCACCAATAAATACCTCCTAAAGTTTAAGATAACAGAAGCATCTTTTAATAAATTTACTTTAAGTTCGTTCTAGACTATAAGATTTATGACTAGTTCACAACCATTCATGGTATAATTTCAAGTCTAAATATAGGATATGGTCATCCATCAAGAATTATGTAGATCACTTTTGATAATCAACAACTTATCTTTTAGGGGAATTCTACTCGAGTTCCCATCAATTAAGACAATGTCATCATGTCATAATCAATCAATCCATTCTACTGGCACTATCAACTTTCCAGTTTCATTACCGTTAATAAGATGTGAACCTCTCAAAAGACTAATAATAACTCATAATCCTTATAAAATTTAAGGATATCAGGAGACATAACTAACCTTAAAAAGAGTAAGGTTAACACATAATCTACGCGAGAGAATTTCAAATCAGATACAGAAGAAAACATTTAATGAATATGAATATATCTCATGTTTTCATAATTTGAGTATGCATTCGAAAGCTCCTCGGATCGTTACCCAAGTCATTCAAATGAAATCTAATCAAAATAAATGATAGGAACGTTGATACATCCAGTCGGGTATCAACACTCGGTAATCATATACTTTTCCTAAGAATCTCAATACGAAAGAATTTCGACTCAGAAGAATAAATAGTACGGGCACATATGTAGGTGTTCCTAACAATATGTCCCTACTTTTCACTTCTTGCAGATCTCATAAAATTTAATCTTTCACAATCTTCAATGAAATATCAGTGTTTATTAATAATATCATGGTGACTATTAATCAGCCTTGCATGGTCCCTTCCAAATTGTATGTAGGCGCGCAACTATATACAATTTCAAGATTAACGATGCAATACTCAGTTCGTCAAAATTTTATCATCATGTTTATAATAAAAACATTTTCATGCTTAATTCTTAAATAAGAATCAAAAATAATTTTAAAAAGATTTACTTTGATATGAAAACAATTAAGTTTTCCAAGGGGTTTTATAAACAACTTCATTTCGATAAAGATCACTTATAAATCTCACTTTGAGTAATCATTATAGTGATGAAAATTCAATTTTTCTCAAGGGATACTGTTTTATCTTATAAAAACAATGAGTGATCTGCAAAAGAGTGATGAGGAGTGGTTCACCAAAAACTAACTACAAAATATAAGGAAATGAGCTTAGCCAAATAATCATGAGGCTAATGACCTCAATGGTACTCAAAAAGAATAATCCACAACGTAACTCAATTCGAGATGAGTACTTATTCAATGGTTGCATCACTAATGCGAACATTAGGAACAAGCAATAAAAGATAGATAACATCAATACATGTAGGATTTAGCAATCAAAGGTAGTCTTTTCATTAATCACAAAAAAGTCAAAATTGTACCGTAACACATTACGTGTCACTATGTCATACAATTCCAAGAACTCATCCTACCAACTGATGTCTCAGTTAAGTTAGGGATTTTTAAAAGATACCACAATGAATACTAATCTACAAGAGTCATTAGGTGTTCCACCTGTCCCAGAAGATCCATCGGTCCCAATTCAGAAGAAGATTTCTTCAATTTATTTCTTTGGACATTGGGTATCCTCATCATTGGACAATGGCCTAGGAACAACACTTAACACGAATCAACAATCAATTAAAACCTTATAATTCAATCACAGAACTTAATGACTTCCTCTTAACAACTTATAATTCTATACAAGTTAAATTTTTACTTTATTCAAGTTTCAACCAACTTATACTCAATGCGATATCCTACCTCATTCTCCAATACTTTCAACCTTATTCATAAACCTTAAAAAAAGATTAATATGAACAACACTTAAATTCCAATCCTATAGATCTTACAACAATAGTTATCAAATGAGTCACTAGTATGAAAGGACTCACACATTCAATTAGACTTCTCGGAAAGGTATTAGTGGCATGAGGCTTTTGGGTAAAGGCTCCAATGACAGCCTCAAGTGCAACATTCACCTTTTCGATTTCAAATTTAAGAATTGGGTGACAACGAATCAGATGACATCTTTATAGGTGGTAACGTTTTGTCAAAATCCACTCTATAAGGAAAGATCGTCATGACATCGATATCAAATTTAATCTTGCCAATTATTTTTCAATATCACAATCAACTAATATCTACATTTCTACGAGTATCAACCATTTTATTGGGATCATAAATATCCACAACTTGGTTTAGATCTAGGATAGCTAGAATTCCTACAGGAATAGCTTCGATTGATTTGCTAGGGGAGTTAGGGTTTCTTGTGACAATCTACTTCGTATAAATACCTCATATAAATATAGAAATAATCATCAAACAATCATGTAATCAAATTACATCATATATATATAATCCAAGTTATATATATATAAATAACACTTCTCAGTCTGGCCTTGTCGATAACTCGGGAATTCTTCGGCACCGTTATAGTCAAAAGATTTTTAGACATTTTGAAAAAAATGTTTATAGTTAAAATATTTTGAAATGTTTTATTCAAAACCTTAATTTTAAAAATCTTTCGTTCTCTATAACGAGAGCTCTGGTACCAAACTGTAACACCCCCAAATTTATACAATCCAATACAGCGGAAGACTCGTTGGTGTTACAGGATAGCACATTACTCACATCATATACAACGCTTAAAAATCACGTCGTTTAATAATAAAGCATTTCCATTCATGAATGTCAAATTTACATAGGTCCCAAGTCATAGTCATTTCATATAATTTTACAAAAGATTTGAATGGAAATTGTTATTTAAGTGCGGGCCATGAATTCTTGTTGTTGTTGGGTCAAAAAGTTGATGTGGCAGAAACTCAAAAACGAAGAAAACATGAAGATATTGTCTAAGCGTTGTCAAGAGCAATTTAGGCGTTGACAATAACAAATCCAGCGTTGTTGGCTCAAGAGTTGTCATGTACAATTTAAGCATTGTTACATGCAATTCAAGCATTGACAAAACATAGACAAAGAAGCTTATGGAAGCTTCTATTTAGATAAACATGCAAGATATATTCTGCATAAGTTTATTTAAATAGAAGATTTACTTGTTTATTCATTATTATCTCTTGTAAACCCTAATCCTTACACTATAAAAGGAACCAAGGGTCTTAGGTTTTATTCATAAGTTCATTCATAATGTAAACCTAAAGCGTGTGTCGACTAGACGTGTGATTCAATGTATACACGTCTAGTGGTTGTTTATTTTAATATAATGAGCAACCCTATTGTTTTAATTCATGTTCTTGTTCCCTAAACACCTTGTTAATGATTGTTGTTCTAATTCCGCTTTGATTATTTAATCATATGAACAATGATCATTCCTAGTAGCTTCAAAGATCTGGAAACCAAGGTTTCCACAATTGGTATCAGAGCCTCGTGGCTCGTGATGCTAGGACCAACAAGGTGTTCGTGTATGGTGAAAAGAAGAAAAATTCGTCTAGGGTTTTTCTGGACGTTTTTGTGTGCGCAGCAGTATTCAGAAGGTCATAACTTTTTATTGAACCATTGGATCGTCACGAAATTTTATATGTGTATTCTACATACATATATCTAAACATCCACCGGAGGGATTGTCGAGTTTTATCCCCAGGAAAAAGTTATTAGGCGTCAAAGTTGGCTGTAGAGAAGATTTTCGTTTTTTTTAGAGTTTGATGTAAAAACCCTATATCTGTTTGTTTCTTGTTGCTGTTTCAAGATTATATGCTGTTAGCTTTGGGGAATTGATTCATCATGAATCAATGATGAGCCCTAGCAGCATGTCGTGATCATGATGATGGTGGTTTGATCGTTTAGAGTTTATAGCTGTTGTTATAAATAGCTATAACAGTTTATGCACAAACAACAAAAGAAAAAGAATATGATTGTGACGTGATGTGAAGCCTGGTCCACGATTGTCTATAGCAGCAAGAAAAGGGGTTTCGTATTTGTTGATTTGGATTTCACACGACATGAGCAAAATGTGTGTATTGTGTTACTGATGTTGTTGACTGAAATCCTCTACATGCTAGTCCATATTACTCACATGAAGCTATTGTTCTAATTGGTGGAAACTTTTCTGTTCACACGAAGAGTTAAGAAGGATTGGCTAATGGAGTCAAAGATTACGGCTGACTATTAAATAGATTATATGGTTACGTGATCTTTGCATGACTAATGTATTCACACGATTAAGCCAATCAGGAAAAAGAGGTCAACGTTTTGGTCACTGATTTTTAGGAAGAAGCATATATTACGTGAAGTTTTGTACCTATACTTGGATAGGTATATTCTGCGTATTTTATGGGATATGGTTGATATTCTATATGATTTAGATGGACGTGGGTTTACGTAATTTATGGAAGTTATAAATTGATTCGAGTAATCTGTGTTTACACGATGAAACAAAAAGATGGACGTATGCTTGAAGACCAAAATTACTTGTGGATCATGTATTGTGACGTTATCTGCCAAGACGCTGACAAAGTATGGTTTGACGCTGACGTTCGTATTTTTGACGCTGACGAGTGTAGGTCAGCCGCTGATGGAAGTGGACGCTGACAGAATAAGTCAACGCTGAAAGCGTTGACAGTGTCGTCCGAGATATGGTTTTTCAAACGCTGTTAGGTATTGTTCGATATGGACAATACACATTCCAGATATATTGGATAGAGAAGGATCTCGGATAACACAATGATTGCTGCTGTTTGAGAAAATTGGTACGTTTTTAGCACACAAAAAGGAGGATTATACACACGAAGGTACATGGAATCTCCATTTTTATTTAGAATATCATGATGATATTTATGGCTCGGATACTTTTGAAAGGGATTAATGATTTTAAGGCGAGTTAGCAACCATTCATGAAGTTATTTATTGGAGTATGTAATCGGGATAGCCTTGTGAAAGACTTATTCGTTAACAGCTTTTACATATGAAGATATTGACTTGTCATGAAGAGGTGTTGACTTAAGGGGAAGAATTCTTAAGGTAAATTTGATGATTGAAGAAGATTTTCGCGAGTTTGTGTTCTATCATATCTTAAAGTCATGCACTCCCAGTCATAGACTTTAAAGGTAACTTGTTTATGCTTACATGGTTACTGATGAAGTGATACAAGGTCTAGGAATATGTGATTTTTCTTATGGTTCTCTATGCACATATTTGCTATCACTTGAAGGAGTTACATTATCGTGCTCAGTGTCTCACAAAGGATGAGGATTTTTGTATGAGCCACATACTTCATCACATCATCGTACAAGATATGGAACATAGGTTTGGGTTATTCTACTTCTACATCAAAAATATTATATTAATTGTTCTTCACGATCATTACATAGAGCTACATTTGGAGAATCTTCAAAGATTGCATACATTATTTACTTCCCTGTTGATGTGACAAAAAGGGGAAGACATACATGCTATACTTGAGGGGAAGCAATTTGAAGATCATGTACAACTTACAAGAGATACACATAGAGTTTTGCCACTATCAACTAAGGGAAGATTGTTGGGTCAAAAAGTTGATGTGGCAGAAACTCAAAAACGAAGAAAACATGAAGATATTGTCTAAGCGTTGTCAAGAGCAATTTAGGCGTTGACAAGAACAAATCCAGCGTTGTTGGCTCAAGAGTTGTCATGTACAATTTAAGCATTGTTACATGCAATTCAAGCATTGACAAAACATAGACAAAGAAGCTTATGGAAGCTTCTATTTAGATAAACATGCAAGATATATTCTTCATAAGTTTATTTAAATAGAAGATTTACTTGTTTATTCATTATTATCTCTTGTAAACCCTAATCCTTACACAATAAAAGGAACCAAGGGTCTTAGGTTTTATTCATAAGTTCATTCACAATGTAAACCTAAAGCGTGTGTCGACTAGACGTGGGATTCAATGTATACACGTCTAGTTGTTGTTTATTATTAATATAATGAGCAACCCTATTGTTTTAATTCATGTTCTTGTGCTCTAAACACCTTGTTAATGATTGTTGTTCTAATTCCGCTTTGATTATTTAATCATATGAACAATGATCATTCCTAGTAGCTTCAAAGATCCGGAAACCAAAACCCTAATTTTCTCAGAAACCCTAACAACATCATGTCTGAAGCAATAACCTCCTCCTCCTCAGCTTTACCAAACATCAAGATTCCCATGCTTGATGCAACCAACTTTGACTTGTGGAAGTTCAACTTTGAACAATATCTGGGGACCTATAACTACACACTCTGGGAGATTATTAAATATGGAAACACATTCAATAAGGCTCAAAAGATTGCTAATGTTATTGCTCAAAGAGCAGCTGTTGCTGGATGTTCTGAAGAGGATAAGAGAGAAAAACCTGGAGATGGTAGAGATGTGGCTGCTGATGACATAGCAAAGAAAAGGGTTGACATGAAAGCCCTAAATATTCTGAAAGTCTCTTTGAGACAAGAAAACCAGCATAAATATAGAGGCTATGAATCTGCTAGGGATCTTTGGGCAACTCTTGAAGTTGCATATGGTGGCAATGCAGACACTAAGGAAGAAAAGAAAAAGCAACTCATGCATGACTATGCTGTCTTCAAAGATCAACCCAATGAGAAACTGAGTAGTGTGAGAAGCAGATTGCTTGACATTACAAGCAAGTTATCCTTCATGGGGACACAAGTTGGTGATGTTGACATTAATGCTACCTTTCTTAAAAGTCTTGGTGAGGCATGGAAAGTTAAGGCAAGATCTATTCTTGCCAACAATACTTACAAGAGCTCCTCGTTTGATGACATCTACAACAAACTAAGGCTGTTGGAAGATGAAACTCTTTTAGAGCATGGAAGCAAGTTTACCAACAGTAACATGGCCTTCTTCTCTCATAGTGAAGGTCAATTCAATCACAAGGACTCTTACATGCATCCAGTTACTGGATCATCATATGTCAGCGCTGGAACAAGTCCTGTCAACGTCTCCTATTCAGACGCTGACACATTCAAGAATGACTCCCCAAGAGTTAAACCTGCTGGTTTGGATTTGGATAATGTTTGTGCTTACATTGCTTCTTTGCCCAATGGTTCAGTGATTACATATGAGGACCTTGAGCAGATAAGTGATGAGCACTTGGAAGAGATGGACATTAAGTGGAACTTGGCTCTTGCTAGTATAAGAGCAAATAGGTGGAACAGAAGGTTTAAAAAGAAGATGACCTTCAATGCTAAAGACACAGCTGGATTTGATAAATCCAAAGTTGAATGCTACAACTGTATGGGGCACTTCATGAGGGAATGCAGATCTCCTAGAAGATCTGATGCTGGTAAACCCTCAAGTCAGGTTGTTAAAGCTCAGGATTCCAAAGCCATAGTTGCAGTTCAAGGAATTGATGGTATGGGATGGGATTGGAGCTATCTGGCTAAGAATGTTGAAGAGGATAAAGCTTTGGTTGTTGATATTGAAGAAGAAGAGCATGTTGAATATGCTCTCATGGCACACTCCTCCTCTTCATCTGATAATGAGGTATATGATGACGCTTTTTGTAGCAAAGGTTGTAGGTTAAATACTGAAAGACTTAACAAAGAAGTGTTAAGATTATTAGATGATATGTGTAACACCCCCAAATTTATACAACACAGTACAGCGGAAGACTAGTTGGTGTTACGGGATAGCACATTACTCACATCATAGACAACTCATAAAAATCGCGTCATTTAATAATAAATTATTTCCATTCATAAATATCAAAGTTACATCGGTCCCAAGTCATATTATTTCATACAAAGTTTTACAAAATATTTGAATGGAAAATATTGTTTAAGTGCGGGCCATGAATTCTTGTTGTCTTCCTGAGAATTACTTTCAAGTACCTGAGATAAAGCATGTTAAAGAAAAGGTCAGCGATAACGCCGAGTGAATTCATAGAGTTTAATAAATTACATCAGTATAACTTTGGTATAAAATTATTACCAAATATCATTTCGTACAAAGAGTTTAATAAACCATCAATATAATATCGGTATAAAGTTTTTCCGAAAATCATTTTTGTACAAATCATTGTAATAGGCCATAAAATAGCCAAAATCATTTTATACAAATCTTTATCAAAATCATAGTATAGGCATTTGCCTTAAAATCATTATACGAGCCAATGTCGTAAAAACGTCATACAATACGTCTTATAACGTTGTATGAAAATAAAAACCGTTATATGAATATGGTTATGAAAACCAAAATACAAACATAATATCAATAGTATGACCCTGTATTGCTAGTCAGGCAATACATCGTAACTCGGAGCGTCTAGTAGTATTTCGTTAGTTTTGGATTATTATAAGCCGCATGACATTGTTACCTTACTAAACCAACAACGGGTAGCTAACCCGATACCAATTTTGCCCATCTAAAGTAGCGTGTCGTCACAAAGGTCACGCTATGGAAATCTTCTCATACATAAATTCCCTTACCAATCAATGTGGCACGACGGGGATCAACCGTCAAGGCGCGAACTGGGGTGATCGTCCCCAAATAGTACTATTAAATGCATAAGCGTCTACCAAATCCCGGTAGTTCACAATTCATGCTAATGGGACTTTTAGTGACATAACCTAACTTTAATAATCCATTTAATTTCATCTATCGGGTCCTTTAATCATTTATCGGGTCATACAATCGGGTCATTCAATCATTCGGGTCCAAATCAATAAACAAATAATCGGGACAAATGGTGTCCTATTTTATAAAAACTAACATGTTATCTCCCTCGCGGGTTTATAAAACATTTATAAAAACATTTAAAAGAGTGCGAGGCTATGAACTCACGTTGATATGGGAAGGCGGGTTGTCGGCAATTCGGACGTACGGTACGTGCTTTAATCACGGAAACCTAGACAAATAATACTCGGTCTTAGACGTTTGTCCAATGACTTTATAAAAATATCAATTATGTATACATATGATGATTATATATATATATGATGATCAAGTGGGTTTACATATTCTCGTTTACTCATTTTAGTGTTATACGTTGATAACTTTTATACTAGTTTACTAGTTTTACTCGTTTACGTGTCTTAAGTCCAATAAGCTTATTATAAGTTATTTAACTTATTTTAATCCATTTTGTACCTATATTATTAGTATGTATACTTTCCAAGTTGGGCCTAAATGGGTTAAGCCCAATAGATTCTTTTTACAAGTTTTTATCCTATTTAGTCCATTTATTAGTCCAATAGGTTTATTTAACTTGTTAATGTCCGTATGCCCTAAAGTTCGGGTTTTATCGGTTTTTACTTGTTATACATGTCTATATATCAGTATATAAGTTTTATAAAGTTTTCATTAGACGGGTCTGATACACGGCTTTTGACACCCTATATAAAAATTAATTAAAGTTCGTTGTGTGGTTCTCTTCGAATTGAAAAACTTATTGTTTAATGTGTGACTCAGTTGAACTTTGGTGGAACAAAGATGTATCGTTGTAGTTTTGAAAATTAAAGGTGCAAAACAATTAAAGTAAAGGTGCAATTAAAATAAATCTAAGTCTAATTAAAATAAAGTGCAAGTATTTAAAGTGCGACTAAAACTAAAGGGCAATTAAGTAAATAACGCAAACTTAAATCTAACTAAGACAAACTTAAAACGCAACTAAAACTAAAACTTAAACTAAGGCAAAGCTAAAGTAAATCTAAGGCAATAAACTTAAAGTGCAACTAAGTGAAAAGGTAGGAAAAGTAAAGCTCGAAATTAAATGCTAAAATGAAAATAATAAGTCCCTATCCGGAATAAAACCCCTATGCGGAATACTGTCACTATTCGGAAAAAGGTGCCCTATCGGAATAATTCCTTATGCGGAAAACAAAACCCTATTCGGAATAATCCTCCTATTCGGAATAGATTCTCTACTCGGAATATATGTCCCTATTCGGAATAAAGTTCTATTCGGAATGTTTTGTCTATTCGGAAAAGTGCTTTATGCGGAAAATCCCTCCTATTCGGAATATACTCCCCTATGCGGAAAAACGTGCTATTCGGAATGTTCAGGCCTATTCGGAATATAGCTTCTATTCGGAAAGTTTGTCCTACACGGAATATCCCCCTATTCGGAATAACAGGTCTATTCGGAAAACAACCTCTATTCAGAAAAATGAATATTCCGAATAGTCTCCCAACGAAAGTCTTTACTCGAAATAAATCTGGTGATCTCCTATTCGGAATGTTGGCTGGCACGATTCTGGGCAAGAACAGTAAGAGAGATCCGAAGAACAAGGAAAGCTAAAAAGATACGAATCCAACAAGAACTCAACCAAATCAACAAAAAGATTAAACCAAACTAATAACAAAACATCTAATAAACATAAACAATCAATCCAAAACAACAAATCAAACAATAAAGATCAAAATAATCAAAACCCACTTAAATTAATCAACCAAAATTAAGAACATGAACATAAACAAATCAACACAAGGTAAAGAAAGGAAGAATGAGATTAACAAGATAAAGATAAAGCTTGACAAGAATTAAAAAGAAAAACTAATTGAATTAAATGGTAATTAAGGTGCAAGACAAGGTAATTAAATGACAAGTATTTAAATGTGCATAAAATAAATGTGGAAGAGCTAATTTGTCAAGTTAGCCAACAAAAAGAAATGATTAACAAATCCTAACTATATATAGGGGAGGATTAGGAAGCTTCCTCCCCTTCTTCCTTTTCTCTTAATTACGTCATTAGGTCCTTAAGCATATAGTCTTCATTAATTGCACCATTAGTCCTTTTTCCTTCTAATCTTCTTTACTTGGACTCTAATGACTTGTGGTTCGGGATTTCTTTTAAACTCGTCTTTAATTTCTTCAATAAATTAGACTTGAGTTTCTCGGCTTTTGATAAACTTCCGTCTTTTGACTTTTTCTTCGATAAAACTTCAGAATTGGTCTTGGACTTCCGTTCTTTTTCCACTTTTGACTTCTCGGCTTCGTCTTTCATATTTTTCTTCAATAAAAGCCGTGAATGCCCGTGAATTCTCGTGTTTTCTCCACTTTTCACAATTTCGTCCTAAATCACAACAAAAACACAAACCACGCATAATTCCGACATAAAAGACATAAAATACACGTTTTGGTCCGGTTATTATTGTAATTAAGTGGTAGAAAAGATGGGTGTTTACACACCTATCAAATCCCCTACACTTGACCATTGCAATGTCCTCATGCAATGCATTAGTTACAAAGCATGTTTACACTTTTCATCATAATCAATCCACATTGGCCTTTATTAAAGAGATAGAAAATTATAAAAATGCAAAGCAAGGAAATTAAAAGCATACCTTGGGTTTTGAAAAATGTCATGAATAATCATCATCCTCAACTTTTCACTTTCTCCAAACCAAGCTTAAAAACGAGATCATTGTTATTATAAGTTAGTAGACTAACACGAAATCATGTGGGCCAATTACTCACTTAGACTCCCTTATTCCTATGGGTATCTCTTATATTTTATTATTTGTCTTGAATGATCACGAAGGTGCATTGTTCGACTTATTTCGATAATTATTTAGTCTGAAAATAAAGTGCACGATTTAATCAATAGTTAGCTAAAGGACCAAATCTTTTAAAACTGCTTCTCGGGATATCAAAAAGTTCATATCTTGGCATAACTTGGTTCGCGATTTGAGACCTTTCTCGGGCCGATATTTGGCAGCGACTTCATACTTCAAATCTTGAGAGACATGCATGAAATAATGGTCTTCTCTTCATAAATGGAATTTCTTCACTTGGAATTTTTGAGAGATTCTTCATATATGGACCACGACTTCTTCATTTTTCTCCAATCTTAATTTTGGATTTTGATATACAACGACCCGCCTCCTTTATAGACTTGGATCTATTTATCCTCATACCTTGTTAGGGTCTTTTCGGATACACTTCTCCATGACTTTTTGGGAGTTTTTGCTTTTCGTCGTGTGTCTCGATCCTTCATATTGATTTTTCGATAAATGATTCTTCACATCACTTTTGGATCTTTAGCAACAAAACATAGCCCTCATGCCTTGTTAGGGCCTTTTTGGACTCGCCAATCTTCGCGCCCCGCTTCATAAGTTATGCCTTGGCTATGAGCTCTCGTCATTACCGAGCAACTTTTAAACGATCTGGGGCTAGAAGCTAAGTAACTTTTCAAATCGTACAACCTTATTTATTAGCAGATAAATTTATTAGCAAGCGATGGGAGAATAGGATTATAATTAACTCACATAAATTCATGAAAGAATACCGAACTTATAATTGGCTCTATCATCTCTCGTTCTCCACAGTTTAAAATCTCAAGTAATGAGACTTGTGGATACTTAGCCTATTAAATCAAAGTTTTGGGTTTTCGAGTCGCCTATAGGATCTTGCAAATTCTTAGTCTCTTTCAAGTTTAGAAATCGCATCTTAAAGTTCCCTTGATAAACGACTCTCTAGGATCAATTATAGGAACTTGCGAAAAGTTCTTGTTCTTAACCCGTGAGAGTTAAGACTTTCGCGTTTTATAGCTCCCTATATAAAAGCCTAGCAAAACTTGACTTAAACACGTTAAGGATACTAGCTAGAGTAAACTCGGATTGAGTCAAAAGATTCACAACGTTTGAAAATTAAAACCACTTATTAAACATTTATTCTAGCAAAGAAAGAAAAAAACTATACAAAAGGGAAAAACTAATAGGCCAAAATAGATCAAAAATTTTGAAAAATATCGAAAAATTGATTTTCTGGTTAAAATGAGGACAAATACAAGGAAAAGACCACTTAACTTCGGTAGAAGTCTCCCCTACACTTGAGATAAACATTGTCCTCAATGTTTAAGCATGTGGGAGTAAACTCCCCTACACTTAGGACATTGTGCACGTTGTTTAAATCTTGCTAAGGAAAGGACAACTAAAGAGATTCCTTTTTTAATATTGAGAAAATATAAAATAGTGAATCGAAAAGAGTTTAGGATAGAACCGGGATAAAGTAGAACATGGAATCACGGGTCGTCAAGAATCATCAAGAGTGGATCATTGAAGCTCGAATCCCTGATTAAGAAGTGAGGAGAGGAAATAGCAATCCAAAGGGTCCCCCTACACTTATGGTAAAGAAAGCGAAAAGATAGATGCATGGGTTGCCTCCCAAGAAGCGCTTGGTTTTTGTTAACCGAGTCGTGAGCCGGACTCGACCTTGATCATCAACGGAAGTAGCATGAAAGAAATCCACCAGGATCGAAGACATAGTTTTCATCCATCACTAAGCAAGAGCTTAAGACGAACAAGGCAAGCCAAAAGAGAAGTGGCAAGGTTCCCTTAAGCAGTGATGGAGCACGGTAGAAGCAAGTATGAAGCGGTGCAAGCATGTCTTCAATGGTTCCAAAGATTTTTCCTTTTATTTCATCAGGTGGATACTGAGATGGCTTAAAAACTTCAATACCGGGGTCGAACACCTTTTCCTTCAGGGGAAAATAGCACTCCGGCTCAGCCGAGTGTGAAGAAGAGCCGCAAAGAAGCACAACCTCGTCCTCAGAAGTGAGACAAAGAGGTGTCAAATCATAAGTGCAACGGATATCGGTGTCAACCGGTTTCTTCTCCTTGGACAAAATGCTCTTCAAATCCAAAGTAGGATCAAGACGATAATCTTCAAAGTCCAAAGGAGGTGCATCACTCTCATGAGGGAAGTATGTGTTAAGAAATTCAGAGAAATCTTCCTCGAATGAGTAATCGTCCAAAGTAGGATCGAGTGATGGCGGAAGATCTTCATCATGGGAAGAATCGCTCGAGAGAGTATCAGCCTCATCAAAATCATCGAATGTGGGCAGCTCGGGATACTCAGAAGTACAATCAAAATCATCCGAATCTGAGCTAGAATCATCATCATCATAAGCATCAAAGACCGGTGGCGAATCATAAATGGTGGAAGGTTCCATAGTATAGTGAGAATCATCCACATTATCTTCAAAGAGTGGATTATCAGTGGAAGACTCGAATAGAGGATTGTCATAGACGGTAAAGTCATCGAGCACATTTATCATATTCACTGATTCTCGGCCTCCAAAGGATTTTCCTGTAAGCTTCCCCATTTTAAAAACTTTAGAATGATCCCCGACTCGTAAGATTAACTCACCTTCGGCCACATCTATTAAAGCACGTCTGGTTCTCAAGAATGGCCGACCAAGTATTAAAGGAATACGAGGGTCCATTTCATAATCAACTACGACGAAATCGACCGGGAAGGTAAATGTGCCAACTTTAAGAAACACATCTTCGGCTATACCAACGGGGTAAGCGAGAGTGCGGTTTGCAAGTTCGAGAGTCATCTTTGTTGGAATGAGGTCGGGCAATGATAGTGTTTTCCAAACACTGAGTGGCATCAAATTAATACTAGCCCCGAGATCAGCAAGGGAAGTAAATTCTTCAGTTTTGTTGAACACGCAAGGCAACACAAAACGACCGGGATCTCCAAGCTTTTCTGGAAGTTCTCTAAGAAGAACTGCAGAGCAGTTTTCATTTAAGCATGTGTTGGCGAGTTCAATCAGCTTCTCCATCTTGCTAAGCAATTCCTCGAATGCTTTGACAAATTTCGGCATGTGGCAAAGTGCTTCAAAAAGGCTAATGTTGATGGTCATTTTAGATAGCATATCCACATATTTCGATACTTGACAATCATTCTTGGTTAGATCGTTGGTCTTGCCTATGCGAGAAGGGTATGGGATTCTAGGTTGGTAAGGGTTAGGTGAAGGTGTAGTTGGTGAAGGTTGTGATGTTGAAGGGTCCTTCCGAGATACATCGTCATGACGAGGCGGAGACGGTAATGGTGTACTATCACTAAGTGTAAGAGGAGTAGGGATACATGGTGGTGGAGGAGGTGTAGATAATGGTGGTGAATCAGGTGGATTGACAATGGTAATTCCACTACGCGTAGTTATAGCACTCACATTGGCTCGCGGATTGGTGACGGTGTTTGAAGGTAGAGAACCCGAAGAAGAAGAAGGTTGAGCTTCAGGCAAGAAACTAGCCAACAGGTTCTTCAATTCAGTTGTTTGAGTGATGAAAGAGGATTGAAGATTATCACAAACCTCGGTTCTGATGTCATTACCTTGCTTCAATATATCTCCTTTCAAATTGATTATTTGGCTCTGTAGATTCTTGATTTGCTCACCTTGAGTTCTCATGATTGTGTCAACATCGGGATTAATGGGTGGGTGTTGTTGGGTGGGTGGTTGATAAGGGTTAGAAGCACGAGGTGGGATTTGGTGGCTTCTATTGTAGTTGTTGGCGGGATTTTGGTTTTGAGGAGAAAAACCGGGTGAAAGGTAGTTGTTGGAACGGTAGCTCAGCAGATTTCTATCCCCTTGTTGTCTAGCTTGGTAATTTTCCGGTGAATAATTACCGTAAGCTGCATACACATTTTCCGGATTTCCTTGTGTCGAAGGACAATCGGTGTATGAGTGAGGACCGCCACATGTTTCACAAGGATTAGCAACCGCTTTAACTTGTTGTTGTTGTTGGTTTGAAGCGAGAAGCGTAATACTTTTGCTCATTTCAGCCATCATGCGGGTGAGTTCGGTCATCTCAGGGTTTGCTGAGGTAGAAGAAACATTGACTCTCGTGTTGTTTCTAGAAGAAGCAGAGGAATCCCAGTTCTTGTGGTGAGTAGTCATGTTCTCTATTAACTCTCTACACTCCTCGGGTCTCCTTTTCATGAATGTGCCACCGGCGGCTGCATTGATCGTATCACGATCTCGAAAAGTCAATCCGTTGTAGAAAGTATCGATCAAGGTGACCGGAAGCATATTTTGGTTTGGACAACGGTCTATCAAGACATTATATCTCTCCCATGCATCAAAAAGAGATTCATCGGGATCTTGCATGAAACCGCTGATCTGATTATGAAGGCTTGTGACCATGGATGGTGGAAAGTAGCGCGAAAGAAAGCGTTGAGTCATGTCATCCCAAGTGTGAATAGAATTCTTCGGGAGACGATCAAACCATTTCTCGGCATGATGCGATAAAGTATGTGGGAAGAGTTGTAGGCGGAGAACATCCATTGTGGCCCCAGGCAACTTCATGCTTTGGGTGATTGTAATGAACTTGTCGAGGTGTTTGTTGGCATCATCATCAGGCAATCCTCTAAATGGGTTTGTTTGTACTTGCTGAATCATGTGGTGCTTCAACGAAAACTCAGGAGCGTTGATTTGCATCGGCGCAATCGGTCCTCCTCGTCCAAACATTGTTGGTTGACAAAGTTCCTCCATGGTCCGAAGATCGGGCTGTGGAAGAGCATTGTTGTTGTTATTATTATTATTGAGGTGCGGTGGCATGTTGTTGTTGTTGACACCTGCCATATCTAAATCTTCTTGAGGCTCGGGCTCTTGATAATTAGAAGATCTAGTACGCATACACCTGAAAATGCAAAAGAAAACAAAACCAAACACAAAGACAATATATATACACAATAAAGATAAAATCTTTTTGAAATTTTGAAATTTTTAATTTTTATGGTTTTTATGAATTTTTTCTTTTTTTAATATTTTTGAATTTTTTATGCAAGAAAAATAACGCTCACAAGTGAACGGATCCCAAAAAGCAACGTGTCTCTCACAAAAAACTGTTGATCTTTACGAAAAGAGCCGGCAGCGGCGCCATTTGATACACGGCTTTTGACACCCTATATAAAAATTAATTAAAGTTCGTTGTGTGGTTCTCTTCGAATTGAAAAACTTATTGTTTAATGTGTGACTCAGTTGAACTTTGGTGGAACAAAGATGTGTCGTTGTAGTTTTGAAAATTAAAGGTGCAAAACAATTAAAGTAAAGGTGCAATTAAAATAAATCTAAGTCTAATTAAAATAAAGTGCAAGTATTTAAAGTGCGACTAAAACTAAAGGGCAATTAAGTAAATAACGCAAACTTAAATCTAACTAAGAAAAACTTAAAACGCAACTAAAACTAAAACTTAAACTAAGGCAAAGCTAAAGTAAATCTAAGGCAATAAACTTAAAGTGCAACTAAGTGAAAAGGTAGGAAAAGTAAAGCTCGAAATTAAATGCTAAAATGAAAATAATAAGTCCCTATCCGGAATAAAACCCCTATTCGGAATACTGTCACTATTCAGAAAAAGGTGCCCTATTCGGAATAATTCCTTATGCTGAAAACAAAACCCTATTCGGAATAATCCTCCTATTCGGAATAGATTCTCTACTCAGAATATCTGTCCCTATTCGGAATAAAGTTCTATTCGGAATGTTTGGTCTATTCGGAAAAGTGCTTTATGCGGAAAATCCCTCCTATTCGGAATATACTCCCCTATGCGGAAAAACGTACTATTCGGAATGTTCAGGCCTATTCGGAATATAGCTTCTATTCGGAAAGTTTGTCCTACACGGAATATCCCCCTATTCGGAATAACAGGTCTATTCGGAAAACAACCTCTATTCGGAATAATGAATATTCCGAATAGTCTCCCAACGAAAGTCTTTACTCGGAATAAATCTGGTGATCTCCTATTCGGAATGTTGGCTGGCACGATTTTGGGCAAGAACAGTAAGAGAGATCCGAAGAACAAGGAAAGCTAAAAAGATACGAATCCAACAAGAACTCAACCAAATCAACAAAAAGATTAAACCAAACTAATAACAAAACATCTAATAAACATAAACAATCAATCCAAAACAACAAATCAAACAATAAAGATCAAAATAATCAAAACCCACTTAAATTAATCAACCAAAATTAAGAACATGAACATAAACAAATCAACACAAGGTAAAGAAAGGAAGAATGAGATTAACAAGATAAAGATAAAGCTTGACAAGAATTAAAAAGAAAAACTTACTTGAATTAAATGGTAATTAAGGTGCAAGACAAGGTAATTAAATGACAAGTATTTAAATGTGCATAAAATAAATGTGGAAGAGCTAATTTGTCAAGTTAGCCAACAAAAAGAAATGATTAACAAATCCTAACTATATATAGGGGAGGATTAGGAAGCTTCCTCCCCTTCTTCCTTTTCTCTTAATTGCGTCATTAGGTCCTTAAGCATATAGTCTTCATTAATTGCACCATTAGTCCTTTTTCCTTCTAATCTTCTTTACTTGGACTCTAATGACTTGTGGTTCGGGATTTCTTTTAAACTCGTCTTTAATTCCTTCAATAAATTAGACTTGAGTTTCTCGGCTTTTGATAAACTTCCGTCTTTTGACTTTTTCTTCGATAAAACTTCAGAATTGGTCTTGGACTTTCGTTCTTTTTCCACTTTTGACTTCTCGGCTTCGTCTTTCATCTTTTTCTTTAATAAAAGCCGTGAATGCCCGTGAATTCTCGTGTTTTCTCCACTTTTCACAATTTCGTCCTAAATCACAACAAAAACACAAACCACGCATAATTCCGACATAAAAGACATAAAATACACGTTTTGGTCCGGTTATTATTGAAATTAAGTGGTAGAAAAGATGGGTGTTTACACACCTATCAAATCCCCTACACTTGACCATTGCAATGTCCTCATGCAATGCATTAGTTACAAAGCATGTTTACACTTTTCATCATAATCAATCCACATTGGCCTTTATTAAAGAGATAGAAAATTATAAAAATGCAAAGCAAGGAAATTAAAAGCATACCTTGGGTTTTGAAAAATGTCATGAATAATCATCATCCTCAACTTTTCACTTTCTCCAAACCAAGCTTAAAAACGAGATCATTGTTATTATAAGTTAGTAGACTAACACGAACTCATGTGGGCCAATTACTCACTTAGACTCCCTTATTCCTATGGGTATCTCTTATATTTTATTATTTGTCTTGAATGATCACGAAGGTGCATTGTTCGACTTATTTCGATAATTATTTAGTCTGAAAATAAAGTGCACGATTTAATCAATAGTTAGCTAAAGGACCAAATCTTTTAAAACTGCTTCTCGGGATATCAAAAAGTTCATATCTTGGCATAACTTGGTTCGCGATTTGAGACCTTTCTCGGGCCGATATTTGGCAGCGACTTCATACTTCAAATCTTGAGAGACATGCATGAAATAATGGTCTTCTCTTCATAAATGGAATTTCTTCACTTGGAATTTTTGAGAGATTCTTCATATATGGACCACGACTTCTTCATTTTTCTCCAATCTTAATTTTGGATTTTGATATACAACGATCCGCCTCCTTTATAGACTTGGATCTATTTATCCTCATACCTTGTTAGGGTCTTTTCGGATACACTTCTCCATGACTTTTTGGGAGTTTTTGCTTTTCGTCGTGTGTCTCGATCCTTCATATTGATTTTCGATAAATGATTCTTCACATCACTTTTGGATCTTTAGCAACAAAACATAGCCCTCATGCCTTGTTAGGGCCTTTTCGGACTCGCCAATCTTCGCGCCCCGCTTCATAAGTTATGCCTTGGCTATGAACTCTCGTCATTACCGAGCAACTTTTAAACGATCTGGGGCTAGAAGCTAAGTAACTTTTCAAATCGTACAACCTTATTTATTAGCAGATAAATTTATTAGCAAGCGATGGGAGAATAGGCTTATAATTAACTCACATAAATTCATGAAAGAATACCGAACTTATAATTGGCTCTATCATCTCTCGTTCTCCACAGTTTAAAATCTCAAGTAATGAGACTTGTGGATACTTAGCCTATTAAATCAAAGTTTTGGGTTTTCGAGTCGCCTATAGGATCTTGCAAATTCTTAGAATCTTTCAAGTTTAGAAATCGCATCTTAAAGTTCCCTTGATAAACGACTCTCTAGGATCAATTATAGGAACTTGCGAAAAGTTCTTGTTCTTAACCCGTGAGAGTTAAGACTTTCGCGTTTTATAGCTCCTTATATAAAAGCCTAGCAAAACTTGACTTAAACACGTTAAGGATACTAGCTAGAGTAAACTCGGATTGAGTCAAAAGATTCACAACGTTTGAAAATTAAAACCACTTATTAAACATTTATTCTAGCAAAGAAAGAAAATAACTATACAAAAGGGAAAAACTAATAGGCCAAAATAGATCAAAAATTTTGAAAAATGTCGAAAAATTGATTTTCTGGTTAAAATGAGGACAAATACAAGGAAAAGACCACTTAACTTCGATAGAAGTCTCCCCTACACTTGAGATAAACATTGTCCTCAATGTTTAAGCATGTGGGAGTAAACTCCCCTACACTTAGGACATTGTGCACGTTGTTTAAATCTTGCTAAGGAAAGGACAACTAAAGAGATTCCTATTTTAATATTGAGAAAATATAAAATAGTGAATCGAAAAGAGTTTAGGATAGAACCGGGATAAAGTAGAACACGGAATCACGGGTCGTCAAGAATCATCAAGAGTGGATCATTGAAGCTCGAATCCCTGATTAAGAAGTGAGGAGAGGAAATAGCAATCCAAAGGGTCCCCCCTACACTTATGGTAAAGAAAGCGAAAAGATAGATGCATGGGTTACCTCCCAAGAAGCGCTTGGTTTTTGTTAACCGAGTCGTGAGCCGGACTCGACCTTGATCATCAACGGAAGTAGCATGAAAGAAATCCACCAGGATCGAAGACATAGTTTTCATCCATCACTAAGCAAGAGCTTAAGGCGAACAAGGCAAGCCAAAAGAGAAGTGGCAAGGTTCCCTTAAGCAGTGATGGAGCACGGTAGAAGCAAGTATGAAGCGGTGCAAGCATGTCTTCAATGGTTCCAAAGATTTTTCCTTTTATTTCATCAGGTGGATACTGAGATGGCTTAAAAACTTCAATACCGGGGTCGAACACCTTTTCCTTCAGGGGAAAATAGCACTCCGGCTCAGCCGAGTGTGAAGAAGAGCCGCAAAGAAGCACAACCTCGTCCTCAGAAGTGAGACAAAGAGGTGTCAAATCATAAGTGCAACGGATATCGGTGTCAACCGGTTTCTTCTCCTTGGACAAAATGCTCTTCAAATCCAAAGTAGGATCAAGACGATAATCTTCAAAGTCCAAAGGAGGTGCATCACTCTCATGAGGGAAGTATGTGTTAAGAAATTCAGAGAAATCTTCCTCGAATGAGTAATCGTCCAAAGTAGGATCGAGTGATGGCGGAGGATCTTCATCATGGGAAGAATCGCTCGAGAGAGTATCAGCCTCATCAAAATCATCGAATGTGGGCAGCTCGGGATACTCAGAAGTACAATCAAAATCATCTGAATCTGAGCTAGAATCATCATCATCATAAGCATCAAAGACCGGTGGCGAATCATAAATGGTGGAAGGTTCCATAGTAGAGTGAGAATCATCCAGATTATCTTCAAAGAGTGGATTATCAGTGGAAGACTCGAATAGAGGATTGTCATAGACGGTAAAGTCATCGAGCACATTTATCATATTCACTGATTCTCGGCCTCCAAAGGATTTTCCTGTAAGCTTCCCCATTTTAAAAACTTTAGAATCATCCCCGACTCGTAAGATTAACTCACCTTCGGCCACATCTATTAAAGCACGTCCGGTTCTTAAGAATGGCCGACCAAGTATTAAAGGAATACGAGGGTCCATTTCATAATCAACTACGACGAAATCGACCGGGAAGGTAAATGTGCCAACTTTAAGAAACACATCTTCGGCTATACCAACGGGGTAAGCGAGAGTGCGGTTTGCAAGTTCGAGAGTCATCTTTGTTGGAATGAGGTCGGGCAATGATAGTGTTTTCCAAACACTGAGTGGCATCAAATTAATACTAGCCCCGAGATCAGCAAGGGCAGTAAATTCTTCAGTTTTGTTGAACACGCAAGGCAACACAAAACGACTGGGATCCCCAAGCTTTTCCGGAAGTTCTCTAAGAAGAACTGCAGAGCAGTTTTCATTTAAGCGTGTGTTGGCGAGTTCAATCAACTTCTCCTTCTTGCTAAGCAATTCCTTGATGGTTTGACAAATTTCGGCATGTGGCAAAGTGCTTCAACAAGGCTAATGTTGATGGTCATTTTAGATAGCATATCCACATATTTCGATACTTGACAATCATTCTTGGTTAGATCGTTGGTCTTGCCTATGCGAGAAGGGTATGGGATTCTAGGTTGGTAAGGGTTAGGTGAAGGTGTAGTTGGTGAAGGTTGTGATGTTGAAGGGTCCTTCCGAGATACATCGTCATGACGAGGCGGAGACGGTAATGGTGTACTATCACTAAGTGTAAGAGGAGTAGGGATACATGGTGGTGGAGGAGGTGTAGATAATGGTGGTGAATCAGGTGGATTGACAATGGTAATTCCACTACGCGTAGTTATAGCACTCACATTGGCTCGCGGATTGGTGACGGTGTTTGAAGGTAGAGAACCCGAAGAAGAAGAAGGTTGAGCTTCAGGCAAGAAACTAGCCAACAGATTCTTCAATTCAGTTGTTTGAGTGATGAAAGAGCATTGAAGATTATCACGAACCTCGGTTCTGATGTCATTACCTTGCTTCAATATATCTCCTTTCAAATTGATTATTTGGCTCTGTAGATTCTTGATTTGCTCAACTTGAGTTCTCATGATTGTGTCAACATCGGGATTAATGGGTGGGTGTTGTTGGGTGGGTGGTTGATAAGGGTTAGAAGCACGAGGTGGGATTTGGTGGCTTCTATTGTAGTTGTTGGCGGGATTTTGGTTTTGAGGAGAAAAACCGGGTGAAAGGTAGTTGTTGGAACGGTAGCTCAGCAGATTTCTATCCCCTTGTTGTCTAGCTTGGTAATTTTCCGGTGAGTAATTATCGTAAGCTGCATACACATTTTCCGGATTTACTTGTGTCGAAGGACATACGGTGTATGAGTGAGGACCGCCACATGTTTCACAAGGATTAGCAACCGCTTTAACTTGTTGTTGTTGTTGGTTTGAAGCGAGAAGCGTAATACTTTTGCTCATTTCAGCCATCATGCGGGTGAGTTCGGTCATCTAAGGGTTTGCTGAGGTAGAAGAAACATTGACTCTCGTGTTGTTTCTAGAAGAAGCAGAGGAATCCCAATTCTTGTGGTGAGTAGTCATGTTCTCTATTAACTCTCTACACTCCTCGGGTCTCCTTTTCATGAATGTGCCACCGGCGGCTGCATTGATCGTATCACGATCTCGAAAAGTCAATCCGTTGTAGAAAGTATCGATCAAGGTGACCGGAAGCATATTGTGGTTTGGACAACGGTCGATCAAGACATTATATCTCTCCCATGCATCAAAAAGAGATTCATCGGGATCTTGCATGAAACCGCTGATCTGATTGCGAAGGCTTGTGACCATGGATGGTGGAAAGTAGCGCGAAAGAAAGCGTTGAGTCATGTCATCCCAAGTGTGAATAGAATTCTTCGGGAGACGATCAAACCATTTCTCGGCATGATGCGATAAAGTATGTGGGAAGAGTTGTAGGCGGAGAACATCCATTGTGGCCCCAGGCAACTTCATGCTTTGGGTGATTGTAATGAACTTGTCGAGGTGTTTGTTGGCATCATCATCAGGCAATCCTCTAAATGGGTTTGTTTGTACTTGCTGAATCATGTGGTGCTTCAACGAAAACTCAAGAGCGTTGATTTGCATCGGCGCAATCGGTCCTCCTTGTCCAAACATTGTTGGTTGACAAAGTTCCTCCATGGTCCGAAGATCGGGCTGTGGAAGAGCATTGTTGTTGTTATTATTATTATTGAGGTGCGGTGGCATGTTGTTGTTGTTGACACCTGCCATATCTAAATCTTCTTGAGGCTCGGGCTCTTGATAATTAGAAGATCTAGTACGCATACACCTGAAAATGCAAAAGAAAACAAAACCAAACACAAAGACAATATATATACACAATAAAGATAAAATCTTTTTGAAATTTTGAAATTTTTAATTTTTATGGTTTTTATGAATTTTTTATTTTTTTAATATTTTTGAATTTTTTATGCAAGAAAAATAACGCTCACAAGTGAACGGATCCCAAAAAGCAACGTGTCTCTCACAAAAAACTGTTGATCTTTACGAAAAGAGCCGGCAGCGGCGCCATTTGATACACGGCTTTTGACACCCTATATAAAAATTAATTAAAGTTCGTTGTGTGGTTCTCTTCGAATTGAAAAACTTATTGTTTAATGTGTGACTCAGTTTAACTTTGGTGGAACAAAGATGTGTCGTTGTAGTTTTGAAAATTAAAGGTGCAAAACAATTAAAGTAAAGGTGCAATTAAAATAAATCTAAGTCTAATTTAAATAAAGTGCAAGTATTTAAAGTGCGACTAAAACTAAAGGGCAATTAAGTAAATAACGCAAACTTAAATCTAACTAAGACAAACTTAAAACGCAACTAAAACTAAAACTTAAACTAAGGCAAATCTAAAGTAAATCTAAGGCAATAAACTTAAAGTGCAACTAAGTGAAAAGGTAGGAAAAGTAAAGCTCGAAATTAAATGCTAAAATGAAAATAATAAGTCCCTATCTGGAATAAAACCCCTATGCGGAATACTGTCACTATTCGGAAAAAGGTGCCCTATTCGGAATAATTCCTTATGCGGAAAACAAAACCCTATTCGGAATAATCCTCCTATTCGGAATAGATTCTCTACTCGGAATATCTGTCCCTATTCGGAATAAAGTTCTATTCGGAATGTTTGGTCTATTCGGAAAAGTGCTTTATGCGGAAAATCCCTCCTATTCGGAATATACTCCCCTATGCGGAAAAACGTGCTATTCGGAATGTTCAGGCCTATTCGGAATATAGCTTCTATTCGGAAAGTTTGTCCTACACGGAATATCCCCCTATTCGGAATAACAGGTCTATTCGGAAAACAACCTCTATTCGGAATAATGAATATTCCGAATAGTCTCCCAACGAAAGTCTTTACTCGGAATAAATCTGGTGATCTCCTATTCGGAATGTTGGATGGCACGATTCTGTGCAAGAACAGTAAGAGAGATCCGAAGAACAAGGAAAGCTAAAAAGATACGAATCCAACAAGAACTCAACCAAATCAACAAAAAGATTAAACCAAACTAATAACAAAACATCTAATAAACATAAACAATCAATCCAAAACAACAAATCAAACAATAAAGATCAAAATAATCAAAACCCACTTAAATTAATCAACCAAAATTAAGAACATGAACATAAACAAATCAACACAAGGTAAAGAAAGGAAGAATGAGATTAACAAGATAAAGATAAAGCTTGACAAGAATTAAAAAGAAAAACTTACTTGAATTAAATGGTAATTAAGGTGCAAGACAAGGTAATTAAATGACAAGTATTTAAATGTGCATAAAATAAATGTCGAAGAGCTAATTTGTCAAGTTAGCCAACAAAAAGAAATGATTAACAAATCCTAACTATATATAGGGGAGGATTAGGAAGCTTCCTCCCCTTCTTCCTTTTCTCTTAATTGCGTCATTAGGTCCTTAAGCATATAGTCTTCATTAATTGCACCATTAGTCCTTTTTCCTTCTAATCTTCTTTACTTGGACTCTAATGACTTGTGGTTCGGGATTTCTGTTAAACTCATCTTTAATTTCTTCAATAAGTTAGACTTGAGTTTCTCGGCTTTTGATAAACTTCCGTCTTTTGACTTTTTCTTCGATAAAACTTCAGAATTGGTCTTGGACTTCCGTTCTTTTTCCACTTTTGACTTCTCGACTTCGTCTTTCATCTTTTTCTTCAATAAAAGCCGTGAATGCCCGTGAATTCTCGTGTTTTCTCCACTTTTCACAATTTCGTCCTAAATCACAACAAAAACACAAACCACGCATAATTCCGACATAAAAGACATAAAATACACGTTTTGGTCCGGTTATTATTATAATTAAGTGGTAGAAAAGATGGGTGTTTACACACCTATCAAATCCCCTACACTTGACCATTGCAATGTCCTCATGCAATGCATTAGTTACAAAGCATGTTTACACTTTTCATCATAATCAATCCACATTGGCCTTTATTAAAGAGATAGAAAATTATAAAAATGCAAAGCAAGGAAATTAAAAGCATACCTTGGGTTTTGAAAAATGTCATGAATAATCATCATCCTCAACTTTTCACTTTCTCCAAACCAAGCTTAAAAACGAGATCATTGTTATTATAAGTTAGTAGACTAACACGAACTCATGTGGGCCAATTACTCACTTAGACTCCCTTTGTGACAAATCTAACATTTTCAGGTAGTTAAATATTTTCTCGTATAATATTTTGAAACTTATTTTTGTGTTGTTTGACGAACTCACAATTTACGGAGTTAAATTTAGGCTTACGTGCATAATTTGGCGTCTTTTACGACTAAACCGGAAACCTTAGGATTACGTATTTACGTTTTTGAACTCCGTTTTTGATGAGACAATTTTTATTGGATTCGTTTTGTGACGGTGATTCATAATTTATAAAAACGTTTTTCGTAAAACGACCCGAGGGCACGCAAATCGAGAAAACTAGAATCTCGAAATACCCGTAAACTAGTGAGATGGGACAAAACACTTTGCCCCATCCCACTAGCTTACATGGGACGGCAAGGAGGACACCACCACACTTAGGTGGCACACATTCTAGCTAAGCTTATACAAGTGTAAGCTTATGCTTACACTTTAAGCTAAACCTTCCACCACTTAACAAAACCAACAAATGGTTTTCACTTAACCATTTCTTACATGCAATTCACTCTCAAACTCTCTCTACTTCCACCCTTGTGCCGTCCCACATCAAGCCACAAACACCCTCATTGATCTTTTCTAACTACAAACCACATGTTTACTAGTCCTATTAAGGTGTTTCCTTGAAGCCTTGATCATTTGGTGGCCATATAACCAACTTTGGAGGTGATTTGCTTGTGTCCTAGGGCTGATTTTCCAACATATGATCTTGATATTTGATGGTCTTGGAGATACTTGTTGTGTTCATCAAGTTCTTGCCTTCCTAAAACAAGAAATCCACTTGGATTGGTAAAGAAGATCATCCTCTACATTTTTCTCTTATTATTTTGTAAAGAACAAATGTATTTTCTTTCATTTTGTATATGTATATGATGTATATATGATGATAAAAATGTTGTGTGGGGATCAAGTGTTGATAAACATGCTTAAAAATGATGATAACCATAAGAAATGAAGCTAAAATCATGTCTAATTAGTTGGCTGTATAAAAACAGTAGATAACTAAATGAAGAACTGACAAAAATGCATGGTTTGATCTATTTACAGTAAAGTAGATGATGTTATACACATGTGAGAGTTGGCCATGCAATGGAATCAAAATAATGAGTGAGATATGATCAAAACAAGTTAGGTGGTACAATCTGAATAAGCAGTTTTGTAGGGACTTTTAAGGCAACTTTGACTCAAAATGGGCAGTAGCTATAACTAAGTTATATTTAGCACATATTATGAAGAAGTTGTCATCCAAAAATGAGCTTCTAATTCATTGTAGAACTCTAGATATGATAAAAATGGTGAATGTGAAGTTAAAAATCAGATTTTGGAAATAATGTTTATTATTATTATATAAGCACTCACTTTATAATTTATAAAATGTAAAGTATAAACCCACTAACTTATAAAACTTATTTATATAAATGTATAAAAGGTTAATTAAATGGGTAAATTATATAAATGGTGGTAAAAGTAATATTTATAAGTAATAAAAACTATAAACTTGATTTTTACGACTTTTTCGGCTATCGCCGTGAAATTAACGTTTTTGATCAAATAAAACTTAGACGACCAAACCCGTCTAATGTAACGTTTATAAAAGTTATATACTGATGTATAAGTAACTAAGACAAGTAAAAACCGATAAAACCCGAACTATAAGAATTACGGACATTTACGAGCTAACTAAACCTATTAGACTAATAAATGGACTTAATAAGATAAATACTTGTAAAACGAATTATTTGGGCTTAACCCATTAGGGCCCAACATGAAAAGTATATATACTGATCATATAGGTATAAAATGGGTAAAAACAAGTTAAAGAAGTTATAAAAGACTTAATGAACTTAAAATAGGTAAAATCGGTAAAACTAGTGAACTAGTAAGACGATACTAAAACGTAAACGCTAAAATGAGTAAATGAGGATTTATAAACCCACTTGATCATCATCATATGTACAAAATCATATATATGTATATTGTTATTTTGATAAAAGTCATTGGACCGAGTCTAAGACCGATTATTATTTATATAGGTTTCCGTGACCGAAGCACGCCCGTAGCCGATAATCCGCCTTTCATTAACAACGTGAGTTCATAGCCTTGCACTCTTTTAAATGTTTTATAAAATGATTTGTAAACCCGCGAGGGAGATAACATGCTAGATTTTTATAAAAATAGAACACAAGTAGTCCCGATTGTATGCTTAATGAGATGGACCCGAATGATGCTATGACCCTATATTCGAGACTAAAAGGATTATTAGTAGTTAGGTTATGTCACTTAAAGTCCCATTAGCATGAATTGTGAACTACTGGGATTTGGTAGACGCTTATGCATTTGATAGTACTATTTGGGGACGATCACCCCAGTTCGCGCCTTGACGGTTGATCCCCGTCGTACCACATTGATTGGTAAGCGAATTTATGTATGAGAAGATTCCATAGCGTGATTTTTGTGACGACACGCTAACTTAGATGGGCAAATTGTTTGTCGGGTTCGCGGCCCGCTGTTTTCACAGTAAGGTAACAATGTCATGCGGCTAATAATAATCCTAATTCAGATACTATAATCTATACGACATGTATAATCTAAATAAACGATAACGACGCTTTTACGATGAATATATTACCTATCATGGTAATATAGAGACTACGGTCTCATGGACGGTTTCATATGTATGCTTGATTTATATATTGCCTGACTAGCAATATGTGGACTTACTTCCGATATTATACTTGTGTTCTGATTTTAATGATTGTAAATGATTGTTTTATATAACGGTTTTCATTAAACTCTATGAATTCACTCGGCATTCGCTGATATGATTTTTGCATGTTTTCTATCTCAGGTGCTTGAAGGTAATCCGGATGGAGATCGACTCTGATGGCCCACACTTAATATTAAAAATGTTCATTCGATCTGTGTTTTGTAAACTTAATGACCTGTATAATTTGGGACCTGTTGTACGCTTTTGAAACTTTTTATCGAATAAATGTTTGTTAAACCTTGTACAACCATTTTTATGTGTTGTCTATGATTGGAGTTATTGTGCTATCCCGTAACACTCTGAAAGACCCTTCCGCTGTACCGATACGAAAAATGAGAGTGTTACAGTTTGGTACCAGAGCTCTCGTTGTAGAGAACAAAAGATTTTAAAAACCAAGGTTTTGAACAAAACTTTTCAAAATCTTTTGACAATGAACATTTGAGAAAATAATTGAAAAATCTTTTGACTATAACGGTGCCAGAGATCTCCGACGTTACCAACAAGCCCTATTGAGAAGATATATATTTTGATATATATAATATAATTTATATATATGTATATATCGTGATTTCATTATGTAATTGTTTAAACTAGTATGTTATCCTAATACGAGATAAATATATATAAATGCAGATTGTCATGGCTGACCCTAATATTCCTGTAGAAAACCATGCTATTCCCGAACCTAATATAGAAGATGATCCTTATTTAGACTTAGTAGATTTTGATATTGATAACGAGGAGGAACCATTTGAGGATCCCGAGCCAGAGTTAGGACTAGGAGATCAGATTGCCCCTCAGGTTGACTTAGTAGAGAATGAGATTGAGAATGTGGGTAATGAGGACGTAGATATTGAGAATGCTGATATTGAGAATGAGGATGAGATTGGGTTAGATGAGTTAGATGATGAGATTGACGACGAGGATGTCGAGGAAGATGTAGGTATAGATGTTGAGGTTGATGACGATGAGGAAGCTGAGCTTATATATCCGTATGATGTTCCAGAGGGCGAGCCTTTGCCCCCACCAGTTTGTTTGTCTGATTCCGAGGATGAGTTACCTAGGGATGAAATGTCTGAATCGTCTGAATCTGATTCTGAATCAGAGGAGGATGAGGATGACGATGCACCTGACGGTACTGATGGTATTGCTACTCGTAGACGTGAGGTAGGAGAGTCGTCTAGTACTCGAGAGGCTACTCATATTGATGGTCTTGCACCATGGGCCTTGAGACGTGATCTAGATGCTTCCCGTGTTAAGAGTTGTGTGACAGAGGTTGGATTAGGTGTTGTTCAGACTCAGGTTGCTTATCTGGAGTCGAAGACTAAGATTGGTGAGAAAGAGCGAGAATTTCTTAGTTTGGATTTGAGTGATGTAGAGCGTGGATTGAATGAGGCTTTTAGGAGGTTATCGGTATTGGAAAGCCGTGAGTATCTGGATATGAAGAGAAAGGTAAATTCTATGGAGATTCAGTTGAGTGTGGCTCGTGCGATGCGTGAGAAAGCTGAAAAGGAGTTGAATATATCTGTGGGTTGGAATAGTAGATTTTATGCCGACATGGTTGAAAGAGGAGTAATCCGTAAGCGCCCAGCTGAAGATGTGTCTAGTGATCGTCCGACGAAGATCCAGAAGACGATGGATGATGGACCATCTGGCGGTTCTCAGTAGACCAGTCTGTATTTAGTAGTGACCTTTATATCTTTTGTGTTTATAGCTTTGACTGAACCGACTTGTTAGTAGTAGACTTGGCACGAATTTTGAGTGTATATAGTGTTAGAACCTTGATATGGATGTACTAAGACAATACTTTTGTTTCAGATCGAATGAAATATGTATCTTGTCTTGAATTCCATATTGTGCCTTATTTGTGTCTTGATTATGAATTCGATCCATATTATATGAATCCTTTGTTGGATGAATGCTTAATACTTTGAAATTGTGGAATTGTAGAACTATGTCGCCCAAGAAGGCTGTGACTGAGGATGATGTACGTAGGATTATTACGGAGCAAGTTACCGCATCTATGACTGAATTTATGGCAAATGCTAGAAATGAAGCTGGCGGTAGTGGAGCTGGCGGTAGTGGAGCTGGCGGTAGTGGAGCTGGCGGTAGTGGAATTGGCGGTACTAATGTGAATGTGAATGCTAATAATGTGAATGCTAATGCTGGAGGAAATGTAGGAGGACTTGGAACGAATGCACCTGAAATTGGTGGCTGTACTTATGTGACATTCATGAAGTGTGAACCTCTACCTTTTAATGGAACTGAAGGTGCTGTAGGACTAAGCCAGTGGATCGAGAAGATTGAATCGGTGTTTAGGATTAGTAAGTGTAAAGAGGAAGATAAGGTGACTTTTGCTATGGCTACTCTTAAAGGTCGTGCGTTGACTTGGTGGAACGGGAGAATTGCTTTCATGGGTCTTGATGCTGCTAATGCTACTCCTTGGGCTGAAATCAAGAAGTGGATGAATTTGGAGTTTTGTCCTCGTAGTGTGATTATTAGGTTAGAACAAGAGTTGATTCATCTGAGAATGAAAGGTGTGGACATTGATAGTTACACGAACCGATTCCATGAGTTGGCCTTACTATGTCCTCGATTGGTTGAACCCGAAGAGATCCGAATTGAGCAATATGTGAAAGGGTTGACCAGGAATATCCGGGGGCACGTGACATCATCTAAACCACTGACCATTGATGATGCTGTTCGAATGGCTTACCAACTCATTGGACAGATAATTCAGGATAAGGAAGATGAAGCCCGTGTAGGTGAGAAAAGAAAGGGAGACGGTGATCGTGTAGATAGAGGTGATTATAGGAAGAATTTCAATCGCCGTCAGAACCAGAGAAAGGGGAATGCAAATGCTATTACCAACAATGCACCGCGCAACGATGATAGATGTCCTAAGTGTGGCAACAAGAGGCATCCTGGCGACTGCTGGAAGTGCTGAAATTGCGGAAAGCTTGGACACAAGGTTGAAAGGTGTAAGAAGGGAACGATTTGCTTCAAATGTAATGAAGAAGGTCATAGGAAATCGGAATGCCCCAAGTTGAAAGCGATTGTACCTGGAAGAAACCCCCAGGGTGGTATCTACCAACTTGGAACAATTGAGGTGAAGAAAGAGGATCCGAATGTCGTTACCGGTACGTTTTTACTCAATAATCATTATGCTGTTGCTTTATTCGATTCGGGTGCCGATAGGAGCTTTGTATCCACTAAATTTAGTGCCCTTATTGATATTGAACCTGTTGAGATAAGTACCAGTTACGAGGTGGAATTGGCTGATGGTAAATTAGTGAAAACTAATAAGCTATTAGAAGGATGCTCTCTAAATCTCTTGAACCATTCCTTTCCGATTGATTTGATGTTGATAGAATTAGGTAGTTTCGATATTATTATTGGTATGGATTGGTTGTCGTTGAATAATGCTACTATTTTATGTGGAGAGAAGAAGGTTAAGATTCCTCTTAGGAATAGGACGTTAGTAATTGATGGTAGTCGAGGTGAATCCCGTTTGAAAATCGTTTCATGTATTAAAGTCCAAAAGTACATCAGGAACGGTTGTGAGTTGTTTTTAGCTCAAGTGACCGGGAATGAGTCTAGGGAGAAACGATTGGAAGATGTACCTATTATTTGTGAATTTCCTGAGGTATTTCCTAAAGATTTACCGGGACTTCCACCGATAAGGCAAGTAGAGTTTCGAATCGATTTAATTCCTGGTGCTGCACCGGTGGCACGTGCGCCTTACCGATTAGCCCCTTCTGAATTAAAGGAGTTATCTGAGCAACTTAAGGAGTTGTCCGATAAAGTTTTTATTCGACCGAGCTCGTCGCCTTGGGGAGCTCCAGTCTTGTTCGTTAAGAAGAAGGATGGATCTTTTCGTATGTGCATTGATTATAGGGAACTGAATAAGTTGACAATTAAGAATCGATATCCTTTACCTAGGATTGATGATTTGTTTGATCAACTGCAAGGATCTAGTGTGTACTCTAAGATAGATTTGCGGTCAGGATATCACCAACTTCGCGTCCGTGAAGAAGATATTCCTATAACTGCATTTAGAACTCGTTATAGACACTATGAATTTCAAGTAATGCCATTTGGGTTAACTAACGCACCTGCGGTTTTCATGGATTTAATGAATCGAGCGTGCAAGCCCTACTTGGATAAATTTGTGATTGTGTTTATTGACGATATTCTAATCTATTCTAAGAATGAAGATGAGCATAGAGAACATTTGAGGATTGTTTTGAAGTTGTTGAAGGACGAAAGGTTGTATGCTAAGTTTTCGAAGTGTGATTTCCGGTTGGATTCTGTGCAATTTCTTGGTCATGTGATTAACAGAGATGGAATTCATGTTGATCCTACAAAGGTTGAAGCTATTAAGAATTGGTCTGCACCGACAACGCCAACGGAAGTGCGACAGTTCTTAGGATTAGCTGGCTATTATAGGCGATTCATTAAAGAATTTTCTTTGATAGCTAAACCCTTGACTAAGCTTACTCAGAAGAATAAACCTTTCGTTTGGGGAAGTGATGAAGATGGAGCATTTCAGACATTGAAGCAAAAATTATGTAGTGCGCCAATCGTATCATTACCCGAAGGGAGTGAAGATTTTGTAGTGTATTGTGATGCATCTCTTAGAGGTTATGGAGCTGTTTTGATGCAGAGAGAGAAAGTGATAGCTTATGCTTCTAGGCAATTGTGGAAGAATGAGGAGAATTATACTACTCATGATCTTGAGTTAGGAGCTGTAGTCTTTGCTCTTAGGTTGTGGAGACATTATCTGTATGGCACCAAGTGTACGGTATTCACCGATCACAAAAGCCTACAGTATATTCTCGACCAGAAAGAGTTGAACATGAGACAACGAAGATGGATAGAGTTGTTAAGTGATTATGATTGTGATATAAAGTATCACCCAGGAAAAGCCAACGTTGTTGCTGATGCGTTGAGTAGGAAAGATAGAGAGCCTATCAGGGTGCATTCTCTAGTCTTGACCGTGCACAATAATTTGCCTGAGCAAATTAGAAATGCGCAAATAGAAGCTTGTAAGAAGGAGAATTTTGTTAATGAAGGGTTCCGAGGAGAAGGAGATCCTTTAGAGGTTAGAGCTGATGGAGTGAAATGTTTAAGAGGTCGTATGTGGATACCTAAGTTTGGAGGCTTAAGAGATTTGATTATGTTAGAATCCCATAAATCTAAGTATTCCATTCATCCGGGATCTGATAAGATGTACCATGATTTGAAGAAATTGTACTGGTGGCCGAATATGAAAGCTGACATAGCTATGTATGTTCTTCAATGCTTGACTTGTGCTAGAGTTAAAGCTGAACATCAAAAGCCATCAGGACTACTTCAACAACAAAAGATTCCTGAATGGAAATGGGAGCGAATTACGATGGACTTTATCACCAAGCTTCCTAGAACATCATCTGGAAACAATTCGATTTGGGTTATTGTCGATAGACTGACCAAATCAGCACACTTCATTTCGGTTAAGGAGCAGTTCTCACTGGAGAAGCTGACTCGAATATACCTGGATAATGTCGTATGCAAGCATGGAGTTCCTGTATCGATCATTTCAGATCGAGATCCTAGATTCGCATCGAATTTTTGGAAATCTCTCCAAAGATCTTTGGGAACGAATCTCGACATGAGCACTGCTTATCACCCCCAGACTGATGGGCAGAGTGAAAGGACGATACAAACACTGGAAGATATGTTGAGAGCTTGTGTGTTAGACTTTGGTAAGAATTGGGATAAACATTTGTCGTTAGCAGAGTTTTCGTATAACAATAGTGACCATTCTAGTATTAAGGCTGCACCGTTTGAAGCTTTGTATGGTAGGAAGTGTAGATCTCCTATATGTTGGAGTGAAGTTGGGGATACCCAGCTCACGGGACCGGAATTGATCCGGGAGACTACGGAGATGATAGTTCAGATTAAGAAGAGGTTGTTGACTGCCCGTAGTAGACAGAAAAGTTACGCGGATGTGCGGCGGAAGCCAATGGAGTTTGAAGTGGGTGACCGAGTAACGTTGAAAGTATCACCATGGAAAGGCGTTATAAGATTTGGAAAGCGAGGAAAATTGAATCCCCGTTATATTGGACCCTTTAAGATTTTATCTAGAGTAGGTCTGGTGGCTTACAAACTAGAGTTACCCCCAGAACTTCATGGTGTTCACAACACATTCCATGTATCTAATCTGAAGAAATGTCTAGCAGTGAGTGATGAGAAAATTCCGTTAGGTAAGGTTCGAATAGATGGGAAGTTGCATTTTATCGAAGAGCCCGTAGAAGTTATGGACCGTGAGGTAAAGCAACTGAAACAAAGTCGGATACCTATTGTCAAGATCCGATGGAATTCAAAGCATGGACCGGAGTATACTTGGGAACGAGAGGATGAAATGTGGAAGAAATATCTGCACCTCTTCGATTTCAATAAGAAACGGACATCCAAATGAAATGGTTCACGAGGACGTTGATCCCTTTTAGGAGGAAAAGCTGTGACAAATCTAACATTTTCAGGTAGTTAAATATTTTCTCGTATAATATTTTGAAACTTATAACAAAACATCTAATAAACATAAACAATCAATCCAAAACAACAAATCAAACAATAAAGATCAAAATAATCAAAACCCACTTAAATTAATCAACCAAAATTAAGAACGTGAACATAAATAAATCAACACAAGGTAAAGAAAGGAAGAATGAGATTAACAAGATAAAGATAAAGCTTGACAAGAATTAAAAAGAAAAACTTACTTGAATTAAATGGTAATTAAGGTGCAAGACAAGGTAATTAAATGACAAGTATTTAAATGTGCATAAAATAAATGTCGAAGAGCTAATTTGTCAAGTTAGCCAACAAAAAGAAATGATTAACAAATCCTAACTATATATAGGGGAGGATTAGGAAGCTTCCTCCCCTTCTTCCTTTTCTCTTAATTGCGTCATTAGGTCCTTAAGCATATAGTCTTCATTAATTGCACCATTAGTCCTTTTTCCTTCTAATCTTCTTTACTTGGACTCTAATGACTTGTGGTTCGGGATTTCTTTTAAACTCGTCTTTAATTTCTTCAATAAGTTAGACTTGAGTTTCTCGACTTTTGATAAACTTCCGTCTTTTGACTTTTTCTTCGATAAAAATTCAGAATTGGTCTTGGACTTCCGTTCTTTTTCCACTTTTGACTTCTCGACTTCGTCTTTCATCTTTTTCTTCAATAAAAGCCGTGAATGCCCGTGAATTCTCGTGTTTTCTCCACTTTTCACAATTTCGTCCTAAATCACAACAAAAACACAAACCACGCATAATTCCGACATAAAAGACATAAAATACACGTTTTGGTCCGGTTATTATTATAATTAAGTGGTAGAAAAGATGGGTGTTTACACACCTATCAAATCCCCTACACTTGACCATTGCAATGTCCTCATGCAATGCATTAGTTACAAAGCATGTTTACACTTTTCATCATAATCAATCCACATTGGCCTTTATTAAAGAGATAGAAAATTATAAAAATGCAAAGCAAGGAAATTAAAAGCATACCTTGGGTTTTGAAAAATGTCATGAATAATCATCATCCTCAACTTTTCACTTTCTCCAAACCAAGCTTAAAAACGAGATCATTGTTATTATAAGTTAGTAGACTAACACGAACTCATGTGGGCCAATTACTCACTTAGACTCCCTTTGTGACAAATCTAACATTTTCAGGTAGTTAAATATTTTCTCGTATAATATTTTGAAACTTATTTTTGTGTTGTTTGACGAACTCACAATTTACGGAGTTAAATTTGGGCTTACGTGCATAATTTGGCGTCTTTTACGACTAAACCGGAAACCTTAGGATTACGGATTTACGTTTTTGAACTCCGTTTTTGATGAGACAATTTTTATTGGATTCGTTTTGTGACGGTGATTCATAATTTATAAAAACGTTTTTCGTAAAACGACCCGAGGGCACGCAAATCGAGAAAACTAGAATCTCGAAATACCCGTAAACTAGTGAGATGGGACAAAACACTTTGCCCCATCCCACTAGCTTACATGGGACGGCAAGGAGGACACCACCACACTTAGGTGGCACACATTCTAGCTAAGCTTATACAAGTGTAAGCATATGCTTACACTTTAAGCTAAACCTTCCACCACTTAACAAAACCAACAAATGGTTTTCACTTAACCATTTCTTACATGCAATTCACTCTCAAACTCTCTCTACTTCCACCCTTGTGCCGTCCCACATCAAGCCACAAACACCCTCATTGATCTTTTCTAACTACAAACCACATGTTTACTAGTCCTATTAAGGTGTTTCCTTGAAGCCTTGATCATTTGGTGGCCATATAACCAACTTTAGAGGTGATTTGCTTGTGTCCTAGGGCTGATTTTCCAACATATGATCTTGATATTTGATGGTCTTGGAGATACTTGTTGTGTTCATCAAGTTCTTGCCTTCCTAAAACAAGAAATCCACTTGGATTGGTAAAGAAGATCATCCTCTACATTTTTCTCTTATTATTTTGTAAAGAACAAATGTATTTTCTTTCATTTTGTATATGTATATGATGTATATATGATGATAAAAATGTTGTGTGGGGATCAAGTGTTGATAAACATGCTTAAAAATGATGATAACCATAAGAAATGAAGCTAAAATCATGTCTAATTAGTTGGCTGTATAAAAACAGTAGATAACTAAATGAAGAACTGATAAAAATGCATGGTTTGATCTATTTACAGTAAAGTATATGATGTTATACACATGTGAGAGTTGGCCATGCAATGGAATCAAAATAATGAGTGAGATATGATCAAAACAAGTTAGGTGGTACAATCTGAATAAGCAGTTTTGTAGGGACTGTTAAGGCAACTTAGACTCAAAATGGGCAGTAGCTATAACTAAGTTATATTTAGCACATATTATGAAGAAGTTGTCATCCAAAAATGAGCTTCTAAGTCATTGTAGAACTCTAGATATGATAAAAATGGTGAATGTGATGTTAAAAATCAGATTTTGGAAATAATGTTTATTATTATTATATAAGCACTCACTTTATAATTTATAAAATGTAAAGTATAAACCCACTAACTTATAAAACTTATTTATATAAATGTATAAAAGGTTAATTAAATGGGTAAATTATATAAATGGTGGTAAAAGTAATATTTATAAGTAATAAAAACTATAAACTTGATTTTTACGATTTTTTCGGCTATCGCCGTGAAATTAACGTTTTGGATCAAATAAAACTTAGACGACCAAACCCGTCTAATGTAACGTTTATAAAAGTTATATACTGATGTATAAGTAACTAAGACAAGTAAAAACCGATAAAACCCGAACTATAAGAATTACGGACATTTACGAGCTAACTAAACCTATTAGACTAATAATTGGACTTAATAAGATAAATACTTGTAAAAAGAATTATTTGGGCTTAACCCATTAGGGCCCAACATGAAAAGTATATATACTGATCATATAGGTATAAAATGGGTAAAAACATGTTAAAGAAGTTATAAAAGACTTAATGAACTTAAAATAGGTAAAATCGGTAAAACTAGTGAACTAGTAAGACGATACTAAAACGTAAACGCTAAAAAGAGTAAATGAGGATTTATAAACCCACTTGATCATCATCATATGTACAAAATCATATATATGTATATTGTTATTTTGATAAAAGTCATTGGACCGAGTCTAAGACCGATTATTATTTATATAGGTTTCCGTGACCGAAGCACGCCCGTAGCCGATAATCCGCCTTTCATTAACAACGTGAGTTCATAGCCTCGCACTCTTTTAAATGTTTTATAAAATGATTTGTAAACCCGCGAGGGAGATAACATGCTAGATTTTTATAAAAATAGAACACAAGTAGTCCCGATTGTATGCTTAATGAGATGGACCCGAATGATGATATGACCCTATATTCGAGACTAAAAGGATTATTAGTAGTTAGGTTATGTCACTTAAAGTCCCATTAGCATGAATTGTGAACTACCGGGATTTGGTAGACGCTTATGCATTTGATAGTACTATTTGGGGACGATCACCCCAGTTCGCGCCTTGACGGTTGATCCCCGTCGTACCACATTGATTGGTAAGCGAATTTATGTATGAGAAGATTCCATAGCGTGATTTTTGTGACGACACGCTAACTTAGATGGGCAAATTGTTTGTCGGGTTCGCGGCCCGCTGTTTTCACAGTAAGGTAACAATGTCATGCGGCTAATAATAATCCTAATTCAGATACTATAATCTATACGACATGTATAATCTAAATAAACGATAACGACGCTTTTACGATGAATATATTACCTATCATGGTAATATAGAGACTACGGTCTCATGGACGGTTTCAGATGTATGCTTGATTTATATATTGCCTGACTAGCAATATGTGGACTTACTTCCGATATTATACTTGTGTTCTGATTTTAATGATTGTAAATGATTGTTTTATATAACGGTTTTCATTAAACTCTATGAATTCACTCGGCATTCGCTGATATGATTTTTGCATGTTTTCTATCTCAGGTGCTTGAAGGTAATCCGGATGGAGATCGACTCTGATGGCCCACACTTAATATTAAAAATGTTCATTCGATCTGTGTTTTGTAAACTTAATGACCTGTATAATTTGGGACCTGTTGTACGCTTTTGAAACTTTTTATCGAATGAATGTTTGTTAAACCTTGTACAACCATTTTTATGTGTTGTCTATGATTGGAGTTATTGTGCTATCCCGTAACACTCTGAAAGACCCTTCCGCTGTACCGATACGAAAAATGAGAGTGTTACACCCTTATTCCTATGGGTATCTCTTATATTTTATTATTTGTCTTGAATGATCACGAAGGTGCATTGTTCGACTTATTTCGATAATTATTTAGTCTGAAAATAAAGTGCACGATTTAATCAATAGTTAGCTAAAGGACCAAATCTTTTAAAACTGCTTCTCGGGATATCAAAAAGTTCATATCTTGGCATAACTTGGTTCGCGATTTGAGACCTTTCTCGGGCCGATATTTGGCAGCGACTTCATACTTCAAATCTTGAGAGACATGCATGAAATAATGGTCTTCTCTTCATAAATGGAATTTCTTCACTTGGAATTTTTGAGAGATTCTTCATATATGGACCACGACTTCTTCATTTTTCTCCAATCTTAATTTTGGATTTTGATATACAACGATCCGCCTCCTTTATAGACTTGGATCTATTTATCCTCATACCTTGTTAGGGTCTTTTCGGATACACTTCTCCATGACTTTTTGGGAGTTTTTGCTTTTCGTCGTGTGTCTCGATCCTTCATATTGATTTTCGATAAATGATTCTTCACATCACTTTTGGATCTTTAGCAACAAAACATAGCCCTCATGCCTTGTTAGGGCCTTTTCGGACTCGCCAATCTTCGCGCCCCGCTTCATAAGTTATGCCTTGGCTATGAACTCTCGTCATTACCGAGCAACTTTTAAACGATCTGGGGCTAGAAGCTAAGTAACTTTTCAAATCGTACAACCTTATTTATTAGCAGATAAATTTATTAGCAAGCGATGGGAGAATAGGCTTATAATTAACTCATATAAATTCATGAAAGAATACCGAACTAATAATTGGCTCTATCATCTCTCGTTCTCCACAGTTTAAAATCTCATGTAATGAGACTTGTGGATACTTAGCCTATTAAATCAAAGTTTTGGGTTTTCGAGTCGCCTATAGGATCTTGCAAATTCTTAGACTCTTTCAAGTATAGAAATCGCATCTTAAAGTTCCCTTGATAAACGACTCTCTAGGATCAATTATAGGAACTTGCGAAAAGTTCTTGTTCTTAACCCGTGAGAGTTAAGACTTTCGCGTTTTATAGCTCCCTATATAAAAGCCTAGCAAAACTTGACTTAAACACGTTAAGGATACTAGCTAGAGTAAACTCGGATTGAGTCAAAAGATTCACAACGTTTGAAAATTAAAACCACTTATTAAACATTTATTCTAGCAAAGAAAGAAAATAACTATACAAAAGGGAAAAACTAATAGGCCAAAATAGATCAAAAATTTTGAAAAATGTCGAAAAATTGATTTTCTGGTTAAAATGAGGACAAATACAAGGAAAAGACCACTTAACTTCGATAGAAGTCTCCCCTACACTTGAGATAAACATTGTCCTCAATGTTTAAGCATGTGGGAGTAAACTCCCCTACACTTAGGACATTGTGCACGTTGTTTAAATCTTGCTAACTAAAGGACAACTAAAGAGATTCCTATTTTAATATTGAGAAAATATAAAATAGTGAATCGAAAAGAGTTTAGGATAGAACCGGGATAAAGTAGAACACGGAATCACGGGTCGTCAAGAATCATCAAGAGTGGATCATTGAAGCTCGAATCCCTGATTAAGAAGTGAGGAGAGGAAATAGCAATCCAAAGGGTCCCCCCTACACTTATGGTAAAGAAAGCGAAAAGATAGATGCATGGGTTGCCTCCCAAGAAGCGCTTGGTTTTTGTTAACCGAGTCGTGAGCCGGACTCGACCTTGATCATCAACGGAAGTAGCATGAAAGAAATCCACCAGGATCGAAGACATAGTTTTCATCCATCACTAAGCAAGAGTTTAAGGCGAACAAGGCAAGCCAAAAGAGAAGTGGCAAGGTTCCCTTAAGCAGTGATGGAGCACGGTAGAAGCAAGTATGAAGCGGTGCAAGCATGTCTTCAATGGTTCCAAAGATTTTTCCTTTTATTTCATCAGGTGGATACTGGGATGGCTTAAAAACTTCAATACCGGGGTCGAACACCTTTTCCTTCAGGGGAAAATAGCACTCCGGCTCAGCCGAGTGTGAAGAAGAGCCGCAAAGAAGCACAACCTCGTCCTCAAAAGTGAGACAAAGAGGTGTCAAATCATAAGTGCAACGGATATCGGTGTCAACCGGTTTCTTCTCCTTGGACAAAATGCTCTTCAAATCCAAAGTAGGATCAAGACGATAATCTTCAAAGTCCAAAGGAGGTGCATCACTCTCATGAGGGAAGTATGTGTTAAGAAATTCAAAGAAATCTTCCTCGAATGAGTAATCGTCCAAAGTAGGATCGAGTGATGGCGGAGGATCTTCATCATGGGAAGAATCGCTCGAGAGAGTATCAGCCTCATCAAAATCATCGAATGTGGGCAGCTCGGGATACTCAGAAGTACAATCAAAATCATCCGAATCTGAGCTAGAATCATCATCATCATAAGCATCAAAGATCGGTGGCGAATCATAAATGGTGGAAGGTTCCATAGTAGAGTGAGAATCATCCACATTATCTTCAAAGAGTGGATTATCAGTGGAAGACTCGAATAGAGGATTGTCATAGACGGTAAAGTCATCGAGCACATTTATCATATTCACTGATTCTCGGCCTCCAAAGGATTTTCCTGTAAGCTTCCCCATTTTAAAAACTTTAGAATCATCCCCGACTCGTAAGATTAACTCACCTTCGGCCACATCTATTAAATCACGTCCGGTTCTCAAGAATGGCCGACCAAGTATTAAAGGAATACGAGGGTCCATTCCATAATCAACTACGACGAAATCGACCGGGAAGGTAAATGTGCCAACTTTTAGAAACACATCTTCGGCTATACCAACGGGGTAAGCGAGAGTGCGGTTTGCAAGTTCGAGAGTCATCTTTGTTGGAATGAGGTCGGGCAATGATAGTGTTTTCCAAACACTGAGTGGCATCAAATTACTACTAGCCCCGAGATCAGCAAGGGCAGTAAATTCTTCAGTTTTGTTGAACACGCAAGGCAACACAAAACGACCAGGATCTCCAAGCTTTTCCGGAAGTTCTCTAAGAAGAACTGCAGAGCAGTTTTCATTTAAGCGTGTGTTGGCGAGTTCAATCAGCTTCTCCTTCTTGCTAAGCAATTCCTTGAATGCTTTGACAAATTTCGGCATGTGGCAAAGTGCTTCAACAAGGCTAATGTTGATGGTCATTTAGATAGCATATCCACATATTTCGATACTTGACAATCATTCTTGGTTAGATCGTTGGTCTTGCCTATGCGAGAAGGGTATGGGATTCTAGGTTGGTAAGGGTTAGGTGAAGGTGTAGTTGGTGAAGGCTGTGATGTTGAAGGGTCCTTCCGAGATACATCGTCATGACGAGGCGGAGACGGTAATGGTGTACTATCACTAAGTGTAAGAGGAGTAGGGATACATGGTGGTGGAGGAGGTGTAGATAATGGTGGTGAATCAGGTGGATTGACAATGGTAATTCCACTACGCGTAGTTATAGCACTCACATTGGCTCGCGGATTGGTGACGGTGTTTGAAGGTAGAGAACCCGAAGAAGAAGAAGGTTGAGCTTCAGGCAAGAAACTAGCCAACAGATTCTTCAATTCAGTTGTTTGAGTGATGAAAGAGGATTGAAGATTATCACGAACCTCGGTTCTGATGTCATTGCCTTGCTTCAATATATCTCCTTTCAAATTGATTATTTGGCTCTGTAGATTCTTGATTTGCTCACCTTGAGTTCTCATGATTGTGTCAACATCGGGATTAATGGGTGGGTGTTGTTGGGTGGGTGGTTGATAAGGGTTAGAAGCACGAGGTGGGATTTGGTGGCTTCTATTGTAGTTGTTGGCGGGATTTTGGTTTTGAGGAGAAAAACCGGGTGAAAGGTAGTTGTTGGAACGGTAGCTCAGCAGATTTCTATCCCCTTGTTGTCTAGCTTGGTAATTTTCCGGTGAATAATTACCGTAAGCTGCATACACATTTTCCGGATTTCCTTGTGTCGAAGGACAATCGGTGTATGAGTGAGGACCGCCACATGTTTCACAAGGATTAGCAACCGCTTTAACTTGTTGTTGTTGTTGGTTTGAAGCGAGAAGCGTAATACTTTTGCTCATTTCACCCATCATGCGGGTGAGTTCGGTCATCTCAGGGTTTGCTGAGGTAGAAGAAACATTGACTCTCGTGTTGTTTCTAGAAGAAGCAGAGGAATCTCAGTTCTTGTGGTGAGTAGTCATGTTCTCTATTAACTCTCTACACTCCTCGGGTCTCCTTTTCATGAATGTGCCACCGGCGGCTGCATTGATCGTATCACGATCTCGAAAAGTCAATCCGTTGTAGAAAGTATCGATCAAGGTGACCGGAAGCATATTGTGGTTTGGACAACGGTCGATCAAGACATTATATCTCTCCCATGCATCAAAAAGAGATTCATTGGGATCTTGCATGAAACCGCTGATCTGATTGCGAAGGCTTGTGACCATGGATGGTGGAAAGTAGCGCGAAAGAAAGCGTTGAGTCATGTCATCCCAAGTGTGAATAGAATTCTTCGGGAGACGATCAAACCATTTCTCGGCATGATGCGATAAAGTATGTGGGAAGAGTTGTAGGCGGAGAACATCCATTGTGGCCCCAGGCAACTTCATGCTTTGGGTGATTGTAATGAACTTGTCGAGGTGTTTGTTGGCATCATCATCAGGCAATCCTCTAAATGGGTTTGTTTGTACTTGCTGAATCATGTGGTGCTTCAACGAAAACTCAGGAGCGTTGATTTGCATCGGCGCAATCGGTCCTCCTCGTCCAAACATTGTTGGTTGACAAAGTTCCTCCATGGTCCGAAGATCGGGCTGTGGAAGAGCATTGTTGTTGTTATTATTATTATTGAGGTGCGGTGGCATGTTGTTGTTGTTGACACCTGCCATATCTAAATCTTCTTGAGGCTCGGGCTCTTGATAATTAGAAGATCTAGTACGCATACACCTGAAAATGCAAAAGAAAACAAAACCAAACACAAAGACAATATATATACACAATAAAGATAAAATCTTTTTGAAATTTTGAAATTTTTAATTTTTATGGTTTTTATGAATTTTTTATTTTTTTAATATTTTTGAATTTTTTATGCAAGAAAAATAACGCTCACAAGTGAACGGATCCCAAAAAGCAACGTTTCTCTCACAAAAAACTATTGATCTTTACGAAAAGAGCCGGCAGCGGCGCCATTTGATACACGGCTTTTGACACCCTATATAAAAATTAATTAAAGTTCGTTGTGTGGTTCTCTTCGAATTGAAAAACTTATTGTTTAATGTGTGACTCAGTTGAACTTTGGTGGAACAAAGATGTGTCGTTGTAGTTTTGAAAATTAAAGGTGCAAAACAATTAAAGTAAAGGTGCAATTAAAATAAATCTAAGTCTAATTAAAATAAAGTGCAAGTATTTAAAGTGCGACTAAAACTAAAGGGCAATTAAGTAAATAACGCAAACTTAAATCTAACTAAGACAAACTTAAAACGCAACTAAAACTAAAACTTAAACTAAGGCAAAGCTAAAGTAAATCTAAGGCAATAAACTTAAAGTGCAACTAAGTGAAAAGGTAGGAAAAGTAAAGCTCGAAATTAAATGCTAAAATGAAAATAATAAGTCCCTATCCGGAATAAAACCCCTATGCGGAATACTGTCACTATTCGGAAAAAGGTGCCCTATTCGGAATAATTCCTTATGCGGAAAACAAAACCCTATTCGGAATAATCCTCCTATTCGGAATAGATTATCTACTCGGAATATCTGTCCCTATTCGGAATAAAGTTCTATTCGGAATGTTTGGTCTATTCGGAAAAGTGCTTTATGCGGAAAATCCCTCCTATTCGGAATATACTCCCCTAAGCGGAAAAACGTGCTATTCGGAATGTTCAGGCCTATTCGGAATATAGCTTCTATTCGGAAAGTTTGTCCTACACGGAATATCCCCCTATTCGGAATAACAGGTCTATTCGGAAAACAACCTCTATTCGGAATAATGAATATTCCGAATAGTCTCCCAACGAAAGTCTTTACTCGGAATAAATCTGGTGATCTCCTATTCGGAATGTTGGCTGGCACGATTCTGGGCAAGAACAGTAAGAGAGATCCGAAGAACAAGGAAAGCTAAAAAGATACGAATCCAACAAGAACTCAACCAAATCAACAAAAAGATTAAACCAAACTAATAACAAAACATCTAATAAACATAAACAATCAATCCAAAACAACAAATCAAACAATAAAGATCAAAATAATCAAAACCCACTTAAATTAATCAACCAAAATTAAGAACATGAACATAAACAAATCAACACAAGGTAAAGAAAGGAAGAATGAGATTAACAAGATAAAGATAAAGCTTGACAAGAATTAAAAAGAAAAACTTACTTGAATTAAATGGTAATTAAGGTGCAAGACAAGGTAATTAAATGACAAGTATTTAAATGTGCATAAAATAAATGTGGAAGAGCTAATTTGTCAAGTTAGCCAACAAAAAGAAATGATTAACAAATCCTAACTATATATAGGGGAGGATTAGGAAGCTTCCTCCCCTTCTTCCTTTTCTCTTAATTGCGTCATTAGGTCCTTAAGCATATAGTCTTCATTAATTGCACCATTAGTCCTTTTTCCTTCTAATCTTCTTTACTTGGACTCTAATGACTTGTGGTTCGGGATTTCTTTTAAACTCGTCTTTAATTTCTTCAATAAATTAGACTTGAGTTTCTCGGCTTTTGATAAACTTCCGTCTTATGACTTTTTCTTCGATAAAACTTCAGAATTGGTCTTGGACTTCCGTTCTTTTTCCACTTTTGACTTCTCGACTTCGTCTTTCATCTTTTTCTTCAATAAAAGCCGTGAATGCCCGTGAATTCTCGTGTTTTCTCCACTTTTCACAATTTCGTCCTAAATCACAACAAAAACACAAACCACGTATAATTCCGACATAAAAGACATAAAATACACGTTTTGGTCCGGTTATTATTGTAATTAAGTGGTAGAAAAGATGGGTGTTTACACACCTATCAGGGTCCAACCATCTAAGTTTTATTTAACAAAAACGTTAATTTTACGGCAATAGCCGAAAAAGTCGTAAAAATCATGTTTATAGTTTTTATTACTTATAAACATTATTTCACCACCATTTATATAATTTATCCATTTGATTAACCTTTTATATATATTTATATAAATAAGTTTTATAAGTTAGTGGGTTTTTATTTTACATTTTATATATTAAAATGTGAGTGTTTATATAATAGTATTATTCTTTAATTTCCAAAAATCTGATTTTTATCTTTACTTTCACCAAAACTGCCATATCTTGAGTTCTACATGGAGATAGAAGCTCAAATTTTTATCACATAAACTACATGATATGTGCTATATTTAACTCTTTTATAGCTACTGTTGAATCATCTTCTAAATATTTTCTAAAAATCGTCCAAAACAGTAACTTCAGATTTATACCCTAAACTTGTTTTGATCATATCTCACTCATTATTTTGATTCCATTGCATGGCCAACTCTCACATGTGTACAAGACCCATAGCTTACTGTAAATCCATTTTAATTCATCATTTTATCAGTTCACCACTTGGTTCTTTACTGTTTTATACAGCTATGCAAATTAATCAAGATTTTAACCTTGTTTCTTATAGTTTTTCACCTTTTTATCCATGATTATCAACAACAAATCCCCACATAACATTTTTATCATCATATAATCATCATAAATATATAAAATAGGAAATAAAATACATGTTTACATAATCAAAATATTAAGAAGATGAGGAGGACAATCTTTATACCACCAACTTGATGTAGGTTATGAGTTTGACATGGTTTTGGATGGAGAAACTTATGATGCACCAAGACCACCTTCATGACCACCATTCTTCATAGAAACCTTGTGGAAAATCAGCCTCAAGACACCAAGGAAACTCCTCCATGGATGTTATAACTTGCACCAATCAACAAGGCTTTAAAAGAGCTTCATCTTATGTGTAAATAACATAAGATTCCATGGTGAATTTTTGATCAAAGTGGTGTTTTAGGGTGAAGAATGGGACGGCACTTTTTGGGAGAGATGAGTGAAATGTGTGGTATTGCATGTAAGATATGAGAGGTAGTGGTTTGTGTTTGTGGTTTTGTTGTGTAAAAGCTTACATTGTAAGCTTACTTACAAGTGTAAGATTTGGTAGCTAAACTTGACACATCAAGTGTTAAGTTATGTTGTGTTGGCCGGTTTTGATGGGGGTGGGACAAGTGTCCCACTTGTCTCATCCCCATTTTATTTATGGGTACTCCTCGATTCTAGTTTCCTCGATTTGCGTGCCCTCGGGTAGTTTTACGAAAAACGTTTTTATAAATTATGAATCTATGTCACAAAAGGAATCCAATAAAAATGGTCTCATCAAAAACGGAGTTCGAAAACGTAAATACGTAATCCTAAGGTTTCCGGTTTAGTCGTAAAGGACGTTAAAAATAAAATCGTAAGTCCTAATCTCTTCTCGTAAATTTGTGAGTTTATGAACCAACACAAATTTAAAACTCCAAAATAATATTCATGGACAAATTTATTTTCTAAAATGTCGGACTGTCACCAAAGACGGTGTACGTAAACGTAAGCACGTAACGTTGAATCCTCTGGTTTAGACGTAGTCGATGCTACTCCAAGACGTAAATCCAAATTTCTTCCCAAAAATATGTGAGTTCATATTGTAAATTGTTTTTAAATAATATTGAGAATAAAATATCAATCGTAAATTGACGGATTGTCACAGCATTTACCCATAAACAGGATCTTTGTCCTCAAAGATCATCTTACCTTACTACTCGCTTCTTATAGAGTTAAAGCCATGTGGGTATTTCCTCCACACTCGGTCTTTTCTCACAAGTGCAATTCATTACAATACGCGAGTTTCAGCAAACATAACTACGGGAATAAGATCAGGCTTAATGTTGACTTACTTTCTCTATCCATGATGTTCACGGGTTTTTGATGAATGCAACTTTTCGCCGATCTAAGCTCTACTAAGAATAATCAGATTCTCGCTTGATAGATATTCCATCACTAAGTGTAAGAGGAGTAGGGATACATGGTGGTGGAGGAGGTGTAGATAATGGTGGTGAATCAGGTGGATTGACAATGGTAATTCCACTACGCGTAGTTATAGCACTCACATTGGCTCGCGGATTGGTGACGGTGTTTGAAGGTAGAGAACCCGAAGAAGAAGAAGGTTGAGCTTCAGGCAAGAAACTAGCCAACAGATTCTTCAATTCAGTTGTTTGAGTGAAGAAAGAGGATTGAAAATTATCACGAACCTCGGTTCTGATGTCATTACCTTGCTTCAATATATCTCCTTTCAAATTGATTATTTGGCTCTGTAGATTCTTGATTTGCTCACCTTGAGTTCTCATGATTGTGTCAACATCGGGATTAATGGGTGGGTGTTGTTGGGTGGGTGGTTGATAAGGGTTAGAAGCACGAGGTGGGATTTGGTGGCTTCTATTGTAGTTGTTGGCGGGATTTTGGTTTTGAGGAGAAAAACCGGGTGAAAGGTAATTGTTGGAACGGTAGCTCAGCAGATTTCTATCCCCTTGTTGTCTAGCTTGGTAATTTTCCGGTGAATAATTACCGTAAGCTGCATACACATTTTCCGGATTTCCTTGTGTCGAAGGACAATCGGTGTATGAGTGAGGACCGCCACATGTTTCACAAGGATTAGCAACCGCTTTAACTTGTTGTTGTTGTTGGTTTGAAGCGATAAGCGTAATACTTTTGCTCATTTCAGCCATCATGCGGGTGAGTTCGGTCATCTCAGGGTTTGCTGAGGTAGAAGAAACATTGACTCTCGTGTTGTTTCTAGAAGAAGCAGAGGAATCCCAGTTCTTGTGGTGAGTAGTCATGTTCTCTATTAACTCTCTACACTCCTCGGGTCTCCTTTTCATGAATGTGCCACCGGCGGCTGCATTGATCGTATCACGATCTCGAAAAGTCAATCCGTTGTAGAAAGTATCGATCAAGGTGACCGGAAGCATATTGTGGTTTGGACAACGGTCGATCAAGACATTATATCTCTCCCATGCATCAAAAAGAGATTCATCGGGATCTTGCATGAAACCGCTGATCTGATTGCGAAGGCTTGTGACCATGGATGGTGGAAAGTAGCGCGAAAGAAAGCGTTGAGTCATGTCATCCCATGTGTGAATAGAATTCTTCAGGAGACGATCAAACCATTTCTCGGCATGATGCGATAAAGTATGTGGGAAGAGTTGTAGGCGGAGAACATCCATTGTGGCCCCAGGCAACTTCATGCTTTGGGTGATTGTAATGAACTTGTCGAGGTGTTTGTTGGCATCATCATCAGGCAATCCTCTAAATGGGTTTGTTTGTACTTGCTGAATCATGTGGTGCTTCAACGAAAACTCAGGAGCGTTGATTTGCATCGGCGCAATCGGTCCTCCTCGTCCAAACATTGTTGGTTGACAAAGTTCCTCCATGGTCCGAAGATCAGGCTGTGGAAGAGCATTGTTGTTGTTATTATTATTATTGAGGTGCGGTGGCATGTTGTTGTTGTTGACACCTGCCATATCTAAATCTTCTTGAGGCTCGGGCTCTTGATAATTAGAAGATCTAGTACGCATACACCTGAAAATGCAAAAGAAAACAAAACCAAACACAAAGACAATATATATACACAATAAAGATAAAATCTTTTTGAAATTTTGAAATATTTAATTTTTATGGTTTTTATGAATTTTTTATTTTTTTAATATTTTTGAATTTTTTATGAAAGAAAAATAACGCTCACAAGTGAACGGATCCCAAAAAGCAACGTGTCTCTCACAAAAAACTGTTGATCTTTACGAAAAGAGCCGGCAGCGGCGCCATTTGATACACGGCTTTTGACACCCTATATAAAAATTAATTAAAGTTCGTTGTGTGGTTCTCTTCGAATTGAAAAACTTATTGTTTAATGTGTGACTCAGTTGAACTTTGGTGGAACAAAGATGTGTCGTTGTAGTTTTGAAAATTAAAGGTGTAAAACAATTAAAGTAAAGGTGCAATTAAAATAAATCTTACGAGAGTTACAGTTGTAGATTCGGTATGCCTTCTTTGCGGGGGCGTAACCAATGAAAATACCAATATCGGCCTTTGGTTGAAGTTTTCCCAAATTGTCACCATCATTATTTGGATAGCAAAGAGAACCAAATACATGAAGATATGATAAATCTGGTACTTTTCCATGGAGAAGCTCATAAGGTGTTTTACCATGGCGTTTACGAATTAGTGACCGGTTTTGGGTGTACACTGCTGTAGATACTGCTTCTGCCCATAAAAACAGTGGAGCCTTTGCGTAAATTAACATCGTTCGAGCAGCTTCCATAAGTGTGCGATTTCGCCTTTCAACGACACCGTTTTGTTGTGGAGTGCGTGAAAAGGATGTTTCATGAGATATGCCAACTTCTTCATAATAATCACGCAAAATTTGATTCATAAATTCGGTTCCATTATCTGTACGAATGCGTCGGATAGTAGTGTTGAGACGCACTTTAATCATCCACAATAACGAGGATGTACTTTTTGCCACTAAGACTTTCAACACGCATTGGCCCACAAAGATCCATATGCAACAAATAAAGTTTCTCTTGGTTGGTGTCTTCCGTCTTGGGTTTGTAAGATTTCTTAGTGCTTTTCCCCATTGTACACGCGGAACACAAATGATCCTTGTGAAATGAAAGTTTAGGAAGACCGCGAACAAGTTCGTTTTTCGCCAAGTGATTAATAGCGTCAAAGTTAAGATGAGATAACCGTCGATGCCATAACCATGACTTAGTCTTCGATGCTTTGGAGAGAAGACATACGGGAGAAGCGGCCATCATGTCTTGTAGAGACAAAGTATAAAAATTATTCCCTCGAGTACCTTTCAATAAATCAACCCCTTCCAAATTACGAATGAAGCAGGTATGCTCTCGAAAAGCAACTTCTAGGTTTGCATCACAAAATTGTCCCACAGAAAATAAGTTGTGACCGAGACCTTCCACGTAATACACTCTCGAAATTATAACATTCCCAATATGATATTCACCATAACCCATTATCTTTGCAATATGATCATTCCCAAATCGAACCGTACCAAGAAACTTGCTGACGAAATTTCTGAGCTGAGAGCGATCTCCGGTCATATGCTTGGAGCAACCAGAGTCCAAATACCAGAGAACAATTTGGACCACCTGTTTTCAACAACAACAGTAGACAATGCATTGGAAACTATTGCCGGAGTGTTAGTAGATACAGATATAGAATTATCAGAATTGCTAACATTTTTGAGACCCTTAGATTTCCTGCGTTGTCTAATGATAGTTTTGTCACTAACAGGTTTTACTGTTCCAACTTTCTTAGGTTTTGGATTATTCGCGGGCACTACAGTGTGAGTAGACCTATTTAAAGGGCACTTAGTTCCTACAGTAGTGTCGGTGTTCCTAGTTAAAGGACACGCTTGTGGCTTGGTAGCCTTGGTACTCCTAGTTAAAGGGCACGCTTTCTTCGCTTTAGTGGGAGTGATCCTAGTTAAAGGGCACGTATTTCCTACTATAGTGAAAGTTCTACCAGTGGGGCGCCACATCCAACCAACTTGGGTTAACACTTTCCCAGTCGGTTTCCATTCTAATCCATTTTTCCGGGCAGGCATCTCATTCACATGGTCAATAAGGCAAGAATCATGACGACTATAAAACATACATTCATTGCAATTCCAACATTTCAAATTAGAATTCACAGTAGGCTTAGAACGCTGCACAACCGCAGAGCCTTTAGGTTTAGCTACATGATTCTTTTTATTCAAAACAGAAATAACATTCCTAGGATGGGCTTCTACTTTCTTCTTCACTTGACTACTAGATGGGGGCAAGATCCTATCATTCTTCTTGTTTGTCTTAAGCTTAGATCTTTGAGCCTTAGTAGTGGTGCTTACTCCTGTAGAAGGCAACACTGGAATATTAGAAGCTGGTTTTGATTCCGCCTTATCTTTAGTGACCAAAGTTTGAGATGGTTTAGTCCTAGGGCCCTTGTTAAGTGGTGTGACGGCTATTAGGTTCCTTTTGATTGCACTAGAGGACGAAGCTGAGATAGTGGCTGCGTTATCCACAACATTCTTACCTTTTAGAGTACGAAGTGTTTCCTTTAACTCAGCCAAGACCAGATTTTTATCACAAATTTTTTCCCTCAAATCAGATATTTCCACTGACTTTCGATTCAATTGTTCAATCAATGATTGATTCTGTGAAGTGGTATTAGCACATGCGGGCTGTACTGAATCGAAGAGTCATGCATTTTTCCTTTTTAAGTTATCAACTTTGGACAAAATCTTGGAAACTCGATTATCTAGGTCAAGTTTAAGATTCTCAGCGGCCTCAAGTACGTTCACACAGTTAAGCTCCTTAGATTTCTCTATGGCTATCGGCAAAGACTTAGCAACCTTGTCACTTGGCTGACGCTGTTTTGATTGTAAATTCAATCGAAAATTATTTTCAAAGTTTGCATCATCGATATTAACACCTTCGAATGACGTTTCAAAGATTTCTTGAATAAATTGTTGCTTGCATTCAAGCGAAATACAATGTGTTTGAATCTCATCAAAACGTTTTGAAAGCGAAGAATATGAATCTTGAAGCTTTAAAAATTCAGCGTCAGATTCGTGACAAGTTCTATCTACCACATTATCCACAGTTTCAATATTATGCACAATAGAATCATTATCAACACGTTTATTCACACAGACGGAAACAATATCATGAAACATCACTTGCTTCAGAAGCTGATCATTTTGGCGTGAAACTCGTTCTATTTCAAGTAAACTGTTTTCATAAGCATCATCCATTTCATTGAAAACACGTTTAACTTCTTCTATTTCCAAATACAAATCTTGATCAAGATTACTAAGACAAGCTTTAACATTCTTTACAAACGGAATAATTTCGTCCCGGAACGCAGCTCTAGTGTGCTCAAAGTTCCATTCACCTTCCGTTATGGCCGAAGCAATCGTACGTTCCAAAATGACCTTGTCAAAATCGGCTAAGTGTTGGTGTACCGCATTTAAGTTAACGGACGGCTTACTTACCGGTGGAATTAACTTCGTTAAATCCTTTTTGATAAGTGTAGGAGACGTACTAGGAGGGTTTTCATTTGACAAACTTTGGGGCACAAGAATTGTCAATTCAGCTAATTCCTTTTGTAAACGAATGCGGGTCTTTTTAGAAAATTGATCTTTGTTATGTTGATCATAATCAATTGTATGGAATTTTGAAAGCATTTTAGAATGAGTTTCATCTGCAAGTGACTGTGTCGCGTCAGAACTACGAACAAAAGGTGCTTCTTTCGATTTGCCAATTATGGTCATATCATAAAGACCGGGAATATATTCCTGAGCTTGTTTTGCATAACCGGGATTAGGTGGTAAATCTTGAAGACGCTTAAGTTCGAAGTCTTTAAATGATTTAGTTAAAAGATGAACCTTTTCTGTGGAAGCGTATTGTTTTAAAAGTTGTTGTTCTTTGAATTTAAGAAGTTTGGTAGCATTAATTTCCGATTCAAACTTTTTAGACTCGAGAGTTTCGAAATCCATTTTAAGTTTCTGAAAATCATTGACAACCGATTTTTTTGCTTTTAATTCATTGGAAAGATTAGCTTTTAATGATTCTATTTTTTTCAAGTGATCAATCTTTTCAAAACTAAATTGGTCAAATTCAGAACATGTTATTTTCTCTGCTTGAGGGACCATTTCAAAAGCTTTGACCTTTTCTTTATGCAACGCAAGCTCAGCAGTTAGGGTGGAATTCGTATCTACGGATTGTCTGAGGGCCATATGCATTTGATCAATAATATGTTTAGGCACCATGACCAAATCATGTTGAGCATAAGATTCCATACCCGTCGTAGCATTTTGTTGAGGTTCACTCAAATGTGTAGGTTTAGGTACCACATCATTTGAATTACTAGTTCCCGAATGCTGTTCGAGGTTGTCATTTTCATGCCCAACTCGATGTTGGTTATCATCAATATTATTAGATGTGGTTGGTACCTCACTTATGACATCAGAACCGTAGTGAGAGAGATTAGCAACGAGAGCAGCTTGGGCAGAGTAAATGTCATCACAATCCGAATCATATGCATCAAGATCGTCCGCTTGATAAGCTGCATTAGAAGTGGAAACGACTGCAATGCCTTCAGTATCTGCTGCCCCTGGGTCTGCAAGAAATGCTAACTCCTCTGAATCCAAAATCTTCCCCTTAGACTGAGCATCCACCAAATACATCTTCTCACGAAACCATGCATCATCCCTTCTCCTTTTCGGCTGAGTGCATTCCCTAGCCATATGACCTTGTCCTCGTCAATTGTAGCAAGTCACAACCTTCTTAGGACCAATAGGACTCCCATTTCCACTAGCTTGAGAATTTACAACTTGATTGTTCCCAGTCCTTGTAGGAGGTCCATATGAATTTGGCCTTCCCTGAATTGGTTGCACCGTCACTTGACCATCTTGAACAGTGGCTTGTTGTCGAGGATTTGATGAGGTGCGGAGCTGATTGTTTGTTGGTGGAAATCCTCTAGTTGCAACAAGTTTTGACAAGTAGGATGTGAGATGGTTTAGAAAATCAGCTAGCGTATCATTTGGAGTAAAGACCGGTTCTTGGATTGGTGGAAGTTCACTAGAGTAAAATGCCTGTGCTGGTTGTGCTTCTATTGGAAAATATCCTTGCTGAGGAGTATAGCCCATTGGAGAAGTGTTGGCTTGTGATGGTGATGTCTGATATGATGGTTGCTGCGGAAAAGATTGTTGATGAACACCTTGTTGAAATGCTTGCTGTGGCATCACTGGTGGTTGATAAGATGGTTGCTGATAGGTGTGTGGTGGTGGTTGCTGCAAGTATCATGGTTGTTGATAAGTATAAGCCATGTTTTGTTGAGAAGCATACATTGCAAGTGGATCATGAACTTGAGCTGTAGACAACCGAGCTTCGATCACATGGCATTCATGTTGTTGAAGAAAGGCTTGAAGTTGATCCACATTGGTGTTATGCAAGTCCTTAGCCAATTTAACATCCGTCACGTATTTTTTCCATTCTGAAGGAAGAGTGTTCAAATACTTGGTGTTCAATTGAAAGGTAGGAATTGTCATGCCATAGATATTGAGCTCATTCAACAATAGGGTAAATCTCAGATAGTAATCATTGAGAGTCTCCCCTGGCACATAGGCAAACTTATCAAAAGTATCATAAAGCTTACACTCTCGTTCTTCTTTAGTTAACGAGGTGCCTTGCATTAGAACCCGAATTCTATCCCATAACTCTTTGGCAACTTTGTGTTTGCTGACGAGTTTGTAGACATCCGGAGGAAGGGCTTGGAGAATGATGTTTGTAGCATACTTATCACATTTATCTTGAATCTTCATATCTCCAGTCAACTCACCCATTGTGCGAGGACGAGTAGTCGTACGTTCCGTCACTGTACCATAATCTAATGGTCCAATGAGCACCGATGCCCAAATGAGATGTCCATTCTCCTTGTTCAACATATAAAGTTCCATTCGGGAAGCCCATTCCTCATACATAGTCTTCACCAACATTGGTGGACGATTATCCGTACCTGAGAGGATGGACTTATCCGTAAGAGATGTGTACTCCATTTCAATAAGTTAAGATTTACAAACGTTGATCGATCAATGAAAGAAAGTAAATGTGTTTGTTGTTGTGAGTTGAAGTCGAGAAACAATGTTAAAATCCCCTAAATATTCGAAATTTTTTAAGGAATAATTTTTGTTATCGGAATGTTGATCGGAATAGTGATCGGAATATCAGTCGGAATAGTGATCGGAATATCAGTCAGAATCTCCCAAATCGGAATAAACCCTAATCGGAATAACCTTGATCGGAATGTACCTAGTCGGAATACCAAATCTGAATACCAATCGGAATGTTCCTAATCGGAATGCCTAATCGGAATATCTAATCGGAATACCTTGATCGGAATACCAAATCTGAATACCAATCGGAATGTACCTAATCGGAATGCCTAATCGGAATACCTAATCGGAATACCTGATCGGAATGTACCTAAAATCGGAATCCCTAAACCCTATTCCGATTACACTGATCGGAATGTTCTATAAACCCTTTTCCAATGACCTGATCGGAATAATTCCCACTTTTCTCGGACAAAACTCAACCAATGCGTGATTTTAAGCCAAAAAATGATCAAAACACCAAAAAATTTTGTGTTTTTAGCCAAAGTAACTATACCAAATCCCTACCACAACTATGTAGAAGATTTGTATCAAGAAAAAACCATCAAAAACATAAAAAAAAATTTGGACGTGTGAAAATGGATCAAAAATGGCGTATGAATCAAGAACACAAACACATGAACAATACAATCATCCCATGGCTCTTGATACCATTTGTAGGATTGTAAATCTTGCTTATGTTTTTAGAATGTTTTTATAGCCTCGCACTCTTTTAAATGTTTTTATGAAATGTTTTATAAAACCGTGAGGGAGATAACATGTTAGTTTTTATAAAATAGGACACTATTTGTCCCGATTGTTTGTTTATTGATTTGGACCCAAATGATTGTATGACCCAATTGTATGACCCGATAAATGATTAAAGGACCCGATAGATGAAATTAAATGGATTATTAAAGTTAGGTTATGTCACTAAAAGTCCCATTAGCATGAATTGTGAACTACCGGGATTTGGTAGATGCTTGTGCATATAATAGTACTATTTGGGGACGATCACCCCAGTTCGCGTCTTGACGGTTGATCCCCGTCGTGCCACATTGATTGGTAAGCGAATTTATGTATGAGAAGATTTCCATAGCGTGACCTTTGTGACGACACGCTACTTTAGATGGGCAAATTGAGTATCGGGTTAGCTACCCGTTGTTTGGTTTAGTAAGGTAACAATGTCATGCGGCTTATAATAATCCAGTTAACAAAATACTGCTGTACGCTCTGAATTACGATGTATTGCCTGACTAGCAATGCGGGGTCATACTAATGATATTATGTTTGTGTTTTGGTTTTCATAACCATATTCATATAACGGTTTTTATTTAACTTTATACAACGTCGTAAGACGTATTGTATGATGTTTTTTACGACATTGACTCGTATAATGATTTTTAAGGCAAACGCCTATATTATGATTTTGATGAAGATTTGTATAAAATGACTTTGGCTATTTTATGGCCTATTAAAATTATTTGTACAAAATGATTTTCAGTAATAATTTTATACTGATATTATATTGATGGATTTTATTAAACTCTATGAATTCACTCGGCGTTATCGCTGACCTTTTCTTTTAACATGTTTTATCTCAAGTACTTGAAGGTAATTCTCGGGAAGATGACAAGAATTCATGGCCCTCACTTAAACAATATTTTCCATTCAAATACTTTGTGAAACTTTGTATGAAATAATATGACTTGGGACCTATGTAACTTTGATATTTATGAATGGAAATGCTTTATTAATAAGCGACGCGATTTTTATGCGTTGTCTATGATGTGAGTAATGTGCTATCCCGTAACACCAACTAGTCTTCCACTGTATTGAGTTGTATAAATTTTGGGGTGTTACATCCTTTACCTAGGATTGATGATTTGTTTGAACAACTACAAGGATCTAGTGTGTATTCTAAGATAGATTTGCGGTTAGGATATCACCAACTTCGCGTTCGTGAAGAAGATATTCCTATAATTGCATTTAGAACTCGTTATGGACACTATGAATTTCAAGTAATGACATTTGGGTTAACTAACGCACCTGCGGTTTTCATGGATTTAATGAATCGAGTGTGCAAGCCCTACTTGGATAAATTTGTGATTGTGTTTATTGACGATATTCTAATCTATTCTAAGAATGAAGATGAACATAGAGAACATTTAAGGATTGTTTTGAATTTGTTGAAGGATGAAAGGTTTTATGCTAAGTTTTCGAAAGGTTATTTCCCGGTTAGATTCTGTGTAATTTCTTGGTCATGTGATTAACAAGGATGGAATTCATGTTGATCCTGCAAAGGTTGAAGCCATTAAGAATTGGTATGCACCGACAACGCCAACGGAAGTGCGACAGTTCTTAGGATTGGCTGGCTATTATAGGCGATTCATTAAAGAATTTTCTTTGATAGCTAAACCCTTGACTAGGCTTACCCAGAAGAATAAACCTTTCGTTTGGGGAAGTGATGAAGATGGAGCATTTCAGACATTGAAGCAAAAATTATGTAGTGCGCCAATTTTATCGTTACCCGACGGGAGTGAAGATTTTGTAGTATATTGTGATGCATCTCTTAGAGGCTAGAGGCTATGGAGCTGTTTTGATGCAACGTGAAAAAGTGATAGCTTATGCTTCTAGGCAATTAAGGAAGAATGAGGAGAATTATACTACTCATGATCTTGAGTTAGGAGCTGTAGTCTTTGCTCTTAGGTTGTGGAGACATTATCTGTATGGCACCAAGTGTACGGTATTCACCGATCACAAAAGCTTACAGTATATTCTCGATCAGAAGGAATTGAACATGAAGCAACGAAGATGGATAGAATTGTTAAGTGATTATGATTGTGATATAAAATATAACACAGGAAAAGCAAATGTTATTGCCGATGCGTTAAGCAGGAAAGATAGAGAGCCTATCAGGGTACGTTCTCTAGTCTTGACCGTGCACAATAATTTTCCTGAGCAAATTAGAAATGCGCAAATAGAAGCTTGTAAGAAAGAAAATTTTGTTAATGAAGGGTTCCGAGGAGAAGGAGATCCTTTATAGGTTAGAGCTGATGGAGTGAAATGCTCAAGAGGTCGTATGTGGATACCTAAGTTTGGAGGCTTAAGAGACTTGATTATGTTAGAATCCCATAAATCTAAGTATTCCATTCATCCGAGATCTGATAAGATGTACCATGATTTGAAGAAGTTGTACTGGTGGCCGAATATGAAAGCTGATATTGCTATGTATGTTCTTCAATGCTTGACTTGTTCTAGAGTCAAAGCTGAACATCAAAAGCCATCAGGACTACTTCAACAGCCAAGGATTCCTGAATGGAAGTGGGAGCGAATTACGATGGACTTTATCACCAAGCTTCCTAGAACATCATCTGGAAACAACTCGATTTGGGTTATTGTCGACAGACTGACCAAATCAGCACACTTCATTCCGGTTAAAGAGCAGTTCTCACTGGAGAAGTTGACTCGTATATACCTTGAGAATGTTGTATGCAAGCATGGAGTGCCTGTATCGATCATTTTAGATCGAGATCCTAGATTTGCATCGAATTTTTGGAAATCTCTCCAAAGATCTTTAGGAACGAATCTCGACATGAGCACTACTTATCACCCCCAGACTGATGGGCAGAATGAAAGGACGATACATGTGACAATCCGTCAATTTATGGTTGATATTTTATTCTCAAATATTATTTGAAAATATTATTTTAATGTTATATTATGAACTCACTTATTTTTGGGAAGAAATTTGGATTTACGTCTTGAAGTAGCATCAACTACGTCTAAACCGGAGGATTCTACGTTACGTGCTTACGTTTACATACAACGTTTCGGTGACAGTCCGACATTTCAGAAAATAAATTTATCCGTAAATATTATTTTCGGGATTTTAATTTTGAGTTGGTTCATAAACTCGCAAATTTACGAGAAGAGATTAGGACTTACGATTATAATTTAACGTCCTTTACGACTAAACTGGAAACCTTAGGATTACGTATTTACGTTTTCGAACTCCGTTTTTGATGAGACAATTTTTATTAGATTCGTTTTGTGCCGTTGATTCATAATTTATAAAAACGTTTTTCATAAAACGACCCAAGGGCACGCAAATCGAGGAAACTAGAATCGAGGAAACCCGTAAATTAGTGGGATGAGACAAGATAAATCTTGCCCCACCCCACTAACATGGGACGGACAAACATTGACACACACCACTTGATGTGTCAAAGTGATAGCTTACTACTTACACTTGTAAGCATTAGCTTACAAAATAAGCTACCAACTTAGCAAAACCATCAAACTAAACCACTTCTCATTTGCAACTCATGCAAACAACTCAAAAACTCTCTCACTCTCTCAATAATGCCTTCCCACTCTACCACCACCTTAAACACCCATTTGATCTAAATTTAACCACAAATCTTATGTTATTCTTGCATAAGATGATGTCCTTTTGAAGACTTATTGATTGGAGGTGATCATAACATCTACAAAGGAGTTTCCTTGGTGTCTTGGGGCTGATTTTCCACAAGGAGTTCATGAAGATAGGTGGTCTTGAAGATGGTCTTGGTTTATCACAAGTTTCTCCATCAAAATCTATGTCTTGATCATAACCTACATCATCATGGTGGTATAAAGATTGTTCTTCCCATCCACTTGTTATTTTGATTATTTAATCATGTATTTTATTTTCTATTGTATATGTATATGATTAATATTTGATGATAAAAATATTGTGTGGGGATTTGATGTTGATAATCATGGGTAAAAAGATGAAAAACCATATGTAAAAAGGTTAAAATCATGCTTAAAATGATGGCTGTATAAAACAGTAAAGAACCATGTGATGAACTGATAAAATGGCATATATTAATGGATATACAGTAAGTAATATGTCTTGTACACATGTGAGAGTTGGCCATACAATGGAATCATTAGGATGAGTGAGATATGATCAAAACAAAATTGAAGTACCAATCTGAATAGTCAGTTTTGGACAGACTGTTAGGTTTATTTAGAGTTGGATTGAGCAGTAAATAAAGCTAAGTTAATTTTAGCACATATCATGTAGTTTATGGTGTCCAAAAATGAGCTTCTATCTCCTTATAGAACTCAAGATATGATAAAAACGGTGAGGATGAAACTAAAAATCAGATTTTGAAGAATTAATGTTTAATTTGTATTATATAAGCACTCAAATTAATATAGTATAAAATGTGAATTAAAACCCACTAACTTATAAATTTCATTTATATAAATATGTATAAGGTTAAATAAATGGACACATTATAAAAATGGTAGTTGAATAAGATTTATAAGTTATAAAAACTATAAACATGATTTTTACGACTTTTTCGGCTATTACCGTAAAATTAACGTTTTTCGCCAATTAAAACTTAGACGATCAAACCCATCTAATGTAAATTTTTTAAAAGTCATATACTGATATATAAGTACCTAATACAAGTAAAAACCGATAAAACCCGAACTATATGACATACGGACATTAACGAGCTAAGTTAGCATATTTGGACTAATAATTTAACTAAATAAGTTAAACACTTATAAAAATTTCTTATTAGGCTTAACCCATTTGGGCCCAACATGTAAAGTATAAATACTTATAATACAAGTATAAAATGGATTAATACAAGTTAATGAACTTATAATAGGCTTATTGGACCTAAAACATGTAAATAGGTAAAACTAGTAATCTAGTAAAAAGTTACCAATACATAAACACTAAAATGAGTAAATAAGAATATATAAACCCACTTGATCATCATCATATGTACAAAATCATCATATTTATATTTGTTATTTTTATAAAGTCATTGGACAAGAGTCTAAGACGAATATTATTTGTCTAGGTTTCCGTGATTGAACCACGTACCATACATCTGAATTGCCGATAATCCGCTTTCCCACATCAACGTGAGTTCATAGCCTCACACTCTTTTAAATGTTTAATGAAATGTTTTATAAACCTGCGAGGGAGATAACATGTTATTTTTTATGAAATAGGACACTAGTTGTCCCGATTGTTTGTTTATTGATTTGGACCCGAATGATTGTATGACCCGATGAATGATTATATGACCTGATGTATGAGATAAAATGGATTATTAAAGTTAGGTTATATCACTAAAAGTCCCATTAGCATGAATTGTGAACTACCGAGATTTGGTAGACGCTTATGCATATAATAGTACTATTTGGGGACGATCACCCCAGTTCGCGCCTTGACGGTTGATCCCCGTCGTGCCACATTGATTGGTTAGCGAATTTATGTATGAGAAGATTTACATAGCGTGAACTTTGTGACGACACACTAATTTAGATGGGCAAATTGAGTTTCGGGCTAGCTACCCATTGTTTGGTTTAGTAAGGTAACAATGTCATGCGGCTTGTAATAATCCAATTAATGAAATACTGCTTTAAGCATTAAATTACAATATATTGTCTGACTAGCAATACGGGGTCTTACTATTGATATTATGTTCGTGTTTTGGTTTTCATAACCATAATCATATAACTGTTTTTATTTAACTCCATACAACGTTATAAAACGTATTGTATGATATTTTTACGACATTGATTCGTATAATGATTTTGAAGGTGAAAGCCTATATTATGAGTTTGATAAGGATTTGTATAAAATGACTTTGGCTATTTTATGGCCTATTACAAAGATTTGTAAAAAATGATTTTCCGTAATAATTTTATACCGATGTTATATTGATGGAATTTATTAAACTCTATGAATTCACTTAGCGTTATGGTTGACCTTTCCTTTTAACATGTTTTATCTCAGGTACTTGAAGGTAATTCTTAGGAAGACGACAAGAATTCATGGACCGCACTTAAACAATAATTTCCATTCAAATTCTTTGTAAAACTTGTATGAAATACAATGACTTGGGACCTATGTAACTTTGATAATTATGAATGGAAATGCTTTATTATTAAATGACGCGATTTTTATGTGTTGTCTATGATGTGAGTAATGTGCTATCCCGTAACACCAACGAGTCTTCCGCTTTATTGAGTTGTATAAATTTGGGGGTGTTACAGTTTGGTACCAGAGCTCTCGTTATAGAGAACGAAATTTTTTTAAAACTAAGGTTTTGAATAAAACATTTCAAAATCTTTTAACCATAAATATTTTTCTAAAAATGTCTAAAAATCTTTTGACCATAACGGTGCCGAAGAATTCTCGAGTTACCGACAAGGCCAGACTGAGAAGTGTTATTTTAATATATATATAACTTGAATTATATATATATGTTGTAATTTTATTACATGATTGTTTGATGATTATATTAATCTTTATACGAGGTATTTATACGATGTAGATTGTCACAAGGAACCCTAAATCCTCTAGTTAATTAATCGAAGCTATTCTCGTAGGAATTCTAGCTATCCTAGATCTAAACCAAGTTGTGGATATTTATGATCCCAACAAAATGGTTGATACTCGTAGAAATGTAGATATTAGTTGATTATGATATGGAAAAAGAATTGGCGAGATTAAAACTGATATCGATGTCATGACGATCTTTCCTTATAGAGTGGAGTTTGACAAAACATTACCACCTAGAAAGATGTCATCTGATTCATTGTCATCCAGTTCTTAAATTGAAATCGAAAGGGTGAATGTTTCACTTGAGGCTGTTATTGGAACCATTACCCAAAAGCCTCATGCCACTAGTACCTTTCCGATAAGTCTAATTGAATGTGAGAGTCATTTCATACTAGTGACTCATTTGATAACTATTGATGAAGGAGATATAGGATTGGAAATTAAGTGTTGATCATATCGAGCTTTTATTGCCCTTTTAAGGTCTAAGAATAAGATTGAAAGTATTGGAGAATGAAGTAGGATATCGAATTGAGTATAAAATTTGTTAAAACTTGAATAAAGTGAAACTTAACCTGTATGGAATATGAGATTGTTAAGAGGAAGTCGTTAAGTTCTGTTATTGAATTATAAGGTTTTAATTGATTGTAGGTTTGTGTTAAGGGTTGTTCCTAGGCCATTGTCTAATGACGAGGATGCCCAGTGTCCAAGAAATAAATTGAAGAAATCTTCTTCTGAATTGGGACCGATGGATCTTCCGGGACATGTGGAACACCAAATGACTCTTGTAGATTAGTATTCATTGTAGTATCTTTTAAAAATCCCTAACTTAACTGAGACATCAGTTGGTAGGATGAGTTCTTGGAATTGTATGACATAGTGACACATAATGTGTTACGGTACAATTTGACTTGTTTGTGATTAACAAAAAGACTACCTTTGATTGCTAAATTCTACATGTACCGATATTATCTATCTTTTATTGCTTCATCCTAATGCTCGCTTTAGTGATGAAACCATTGAACAAGTACTCATCTCGATTTGAGTTACATTGTGGATTATTCTTTTTGAGTGCCATCGAGGTCATGAACCTCATGATTATTTGGCTAAAGCTCATTTCCTATTATATTGTAGTTAGTTCTTGGTGAACGACTTTTCATCACTCTTTTACAGATCACTCATTGTTTTTATAAAGTTAAAACAGTATCCTTTGAGAAAAATTGAATTTTCATCACTATAAGGATTATTTAAAGTGAGATTTATAAGTAATCGTTATCGAAATGAAGGTGATTATGAAATACCTTTGAAAACTTAATTGTTTTCATAACAAAGAAAATCTTTGTAAATTTATTCTTGATTCTTATTTAAGAATTAAGCATGAAAATGTTTTTATGATGATAAAATTTTGACGAACTGAGTATTGCATCGTTAATCTTGAAATTGTATATAGTTGCGCGCCTATATACAATTTGGAATGGACCATGCAAGGCTGATTACTAGTCACCATAAAACTGATTAATAAACACTACATTTTCTTTAAAAGATTGTGAAAGATTAAGTTTTATGAGATCTGCAAGAAGTGAAAAATAGGGACATAGTGTTAGGGACACCTACATATGTGCCAGTAGCATCTATTCTTCTGAGTCGAATATACTCATCTGTGGAAATTGTCTTATTTGAAAATTGACAATTCTTTCTTGTCCAATTCTCCCGTAGTGAGATTCTTAGGAAAAGTATCTGATTACCGAGTGTTGATACCCGACTGGAGGTATCGACGTTCCTATCATTTCTTTTGATTTGGTTTCATTTGAATGCCATGGGTAACGATCCGAGGAGCTTTCGAGTGCGTACTCAAATTATGAAAACATGGGATATATTCATATTAATTAAATGTTTTTGTGTGTATCTGATTTGAAATTCTCTCGCGTAGATTATGTGTTAACCTTACTCTTTTAAGGTTAATTATGTCTCCTGATATCCTTGAATTTGTGAAGGATTATGAGTTATTATTAGTGTTTTGAAGAAGTTCACATCTTATCGACGGCAATAAAACTGAAAAGTTGATAATGCCAGTAGAATGGATTGATTGATTATGACATGACGACCTTGTCTTAATTGATGGGAACTCGAATAGAATTCCCCTAAATGATAAGATGTTGATTATCAAAAGTGATCTATATAATTCTTGATGGATGACAATATCCTGCATTTAGACTTGAAATTATACCGTGAATGGTTGTGAATTAATCATAGATACTATAATTTAGAAAGAACCTAATATGAATTTATTAAAAAGATGTTTCCGTTATTTGAAACTTTAGGAGGTATTTGCTGGTGAATTACCTTGACTTTCCCCATTAAGGCAAGTTGAAATTGGTATTGATTATATTCTCGGTGCTGCACCTGTGGCGTGTGCACTGTACGTAAGCACCATCTGAATTAAAGGAATTACCGTACAACTGAGAGAGTTGTCGGAGAAAGATTTTATTCTACCGAGCTCGTCATCATGAAGAGCTATGGTGTTATCATTCCTTATATTTATAGATTACTGTGAAATGAGTAAATTGACAATCGAAAACGATATCCATGACTCAAAATGGAAGATTTGTTCGATCATTTACAAGGTTCTAGCGTATGTTTTAAAGATTTGATCCATGGAATGGTTATTATCAACTTCGCGTCCGTGAAGAAGATTATCTATTCCAGTCACTACATCCGGTACCTGTAATGAACATTATGAGTTTCACGTGATGTCGTTTGGATTGACTAATACACATGTAGCATCCATAAATTTGGTGAATCACGTGTGTAGGGTGTAATTTGATAAATTCATGCTCGTGATCATTAAGGACCATTTGTTTGTTTATAAGAATAAGAATGAGTTAATAATCATTTATGGACTGCCCTGAATTGGCCGAGTAATGAAAACTTGTACCTTGAATAATTAACATGTGATTAACGGCTTAATCCTTTACATGATTTGACTGTGTGATTAATAGATAATGGAATATATTGACTCTTTAAAAAAAATTGAGCCATTTGAGACTTTGGGTTTTACCAAAAAGAAAGTGCAATTATATTTTGACAAATGTTTTATCAAAAGAATTTTTAAGGATTCATTCCCTTAAATCCAGAACATTTAACTAAACTCCTGTTTAGGGGTAAATGTTTGTGTATACCTCAAGACAACCTAAGAGGAATTGAGGAAACTATTTAAACCATGACTTGAAATTTGAAACGACAATTTTTGCTTTTCAACTAAGAAATTTAAAATTTTTACGTTTACGTTTCATAAAATTTAAATATTTATTATTTAATTACTTGTAATAATCATCGACGCTTTAGACGTCGGATTGAGCAAAACTGATAAAAATGATAGATGAGACAAAATTAAGACTTAGAAAATATGAAGAAAGAAAGAAATTCTGAGTGAATTTTGGTTATGATAATTATTTCACCAGGAAAGGTGAATATAGATACTGACACATCATATTGAAAGGATAAAGAATCAATTAGGGTGTGTTCCTTAATAATGATTGTGCAAAATAAATCGTTGAACAATTTAAAATAAACGATGTTTGTAAAAAGGCTAATATAGATAATAAAAAGGGGTTCGCGGCTAATGTGAACCATTAAAATTGAGAAGCCGATGGGGTTAAATGTTTTAAAGACCGTTTGTGGTTGCCTAGATATGGAGATTTAGAGATTTAGTCATGTTGAAATCTCATAAGATTAAGTATTCTATTCATGCTATTTATGATTTAGTGTATTTTATTCTGAAGAAGTTGTACTGATGGAAAATTATGAAGGCAGACACCGCCTCATACATTAGTAAACGTCTAGCTATTGCAAAGGTCATCATCTGAATTTGATTCGATTTGGGTCATCGTCGACAGACTGACCAAATCTGCTAATATCATTCTCGTTAATGATAAATTCTTGATCAAGAAATTGACTCTTTGTATTTAAAGGAGTCGTGAAAACATAGTGTGCCGTATCAATCATCTCTATCAAGATCGTCGCTTCGCATCAAATTTCTATAGATTTGCTCAGAAGTTATTGAGAACGAATCTTGATGAGAGTACTGTGTACCACCCCAATCGAAGGGACAAGGTAAAGTAGCGATACAAAATACTATAAGTGCTGTTTTATGTTTGAATGATTGACCTTTGGTAATGAACCGTATAATCGTTTTCCTTTGGAAGGATTATCATTGATAATCATCGTATTAGGATTGAGATCGAATCTTGTTAGGATCTAAATATTAGAGCATCTGTAAGCAAGAGTTGAGATAAAGACACCCGACATACACCCATTGTGAGTTGGACATGTCTTTTAGGTTTAAGGTTTCCTATGATGGCGAACCTAACCTTACAAAATACTCGACCCGCGAGACCTGAAATGATTGTTGAAATTAGGATCTGAATATTGACTGCTGGTAGTAGGCAAGAGGTTATGTGAATATGAAATGTAGATCTTGAAGTGCCAGATGGGTAGCGAAGTTATGCCAAAACCTTAACTATGGAAAAATGAATTGATGATCTGAAAGATCATGGGATATAAGTCCCTGTAGTATGGGACCATAGAGATGATGTAAAAAGATTGGTTTGAAAGGAATATAAGCTGGATCTACCCTAGGACTCCAAGAGCTGCGTGAATTATGTTTCGTATATCGAACTTGATGAAATGTCTATCAAGTGAGAATCTGATTGTTTCTTAGTAATGTTTAGATCGGCGAAAAGTTGCATTCATCAAAAACCCATGAACATCATGGATAGAGAAAGTAAGTCAACATTAAGCCTGATCTTATTCCCGTAGTTATGTTTGATGAAACTCGCGTATTGTAATGAATTACACTTGTGAGAAAAGACCGAATGTGGAGGAAATACCCACATGACAATCCGTCAATTTATGGTTGATATTTTATTCTCAAATATTATTTGAAAATATTATTTTAATGTTATATTATGAACTCACTTATTTTTGGGAAGAAATTTGGATTTACGTCTTGAAGTAGCATCGACTACGTCTAAACAGGAGGATTCTACGTTACGTGCTTACGTTTACATAAACCGTTTCGGTGACAGTCCGACATTTCAGAAAATAAATTTATCCGTGAATATTATTTTGGGATTTTAATTTTGAGTTGGTTCATAAACTCGCAAATTTACGAGAAGAGATTAGGACTTACAATTATAATTTAACGTCCTATACGACTAAACTGGAAACCTTAGGATTACGTATTTACGTTTTCGAACTCCGTTTTTGATGATACAATTTTTATTAGATTCATTTTGTGCCGTTGATTCATAATTTATAAAAACGTTTTTCGTAAAACGACCCGAGGGCACGCAAATCGAGGAATACCCGTAAATTAGTGGGATGAGACAAGATAAATCTTGCCCCACCCCACTAACATGGGACGGCCAAACATTGACACACACCACTTGATGTGTCAAAGTGATAGCTTACTACTTACACTTGTAAGCATTAGCTTACAAAATAAGCTACCAACTTAGCAAAACCATCAAACTAAACAACTTCTCATTTGCAACTCATGAAAACAACTCAAAAACTCTCTAACTCTATCAATAATGCCGTCCCACTCTACCACCACCTTAAACACCCATTTGATCTAAATTTATCCACAAATCTTATGTTATTCTTGCATAAGATGATGTCCTTTTGAAGACTTATTGATTGGAGGTGATCATAACATCTACAAAGGAGTTTCCTTGGTGTCTTGGGGCTGATTTTCCACAAGGAGTTCATGAAGATAGGTGGTCTTGAAGATGGTCTTGGTTTATCACAAGTTTCTCCATCATAATCCATGTCTTGATCATAACCTACATCATCATGGTGGTATAAAGATTGTTCTTCCCATCCTCTTGTTATTTTGATTATGTAATCATGTATTTTCTTTCCTATTGTATATGTATATGATGAATATATGATGATAAAAATATTGTGTGGGGATTTGGTGTTGATAATCATGGGTAAAAAGATGAAAAACCATATGTAAAAAGGTTAAAATCATGCTTAAAATGATGGCTGTATAAAACAGTAAAGAACCATGTGATGAACTGATAAAATGGCATAGATTAATGGTGTGACAATCCGTCAATTTACGATTGATATTTTATTCTCAAATATTATTCTCAAATATTATTTTAATGTTACAATATGAACTCACTTATTTTTGGGAAGCAATTTGGATTTACGTCTTGAAGTAGCGTCGACTACGTCTAAACCGGAGGATTCAACGTTACGTGCTTACGTTTACATACACCGTCTTTGGTGACAGTCCGACATTTCAGAAAATAAATTTTTCCGCAAATATTATTTTCGAGTTTTAAATTTGTGTTAGTTCATAAACTCACAAATTTACGAGAAGATATTAGGACTTACGATTTTATTTTAACGTCCTTTACGACTAAACCGGAAACCTTAGGATTTCGTATTTACGTTTTCGAACTCCGTTTTTGATGAGACAATTTTTATTGGATTCGTTTTGTGACGTTGATTCATAATTTATAAAAACGTTTTTCGTAAAACGATCCGAGGGCACGCAAATCGAGGAAACTAGAATCGAGGAGTACCCGTAAATAAATGGGGATGAGACATGTGGGACACTTGTCCCACCCCCATCAAAACCGGCCAACACAACACAACTTAACACTTGATGTGTCAAGTTTAGCTACCAAAACTTACACTTGTAACCAAGCTTACAAGTTAAGCTTTCCACCTCAAAACAACTAGCTACAAACCACTACTCCCATTTCTAACATGCAAACAACTCACATTTTCTCTCTTCCTCCATTTTTGGCCGTCCATATCTCTCTCACAAACACCCTCATTTGATCAAAATCAACCACAAAATCTCATGTTATTCATATACATGTTGATGCCCTTTTGAAGCCCTATTGATTGGTGCAAGTTATAACATCCAAGGAGGAGTTTCCATGGAGCATTAAGGCTGATTTTCTACAAGGAGTTCATGGAGAATGATGGTCATGAAGATGGTCTTGGTGCATCACAAGTTTCTCCATCAAAAATCCATGTTTTGATCAACCTACATCATCATGGTGGTATAAAGATTGTCCTCCTCATCTTCTTGTTATTTTGATTATGTAAACATGTATTTTATTTCCTATTGTATATATTTATGATGATTATATGATGATAAAAATGTTATGTGGGGATTTGTTGTTGATAAACATGATTAAAAAGGTGAAAACCCATAAGAAACAAGGTTAAAATCTTGGTTAAAATTTATGGCTGTATAAAACAGTAAAGAACCATATGGTAAACTGATAAAATGATGAAGTAGAATGTATTTACAGTAAGCTAAATGTCTTGTACACATGTGAGAGTTTGCCATGCAATGGAATCAAAATAATGAGTGAGATATGATCAAAACAAGTTTAGGGTATAAATCTGAAGTTATTGTTTTGGACGATTTTTAGAAAATATTTAGAAGATGATTCAACAGTAGCTATAGAAGAGTTAAATGTAGCACATATCATGTAGTTTATGTGATAAAAATTTGAGCTTCTATCTCTATATAGAACTCAAGATATGGCAGTTTTGGTGAAAGTGAAGTTAAAAATCAGATTTTTGGAAATTAAAGAATAATACTATTATATAAGCACTCACATTTTAATATATAAAATGTAAAATAAAAACCCACTAACTTATAAAACTTATTTATATAAATATATATAAAAGTTAATCAAATGGATGAATTATATAAATGATGGTGAAATAATGTTTATAAGTAATAAAAACTATAAACATGATTTTTACGACTTTTTCGGCTATTGCCGTAAAATTAACGTTTTTGTTAAATAAAACTTAGATGGTTGGACCCGTCTAATGAAAACTTTATAAAACTTATATACTGATATATAGACATGTATAACAAGTAAAAACCGATAAAACCCGAACCTTAGGGCATACGGACATTAACAAGTTAAATAAACATATTGGACTAATAAATGGACTAAATAGGATAGAAACTTGTAAAAAGAATTTATTGGGCTTAACCCATTTGGGCCCAACTTGAAAGTGTATGTACTGATAATATAAGTACAAAAAGCATTAATACAATTTAAGAACTTATAATACGCTTATTGGACTTAAGACACGTAAACGAGTAAAACTAGTAAACTAGTATAAAAGTTATCGACATATAACACTAAAATGAGTAAACGAGAATATGTAAACCCACTTGATCATCATATATATAATCATCATATGTATACATAATTGTTATTTTTATAAAGTCATTGGACATGAGTCTAAGACGAATATTATTTGTCTAGGTTTCCGTGATTGAAGCGCGTACCGTACGTCCGAACTGCCGATAACCCGCCTTCCCACATCAACGTGAGTTCATAGCCTCGCACTCTTTTAAATATTTTTATGAATGTTTTATAAACCCGCGAGGGAGATAACATGTTAGTTTTATAAAAATAGGACACCATTTGTCCCGATTGTTTGTTTATTGATTTTGGACCCGAATGATTGAATGACCCGATTGTATGACCCGATGAATGATTAATGGACCCGATAGATGAAATAAATAGGATTATTAAAGTTAGGTTATGTCACTAAAAGTCCCATTAGCATGAATTGTGAACTACCGGGAGTTGGTAGACGCTTATGCATTTAATAGTACTATTTGGGGACGATCACCCCAGTTCGCGCCTTGACGGTTGATCCCCGTCGTGCCACAATGATTGGTAAGCGAATTTATGTATGAGAAGATTTCAATAGCGTGACCTTTGTGACGACACGCTACTTTAGATGGGCAAAATTGGTATCGGGTTAGCTACCCGTTTTGGTTTAGTAAGGTAACAATGTCATGCGGCTTATAATAATCCAAAGTTAACAAAATACTACTAGACGCTCCGAATTACGATGTATTGCCTGACTAGCAATACAGGGTCATACTATTGATATTATGTTTGTGTTTTGGTTTTCATAACCATACTCATATAACGGATTTTATTTGATTTTATACAACGTCATAAGACGTATTGTATGATGTTTTTACGACATTGGCTCGTATAATAATTTTTAAGGCAAATGCCTATATTATGATTTTCGATAAGGATTTATATAAAATGACTTTGGCTATTTTATGGCCTATTACAAAGATTTGTATAAAATGATTTTGGCTATTTTATGGCCTATTACAAAGATTTGTATAAAATGATTTTGGCTATTTTACGGCCTATTACAATGATTTGTACGAATTGATTTTTGGTACTAATTTTATACCAAAGTTATATTGATGGAATTTATTAAACTCTATGAATTCACTCGGCGTTATCGCTGACCTTTTATTTTAACATGTTTTATCTCAGGTACTTGAAGGTAATTCTGGGGAAGACGACAAGAATTCATGGCCCGCACTTAAACAATATTTTCCATTCAAAATGCTTTGTAAAACCTGTATTAAATATAATGACTTGGGACCGATGTAACTTTGATATTTATGAATGGAAATGCTTTATAAATAAACGACGTGATTTTTATGCGTTGTCTATGATGTGAGTAATGTGCTAACCCGTAACACCAACTAGTCTTCCGCTGTATTGAGTTGTATAAATTTGGGGGTGTTACAGTTTGGTACCCGAGCTCTTGTTATAGAGAACGAAAGATTTTTAAAACCAAGGTTTTGAATAAAACTTTTCAAAATCTTTTATATAAAAACATTTTTCTTAAAATGTCTAAAAATCTTTTGACTATAACGGTGCCGAAGAATTCCCGAGTTACCGACAAGGCCAAGACTGAGAAATGTTATTTTAATATATATATATATAACTTGGATTATATATATATGATGTAATTTTATTACATGATTCTTTGATGATTATTTTGATTTTTATACGAGGTATTTATACGACGTCGATTGTCACAAGTAACCCTAAATCCCCTAGTAAATTAGTCGAAGCTATTCTCGTAGGAATTCTAGCTATCCTAGATCTAAACCAAGTTGTGGATATTTATGATCCCAACAAATGGTTGATATTCGTAGAAATGTAGATATTAGTTGATTATGATATTGAAAAAGAATTGGCGAGATTAAATCTGATATCGATGTCATGACGATCTTTCCTTATAGAGTGGAGTTTGACAAAACGTTATCACCTGGAAAGATGTCATCTGATTCGTTGTCATCCAATTCTTAAATTGAAATCGAAAGGGTGAATGTTGCACTTGAGGCTGTTATTGGAACCATTACCCAAAAGCCTCATGCCACTAATACCTTTCCGAGAAGTCTAGTTGAATGATCAAGTCATTTCATATTAATGACTCATTTGATAATTGTTGTTGTAAGAGCTAATAGGATTGGAAATTAAGTGTTGATTCATATTGAGATTGTATTGCCTTTACAAGGCCGAAGAATAAGGTTGTAAGTATTGGATAATGAGGTAGGATATCGAATTGAGTATAAAATTGGTTGAAACTTGAATAAAGTAAAATATAACCCATATGGAATATGAGATTGTTAAGAGGAAGTCGTTAAGTTTTGTGATTAAATTATAAGATTTTAATTGATTGTAGGTTTGTGTTAATGGTTGTTCCTAGGCCATTGTCCACTAATGAGGATGCCCAGTGTCCAAGAAATAAATTGAAGAAATCTTCTTCTGAATTGAGACCGATGGATCTTCCGGGACATGTGGAACACCTAATGACTCTTGTAGATTAGTATTCATTGTGGTATCTTTTAAAAATAATCCCTAACTTAACCGTGACATCAGTTGGTAGGATGAGTTCTGAGAATTGTATGACATATTGACACGTAATGTGTTACGGTACAATTTTGACTTGTTTGTGATTAATGAAAAGAATACCTTTGATTGCTAAATCCTACATGTATCAATGTTATCTATCTTTTATTGATTCATCCTAATGTTCGCATTAGTGATGCAACCATTGAACAAGTACTCATCTTGATTTGAGTTACGTTGTGGATTATTCTCTTTGTATTCCTGAGTGCCATCGAAGTCATGAACCTCATGATTGTTTGGCTAAGCTCATTTCCTATCATATTGTAGTTAATTCTTGGTGAACAAGTTTTCATCACTCTTTTGCAGATCACTCATTGTTTTTATAAGATAAAACCGTATCCATTGAGAAAAATTGAATTTTCATCACTATATGGATTATTTAAAGTGAGATTTATAAGTGATTGATATCAAAATGAAGTTGTTTATGAGACGCTTTGGAAAACTTAATTGTTTTCATAACAAGGAAAATCTTGTAAATTTATTTTTGATTCTTATTTAAAGAATTAAGCATAAAAATGTTTTTATCATAAACATGATGATAAAATTTTGACGAACTGAGTATTGCATCGTTAATCTTGAAATTGTATATAGTTGCGCGCCTACATACAATTTGGAATGAACTATGCAAGACTGATTAGTAGTCACCATAAAACTAATGAATAAACACTACATTTTCTGTGAAGATTGTGAAAGATTAAAATTTTATGAGATCTACAAGAAGTGAAAAATAGGGACATAGTGTTAGGGACACCTACATATGTTCCCGTACCATTTATTCTTCTGAGTTAAAATTTCTCATCTATGGAATTTGTCTTATTTGACAATTGACAATTCTTTCTTGTCCAATTCTCTCGTAGTGAGATTCTTAGAAAAAGTATCTGATTACCGAGTGTTGATACCCGACTGGATGTATTGACGTTCTTATCATTTATTATGATTTGATTTCATTTGAATGACCTGGGTAACGATCCGAGGAGCTTTCGAATGCGTACTCAAATTATGAAAACATGGGATATATTCATATTCGTTAAATGTTTTCGTCTGTATCTGATTTGAAATTCTCTCGCGTAGATTATGCGTTGACCTTACTCTTTTAATGGTAGTTGTGTCTCCATATATCCTTGAATTTGTGAAGGATTATGAATTATTATTAGTCTTTTGATAAGTTCACATCTTATCGACGGCGATGCAACTGGAAAGTTGATAGTGCCCGTAGAATGGATTGATTGATTATGACATGACGAAATTGTCTTAATTGATGGGAACTCGAGTAGAATTCCCTAAATGATAAGATGCTGATTATCAAAAGTGATCTAAATAATTCTTGATGAATGACCATATCCTGCATTTAAATTTGAAATTTTATTATGAATGGTTGTGAACTAGTTATAGATATTGTAATCTAGAAGAACCTAATATGAATTTATTAAAAGATGTTTCGGTTATCTGAAACTTTAGGAAGTATTTGTTGATGAATTACCTAGACTTTCGCCATTAAGGCAAGTAGAAATTGGTATTGATTATATTTCCGGTGCTGCACCTGTGGCTTGTGCACTGTACGTCAGCACCATCTGAATTTAAGGAATTACCGTACAACTGAGAAAGTTGTCGGAGAAAGATTTTATTATACCAAGCCTGTCATCCTGAAGAGCTATGGTGTTATCTTTCCTTATATTTATAGATTAATGTGACTGAGTAAATTGACAATCGAAAACGATATCCATAACTCAGAATGGAAGATTTGTTCGATCATTTACAAGGTTCTAGCGTATGTTTTAAAAATCTGATACATGGCATGGTTATCATCAACTTCGCATCTGCGAAAAAGATTATCTATTCCAATCACTACATCCGGTACTTGTAATGAACATTATGAGTTTCACGTGATGACATTTGGATTGACTAATGCACATGTAGCATTCATAAATTTGGTGAATCACATGTGTAGGTTGTAATTTGATAAATTCATGCTTACGATCATTTAGGACCATTTGTTTGTATATACGAATAAGAATGAGTTAATAATTATTTATAAACTGCCCTGAATTGGCCGAGCAGTGAAAACCTGAACCTTGAATAATTAACACGTGATTAAAGACTTGAATCTTTACATGATTTAACCATGTGATTAATAGATAATGGAATATAAATTGACTAATTAAGAGCCCTTTTAAGACTTTGGATTTTACCAAAAAGAAAATGGAAATATGTTTTGACAAATGTTTTAACAAAGGATTTTAAGGGATTATTCCCTTATACACAAACCATTTAACTAAACTTCTGTTTAGGGGTAAATGTTTGTGTATACTTCTGGACATCTTAAGAAAGATTGAGGAAACTATATAACTTATAACTTATAATTTGAAACGACAATTTTTGCTTTTCAACTAAGAAAATTTTGACCAAAGTATAAACCAAAGATTTTTCGAACATTTACAAATCTTATTAAATATTTTTAGTAAATCAACAAAAATCTTGTTAATTAAATTCAAATTTATTTTTGAACATTTTATATAATTGGTCGAACTAAGACATTTAAAATTTTTACGTTTACGTTTCATAAAAATTAAATAATTTTTGTTAATTTGCATATAATAATTATCGACGCTTTAGACGCCGGATTGAGAAAAACTGATAAAAATGATAGTTGAGACGAAACAGAAACATAAAAGATATGAAGAAAGAATTTTGAATAAATACAGTTATGATATTTATTTCATCAGGAGAAAGTGAACGTAATTACTAACGCATAATATAGAAAGAATATCTGAGTAAATTGTGAACATGATAATTATAACATCATGAGAAATGAATATAAATACCGACGCATTATGTAGAAAAGATAAAGAACCAGTTAGGACATGTTCCTTAATAATGAAGGTGCAAAATAAATTGCCGAACGATATAAAAATAAACAATGTTTGTAAAAAGGATAATGTAGATTATATAAAAAAAAGGATTCATGACTAATATGAATCATTAAGAATTGAGAAGCCAATAGCGTTAAATGATTAAAAGTCCATTTGTGACTATCTAAATATGAAGGATTGTGAGGTGTAGTTATATTGGAAATCTTGTAAGCATAAGTATTCTATTTATGTCAATTATGACTAAAAGTATCTTTGCCTGAAGAAGTTGTACTGATGATAAATTATGAAGGCATACATCGCCTCATACATTAGTAAACGTTTAGCTATTGCAAAGGTCATCATCTGAATTTGATTCGATTTGGGTCATCGTCGACAAACTGACCAAATCTGCTAAAATCATTCTCGTTAATGATAAATGCAAAAGAGTTATGTAAACATAGCATGCCTGTATCGATCATCTATATCAAGATCCTCGCTTCGCATCGAATTTCTAGAGATTTGCTCAGAAATCATTGAGAACGAACCTTGATGAGAGTACTATGTACCACCCCAAATCGAAGGGACGAGGTAAAGTAACGATACAGAGTAATATAAGTGCTATTTTTGAATGATCTTTGGTAATAGAACGAATAATCGTTTTACTTTGGAGAGATTATCATTGATAATCATCGTATTAGGATTGAGATCAAATCTAGTTAGGATCTAAATATTAGAGCATGTGTAAGCAGAAGTTGAGATGAAGACATCCGACATACACCCACTATGAGTTGGACATGTCTTTTAGGTTTAAGGTTCCTATGATGGCGAACCTAACCCTGCAAAAAACCCGACCCGCGAGATCTGAAATGATTGTTGAAATTAGGATTTGATTATTAACTGCCGATAGTGGGCAGGAGGTTATGTGAATATGAAATGTAGATCTTGAAGTGCCAAATGGGTAGCGAAGTTATGCCACAATTTTTAACCTTGGAAAAATGAATTCATGATCTGACAAATCATGGGATAAAAGTTCCCGTTGTATGGGACCATTGAAATGATGTAAAAGTTGGGATTGAAAGGCATATAAGCTGGATCTACCCTAGGACTTCAAGAACCACGTGAATTATGTTTCGTAAATCGCACTTGATGGAATATCTATCAAGTGAAATTCTGATTATTCTTAATAAAGCTTAGATCGGCGAAAGGTTGCATTCATCAAAAACCCGTGAACATCATGGATAGAGAAAGTAAGTCAACATTAAGACTGATCTTATTCCCGTAGTTATGTTTGATGAAACTCGCGTATTGTAATGAATTACACTTGTGAGAAAAGACCGGATGTGGAGGAAATACCCACATGGCTTTAACTCTATAAGAAGCGAGTAGTAAGGTAAGATGATCTTTGAGGACAAAGATCCTGTTTAGGGATAAATGCTGTGACAATCCGTCAATTTACGATTGATATTTTATTCTCAAATATTATTTGAAAGTATTATTTTAATGTTACAATATGAACTCACTTATTTTTGGGAAGCAATTTGGATTTACGTCTTGAAGTAGCGTCGACTACGTCTAAACCGGAGGATTCAATGTTACGTGCTTACGTTTACTGATAGGTGTGTAAACACCCATCCTTTTACCACTTAATTCTGGCTAAAACAAGACCAAAACACGTATTTAATATCATTTGTTTGGAATTATGCGTGGTTTTTGTGTTTATTGTTTTTTCAGAGCTAACCGGATGAATATTAAAGAAAACATGGGATTGCACGGGTTTTATCAAGGAAAAAGACTAAAGACGAAGTCTATTGTCCAAGAGATGCAAAAGATTTGAAGTCAATGGGCCTATTTGAAGATTTATCGAAGAAAAGGACCAAAGATGGAAGATTTACATATGTCGAAGAAACTCAAGTCTATTTAACGAAGAAATTAAAAGACGAGTTGGATTTAATCGACGACAAATCCCGAATCAGAATCGAAAACGTCAACGTTTCTGAAAAGACGAGAAGACAAGAAGAAAGGGAGAAAGCCCACTCACCAACCAACCACTAGGACTATATATAGTTTCTCCCTTCACATTTTAGGGAGTTAGCTTCATTTTTCTTTTTCCCAGTTTTCTTTGTTCGTAGCTTCACCAACACCATTAGGGTGTTTGGTGATTTTTAATTTTCTTTCAATCTTGTAAGTGTTTTAATCATTACTCTTGTTACCTTTACATTAATCTTTTAATTCCATCTTTTTATTCATCTTGTTCTTCATCATCTTCTATTGCAAGCTCTTAAGTTTTTATTTGATTCAAGTTTGATCTTAAAAAGTTGTTGATTTTGTGTTTTTATTGATGGGATTTGTTTCTTATGGTATTGTAATGATTATTGGTTAGTTTGGTAAAACCTTTTTGAGTATTGGAGTCGATTTGGATTTAAAACCGTGTCCCATGTTTTACTGCTACTGTTTCTGTTCTTCGCTTTCCAGGAACTTTCCGAACAGCTGATTTTCTGCTTCCCTTATTCGGAATATTGGATATTCCGAATAGGGTGTTTTACCCTTCTCTTATTCGGAATAAAATTATTCCGAACGGTCTTCTTGATTTTTACTCTATTCGGAATTTTCGCACATTCCGCATAGGTGCTTACTTTCCGCATAAAACAGTTTTTCCGAATAGCGCATGTTTTTCCGCATAGACACTTTTTCCGAATAGGTCCTTTCTTTCCGAATAGCATCTTTTTCCGAATAGCATCTTTTTCCGAATAGGCATGTTTTTCCGAATAGAGCAATTTTCCGCATAAGCCATGTTTTCCGCATAAGAGTAATTTTTCCGAATAGGATTTCAATATTCCGAACAGTGCCTTTCTTTCCGCATAGAGATTATTTTCCGAATAGTGCCTTTCTTTCCGAATAGGAGGATGTTTTCCGCATAGGGTAACTTCTCAATTGCTGTTTTGTTTAAATTCAAGTATTACTTTTTAATTGTTGATTGTTTTAAGATTAAATTATTATCATTTTAGTCATTTCTCTGTTTAGTAGATTAGAAAACTAAATCCAATTTTTGTCACCAAGAACAAATCTTTTCACTTTAAACTGAGATCAATTCGAGAGGATTCCGAGAACTATTTTGAACCCACAAAAAAATTCTTGTATCATTTACATACACCGTCTTTGGTGACAGTCCGACATTTCAGAAAATAAATTTGTCCGCAAATATTATTTTGGAGTTTTAAATTTGTGTTAGTTCATAAACTCACAAATTTACGAGAAGAGATTAGGACTTATGATTTTATTTTAACGTCCTTTACGACTAAACCGGAAACCTTAGGATTTCGTATTTACGTTTTCGAACTCCGTTTTTGATGAGACAATTTTTATTGGATTCGTTTTGTGACGTTGATTCATAATTTATAAAAACGTTTTTCGTAAAACGACCCGAGGGCACGGAAATCGAGGAAACTAGAATCGAGGAGTACCCGTAAATAAATGGGGATGAGACAAGTGGGACACTTGTCCCACCCCCATCAAAACCGGCCAACAACACACAACTTAACACTTGATGTGTCAAGTTTAGCTACCAAAACTTACACTTGTAACCAAGCTTACAAGTTAAGCTTTCCACCTCAAAACAACTAGCTACAAACCACTACTCCCATTTCTAACATGCAAACAACTCACATTTTCTCTCTTCCTCCATTTTTGGCCGTCCATATCTCTCTCACAAACACCCCCATTTGATCAAAATCAACCACAAAATCTCATGTTATTCATATACATGTTGATGCCCTTTTGAAGCCCTATTGATTGGTGCAAGTTATAACATCCAAGGAGGAGTTTCCATGGAGCATTAAGGCTGATTTTCTACAAGGAGTTCATGGAGAATGATGGTCATGAAAATGGTCTTGGTGCATCACAAGTTTCTCCATCAAAAATCCATGTTTTGATCAACCTACATCATCATGGTGGTATAAAGATTGTCCTCCTCATCTTCTTGTTATTTTGATTATGTAAACATGTATTTTATTTCCTATTGTATATATTTATGATGATTATATGATGATAAAAATGTTATGTGGGGATTTGTTGTTGATAAACATGATTAAAAAGGTGAAAAACCATAAGAAACAAGGTTAAAATCTTGGTTAAAATTTATGGCTGTATAAAACAGTAAAGAACCATATTGTAAACTGATAAAATGATGAATTAGAATGGATTTACAGTAAGCTAAATGTCTTGTACACATGTGAGAGTTGGCCATGCAATGGAATCAAAATAATGAGTGAGATATGATCAAAACAAGTTTAGGGTATAAATCTGAAGTTACTGTTTTGGACGATTTTTAGAAAATAGTTAGAAGATGATTCAACAGTAGCTATAGAAGAGTTAAATGTAGCACATATCATGTAGTTTATGTAATAAAAATTTGAGCTTCTATCTCCATATAGAACTCAAGATATGGCAGTTTTGGTGAAAGTGAAGTTAAAAATCAGATTTTTGGAAATTAAAGAATAATACTATTATATAAGCACTCACATTTTAATATATAAAATGTAAAATAAAAACCCACTAACTTATAAAACTTATTTATATAAATATATATATAAAAGTTAATCAAATGGATGAATTATATAAATGATGGTGAAATAATGTTTATTAGTAATAAAAACTATAAACATGATTTTTACGACTTTTTCGGCTATTGCCGTAAAATTAACGTTTTTGTTAAATAAAACTTAGATGGTTGGACCCGTCTAATGAAACTTTATAAAACTTATATACTGATATATAGACATGTATAACAAGTAAAAACCGATAAAACCCGAACCTTAGGGCATACGGACATTAACAAGTTAAATAAACATATTGGACTAATAAATGGACTAAATAGGATAAAAACTTGTAAAAAGAATTTATTGGGCTTAACCCATTTGGGCCCAACTTGAAAGTGTATGTACTGATAATATAAGTACAAAAAGGATTAATACAAGTTAAGAACTTATAATAGGCTTATTGGACTTAAGACATGTAAACGAGTAAAACTAGCAAACTAGTATAAAAGTTATCGACATATAACACTAAAATGAGTAAACGAGAATATGTAAACCCACTTGATCATCATATATATATAATCATCATATGTATACATAATTGTTATTTTTATAAATTCATTGGACATGAGTCTAAGACGAATATTATTTGTCTAGGTTTCCGTGATTGAAGCGTGTACCGTACGTCCGAACTGCCGATAACCCGCCTTCCCACATCAACGTGAGTTCATAGCCTCGCACTCTTTTAAATATTTTTATAAATGTTTTATAAACCCGCGAGGGAGACAACATGTTAGATTTATAAAAATAGGACACCATTTGTCCCGATTGTTTGTTTATTGATTTTGGACCCGAATGATTGAATGACCCGATTGTATGACCCGATGAATGATTAATGGACCCGATAGATGAAATAAAATGGATTATTAAAGTTAGGTTATGTCACTAAAAGTCCCATTAGCATGAATTGTGAACTACCGGGAGTTGGTAGACGCTTATGCATTTAATAGTACTATTTGGGGACGATCACCCCAGTTCGCGCCTTGACGGTTGATCCCCGTCGTGCCACATTGATTGGTAAGCGAATTTATGTATGAGAAGATTTCAATAGCGTGACCTTTGTGACGACACTCTACTTTAGATGGGCAAAATTGGTATCGGGTTAGCTACCCGTTTTGGTTTAGTAAGGTAACAATGTCATGCGGCTTATAATAATCCAAAGTTAACAAAATACTACTAGACGCTCTGAATTACGATGTATTGCCTGACTAGCAATACAGGGTCATACTATTGATATTATGTTTTTGTTTTGGTTTTCATAACCATACTCATATAACGAATTTTATTTGATTTTATACAACGTCATAAGACGTATTGTATGATGTTTTTACGACATTGGCTCGTATAATAATTTTTAAGGCAAATGCCTATATTATGATTTTCGATAAGGATTTATATAAAATGACTTTGGCTATTTTATGGCCTATTACAAAGATTTGTATAAAATGATTTTGGCTATTTTATGGCCTATTACAAAGATTTGTATAAAATGATTTTGGCTATTTTACGGCCTATTACAATGATTTGTACGAATTGATTTTTGGTACTAATTTTATACCAAAGTTATATTGATGACCTTTTCTTTTAACATGTTTTATCTCAGGTACTTGAAGGTAATTCTCGGGAAGACGACAAGAATTCATGGCCCGCACATAAACAATATTTTCCATTCAAAATGCTTTGTAAAACCTGTATTAAATATAATGACTTGGGACCGATGTAACTTTGATATTTATGAATGGAAATGCTTTATAAATAAACGACGCGATTTTTATGCGTTGTCTATGATGTGAGTAATGTGCTAACCCGTAACACCAACTAGTCTTCCGCTGTATTGAGTTGTATAAATTTGGGGGTGTTACAAATGGATATACAGTAAGTAATATGTCTTGTACACATGTGAGAGTTGGCCATACAATGGAATCATTAGGATGAGTGAGATATGATCAAAACAAAATTAAAGTACCAATCTGAATAGTCAGTTTTGGACAGAATGTTAGGGATATTTAGAGTTGGATTGAGCTGTACCTTCTATCTCCTTATAGAACTCAAGATATGATAAAAATAGTGAGGATGAAACTAAAAATCAGATTTTGAAGAATTAATGTTTAATAGTATTATATAAGCACTCAAACTAATATAGTATAAAATGTGAATTAAAACCCACTAACTTATAAATTTCATTTATATAAATATGTATAAGGTTAAATAAATGAACACATTATAAAAATGGTTGTTGAATAAGATTTATAAGTTATAAAAACTATAAACATGATTTTTACGACTTTTTCGGCTATTACCTTAAAATTAACGTTTTTCGCCAATTAAAGCTTAGACGATCAAACCCGTCTAATGTAAACTTTTTAAAAGTCATATACTGATATATAAGTACCTAATACAAGTAAAAACCGATAAAACCCGAACTATATGACATACGAACATTAACGAGCTAAGTTAGCATATTTGGACTAATAATTTAACTAAATAAGTTAAACACTTATAAAAATTTATTATTGGTCTTAACCCATTTGGGCCCAACATGTAAAGTATAAATATTGATAATACAAGTATAAAATAGATTAATACAAGTTAATGAACTTATAATAGGCTTATTGGACCTAAAACATGTAAATAGGTAAAACTAGTAATCTAGTAAAAAGTTACCAATACATAAACACTAAAATGAGTAAATAAGAATATATAAACCCACTTGATCATCATCATATGTACAAAATCATCATATGTATATTTGTTATTTTTAAAAAGTCATTGGACAAGAGTCTAAGACGAGTATTATTTGTCTAGGTTTCCGTGATTGAAGCACGTATCGTACATCTGAATTGCCGATAATCCGCTTTCCCACATCAACGTCAGTTCATAGCCTCACACTCTTTTAAATGTTTAATGAAATGTTTTATAAACCCACGAGGGAGATAACATGTTAGTTTTTATGAAATAGGACACTAGTTGTCCCGATTGTTTGTTTATTGATTTGGACCCGAATGATTGTATGACCCGATGAATGATTATATGACCCGATGTATGAGATAAAATGGATTATTAAAGTTAGGTTATGTCACTAGAAGTCCCATTAGCATGAGTTGTGAACTACCGGGATTTGGTAGACGCTTATGCATATAATAGTACTATTTGGGGACGATCACCCAAATTCGCGCCTTGACAGTTGATCCCCGTCGTGCCACATTGATTGGTAAGCGAATTTATGTATGAGAAGATTTACATAGCGTGACCTTTGTGACGACACGCTAATTTAGATGGGCAAATTGAGTTTCAGGCTAGCTACCCGTTGTTTGGTTTAGTAAGGTTACAATGTCATGCGGCTTGTAATAATCCAATTAACGAAATACTGTTATAAGCATTAAATTACGATATATTGCCTGACTAGCAATACGGGGTCTTACTATTGATATTATGTTCGTGTTTTGGTTTTCATAACCATAACCATATAACGGTTTTTATTTAACTCCATACAACGTTATAAAACGTATTGTATGATATTTTTACGACATTGGTTCGTATAATGATTTTGAAGGCGAAAGCCTATATTATGATTTTGATAAGGATTTGTATAAAATGACTTTGGCTATTTTATGGCCTATTACAAAGATTTGTACAAAATGATTTTCGGTAATAATTTTATACCGATGTTATATTGATGGAATTTATTAAACTCTATGAATTCACTCGACGTTATCGCTGACCTTTCCTTTTAACATGTTTTATCTCAGGTACTTGAAGGTAATTCTCGGGAAGACGACAAGAATTCATGGCCCGCACTTAAACAATAATTTCCATTCAAATTCTTTGTAAAACTTGTATGAAATACAATGACTTGGGACCTATGTAACTTTGATAATTATGAATGGAAATGTTTTATTATTAAACGACGCGATTTTTATGCGTTGTCTATGATGTGAGTAATGTGCTATCCCGTAACACCAACGAGTCTTCCGATGTATTGAGTTGTATAAATTTAGCGGTGTTACAATACAAACACTAGAAGATATGTTGAGAGCTTGTGTGTTAGATTTTGGTAAGAATTGGGATAAACATTTGCCGTTAGCAGAGTTTTCGTATAACAATAGTTACCATTCTAGTATTAAGGCTGCACCGTTTGAAGCTTTGTATGGTAGGAAGTGTAGATCTCCTGTATGTTGGAGTGAAGTTGGGGATACCCAGCTCACGGGACCGGAATTTATCCGGGAGACAACGGAGATGATAGTTCAGATTAAGAATAGGTTGTTGACTGCCCGTAGTAGACAGAAAAGTTACGCGGATGTGCGGCAGAAACCGATGGAGTTTAAAGTGGGTGACCGAGAATTGTTGAAAGTATCACCATGGAAAGGCGTTATAAGATTTGGAAAGCGAGGAAAATTGAATCCCCGCTATATTGGACCCTTATAAACTAGAGTTACCCCCAGAACTTCATGGTGTTCACAACACATTCCATGTATCTAATCTGAAGAAATGTCTAGCAGTGAGTGATGAGAAAATTTTGTTGGATAAGGTTCGAATAGATGGGAAGTTGCATTTTACCGAAGAACCCGTAGAGGTTATGGATCATGAGGTAAAGCAACTGAAACAAAGTCGGATACCTATTGTCAAGATCCGATGGAATTCAAAGCATGGACCGGAATATACTTGGGAACGAGAGGATGAAATGTGGAAGAAATATCCGCACCTCTTCGATTTCAATAAGAAACGAACATCAAAATGAAATGGATCACGAGGACGTTGATCCCTTTTAGGAGGAAAAGCTGTGACAATCTAACATTTTCAGGTAGAGAATTATTTTATCGTATAATATTTTGAAACTTATTTTTGTGTTGGTTGATGAACTCACGATTTACGGATTTAAATTTGGGCTTATGTGCATAATTTAGCGTCCTTTACGACTAAACCGGAAACCTTAGGATTACGTATTTACGTTTTTGAACTCCGGTTTTTTATGAGACAATTTTTATTCGATTCGTTTTGTGCCGTTGATTCATAATTTATAAAAACGTTTTTCGAAAAACGACCCGAGGGCACGTAAATCGAGGAAACTAGAATCGAGGAGTACTCGTAAATTAGCGGGATGGGACAAAATAATTTATCCCACCCCACTATACATGGGACGGCCTAAACAAGACACCACATCAAGGATGTGGCATCATTTAGCACATTAGCTTACAAGTGTAAGCTTAGCCTTACACTTAAGCTACTTCTACCTCAAAAACAACTAGCTAACTCATACCACCATTTCATACAAGCAAACAACTCTCAATTCTCTCTCAACTCCACCCCTTTGCCATCCCATATTCAAGAACAAACACCCCATTTGATCTTTTCTAGCCATAAAATACTTGTTATCTAGCTATATTATGGAGTTACCTTGAAGCCTTGATTACTTGGTGGCCATTTTAACAACAAAGCAGGTGATTTGCTTGTGTCCTAGGGCTGATTTCTCAACATACTTTCTTGGTGTTTGATGATCTTTGAGATATATTTGGTGTTTGATAGGTGTGTAAACACCCATCCTTTTACCACTTAATTCTGGCTAAAACAAGACCAAAACACGTGTTTAATATCATTTGTTTGGAATTATGCGTGGTTTTTGTGTTTATTGTGTTTTCAGAGCTAACCGGATGAATATTAAAGAAAACATGGGATTGCACGGGATTTATCAAGGAAAAAGACTCAAGATAAAGTCTATTGTCCAAGAGATGCAAAAGATTTGAAGTCACTGGGCCAATTCGAAGATTTATCGAAGAAAAGGACTAAAGACGGAAGATTTTCATAAATCGAAGAAACTCGAGTCTATTTAACGAAGAGATTAAAAGACGAGTTGGATTTAATCGGCGACAAATCCCGAATCAGAATCGAAAACGTCAACTTTTCTGAAAAGACGAGAAGACAAGAAGAAAGGGAGAAAGCCCACTCACCAACCAACCACTAGGAGTATAAATAGTTTTTCCCTTCACACAATTAGGAGTTAGTTCATTTTTTCTTTTTTCTAGGCCTTGTTCGTTCCATCACCAACTCCATTAGGGAGTTTGGTGATTTTCATCTTTTTCTTTTAATCTTGTAATCCTTAATCATTAACCTTGTTACTTTTTCATTAATCAATCTATTCCATCTTTTCATTCATCTTGTTCTTCATCATCATCTATTGCAAGTTCTTAAGTTTCTTATTTGATTCAAGTTTGATTTCAAAAAGTTGTTGATTTAGTGTTTTTATTGGTGGGATTTGTTTCTTATGGTATTTAAATGATTTGTGTTTGATTTGGTTAAACCTTTTTGAGTATTTAGTTTGATTTTGAGTAAAATCCGTGTCCCTTGTTTTGCTGTTACTGCTACTGTTCGTGATTCCCAGGACTTTCCGAATTGAGCCTATATTCCGAATAGGGGTTCTCATTTTTCTTTTACTCGGAATATTTTCAATATTCCGCATGATAGCTTCTTCATTTCCTTATTCGGAATATTTTTCCGAATAGCCCTGCTTTTCCGCATAAGCTTGTTTTTCCGCATAGAACTTTATTTTCCGAATAGAAGTTATTTTCCGCATAGGATTCTACTTTCCGCATAGCCTTATTTTCCGCATAGGATTCTACTTTCTGCATAGCCTTTCATTCCGCATAGGATTATTTTCCGAATAGACCATATATTCCGCATAGTACTCTTTTTCCGCATAGAACTTTTTATTCCGCGTAGGGATTTATTCCGAATAGGGCGATTTTCCGAGTAGAGCATCATTCCGCATAAGCATGTTTTTCCGAATGGTGTTACATTCCGCATAGGGTATTTTTCCAGTATTGATTCAAGTTTTGTTTTTTAGTTGTTGTTTGTTTTAAGTTTACTTCATTACCATTTTATTCACTTGCCTGTTTAGTAGAATAGAAAACCAAATCCACTTTTTGTCACCAAGAACAAATCATTCCACTTTTAACTGAGATCAATTCGAGAGGATTCCGAGAAATATTTTGAACCCGTTGCAAAATCCTGTATCAAATGGCGCCGCTGCCGGCTCTTCTCGTTAAGATCAAAAGTTTTTTGTGAGAACTTGGATTTTGGGATCCGTACCCCGTGAACGTTACTTTTTCAAAAATTTTCAAAAACAACTAAAAAATATAAAATTTTCAAAAATCCTAAAAATTAAAAAAACAATAAAAACCAAAAATATTTTTGCCTTGTTTTTCTTTGTTCGTTCTTTTGCAGGTGTATGCGCACTCGATCCACGTCTTATCAAGAGCCCGAGCCTCTCGATAACTTAGACATGGCTGGTGTACAAAACAACAATAACATACCACCTCCGAACAACAATAATAACAACAACAACCCGCCTTTCAACAACATGAATAATAACAACAACAATGAGCACCTTCCGGATAATCGCCCAATGATTGAATTGCTGCAAGCTCATGTCGATGGAAACATGGATCCAATTGTTATTCCACCAATTGCCGCCAACAATTTCGAGCTAAAGTCAGGCTTTATCCAGATGGTCTCAGCTCAACCATTCTTTGGACGAACCATTGATGACCCACACGATCACATCAAGAGATTTCTACAACTCACGAACACGGTCAAGTTCAATGGCGTTCCACAAGAAGTGATAAGGTTACAACTTTTTCCCTTTTCTTTAGAGGGACAAGCCCGGCATTGGCTTGCTAAGGAACCGCCACAGAGTATTCTCTCGTGGACGGATTTGGAAACAAAGTTTATCAACTACTTTTTTCCACCCTCTCGTACTACCGCTTTGCGGAATGAGATTATAACCTTTGAACAAAAGTACGACGAGTCATTCAGTGAATCTTGGGATCGCTTTAAAGATCTTTTAAGAAAATGCCCACAACATGGTTTTACCAAAGTTCATCAAATAAATACTTTTTACAATGGTTTAAGCATGAATGACCAAGATTCACTGAATAGTGCCTCGGGGGGTAATTTATTGGCTAAGACTTCCAATGCTGCTTGGGACATCATTGAGAACAAATCTCGTGTTCAAACCAAGAGTGTTAAGACCAATGTTGCTAGTGCTAGCACTAATGACAGCGACAAGCGATTAGACAAAATCACCACGCTTCTTGAATCGCTTGTCACCCACACCGTCAGCAACAACAACAGCAACAACGCCAAAAATGCACAAATGAACGCTGTCAGCCAACCTTGTGAGATATGCGGTGGTCCCCACTCTTACACAACTTGTACCGCCACCCAAGATTACCCTGCTGAGAATGTGAATGCGGCATATGGCACCTATCCTCAACCCGCTTATCAAGCAAAACCTCAAGGTGACCGTAACTTGCTCAGCTACCGCAGCAACAACTATCTTTCACCACCTGGTTTCCCACCTACCAACCCAAACCAACAACAAAACCTTAATCGCCCTCCTCAACAACAACAACCTCGACAACCATACATCCCACCTCACAAACAACAACAACCACCTCCACGTAACAATCAAGTCTACCAACAACCTGCTTACCAACCACCTGCATACAATGCTCCTCCCAACCAAGCCACCACTGCATTACACCAAGAGGTTGCAACCTACATGAGAACCAATGATGTGATAGTGGGAAATCTCCAAGAGGAAGTACGCAATTTGAAGGCTGATTTGGTAAAGCAAGGAAATGATTTGAGAGCCGATATGAGAAATACGTTGGATACCCAAACTAATGATCTGAGGAACATGATGGCTAGTTTCTTCAATGGTAATCAACCCTCTTCTTCGGGTACTCTTCCGAGTAACACCGTTGCGAACCCAAGAGGGGAGATGAAAGCAATCACCACTCGAAGTGGTAAAGGTACCAAGGAACCCGAGCTTCCTATACCTCCACCGGTGGTTGTGACTAAGGAGAACGAGTCACCTGCTCCTATTCCTCATCCTTCTCCTTCCCCAATTTCTCCACCTCTTCTTTCTACCCCTCCTCCACCCGTGGTTGTGAGTGATCCTATTCCTCTAAAGCCTTCCTCTTCTTCCAATATACCTTATCCTTCAAGGTTGAGGAAAGAGAAGCAAAACAGCAAGGATGATATTCAAGTTTCGAACTTCCTTAAAATGTTCAAAAAACTGAATTTCAATATCTCCTTCGCTGAGGCTCTCGCTCACATGCCCAAGTATGCCAAAATGTTTAAAGATCTTCTGAGCGACAAGGAAAAGCTCCTCGATATTGCCAACACCCAACTTAATGAGAATTGCTCTGCAGTGCTCTTAAGGAAATTGCCAATCAAGCTTGGTGATCCGGGTCGTTTTCTTATCCCTTGCAATTTCCCGGGAGTAGAGAATTGCATGGCCCTAGCCGATCTAGGTGCCAGTATTAATCTTATGCCTCTAAGTGTTTGGAAGAAATTATCTCTCCCAGAGCTAGTCCCCACCAAAATGACTTTGGAATTGGCCAACCGTACGGTTGCTTATCCATTGGGGATAGCCGAAGACGTCATTGTAGGAGTCGACAAATTCACCTTCCCTGCTGATTTTGTTGTCGTCGACTACGAGATGGACCCACGTGTGCCACTCATTGTTGGTCGTCCATTCTTGAGGACCGGTCGCACTCTCATTGATGTTGAAGCCGGTGAGCTTATCATGAGAGTGGGTGACGATAAAGTAGTCTTCAACATGGGAAAGTTATCTAAACAGCCTTTTTCTTCCACGAGTGTTAATTGTATTGACGTTCTTGATGAGGCTTGTGAAGAACACTTCAAGGATGCTTGTAAAAACATTCCTACCTCTCTTCCCAATGTTGAGACCGTTTCCTCTATCGACTCATCACTATCTCTCTTTGGAGAAAGTGATTTCCTTTGGAAAGATTTGGAAGCCACCTTGGAAGATGTGAAGCAAGAAAATGACGATTCTACTGCCAATTGGGATGACGATCTTAGTTTCATTGCAAACCTCCTCAGAGAAGACAATCCTTCTCCTCCATCTCCCACTGTTATTGCTATCGAGACTCCGACTTCGAATACGCCTCCCGTCGACAATCCTCCGGATTTGGAACTTAAGGAGTTGCCACCCCATCTTGAGTATGTTTTCCTCGAAGAAGAGAAGAAGTCGCCAGTCATCATTGCTAAGGATTTGAAGGATGAAGAGAAAGCCCGACTTGTCGCTGTGTTGAAAGATCATAAGAAAGCTATCGCTTGGAAGATTTCGGATATTCGTGGAATTGATCCTCACTTCTGCACACACAAAATTCTCATGGAGGACGACTTTAAGCCCACTATTCAAAGCCAACGAAGGGTGAATCCAAAAATCCATGAAGTCATCAAAACAGAGGTTATCAAACTTCTTGATGCGGGTATGATTTACCCTATTTCGGATTCACCATGGGTTAGTCCAATCCACTGTGTGCCCAAGAAGGGCGGAATAACCGTTGTTCCCAATGAACACAACCAGTTGATTCCCACTCGTCTCGTTACTGGGTGGAGAGTTTGTATAGACTACTGCAAACTCAATGATGCCACGAGAAAGGATCATTTCCCTCTACCTTTCATGGACCAAATGCTTGAACGATTAGCCGGTAATGAATATTACTGCTTTCTTGATGGTTTCTCGGGTTATTTCCAAATACCCATCGATCCCCAAGATCAAGAGAAGACTACATTCACCTGTCCCTATGGCACTTTCGCTTACAAAAGAATGCCTTTTGGCTTATGTAATGCGCCCGGGACTTTCAAAAGGTGTATGTTAGCTATCTTCCATGACATGGTTGAACAAACCATGGAAGTCTTCATGGATGATTTCTCGGTCTTCGGGGATTCCTTCTCTGCTTGCCTTGCCAATTTAGAACGTATGCTAAAGCGGTGCGAAGACACTCGCCTTGTTCTGAATTGGGAAAATTACCATTTTATGGTAAAAGAAGGCGTCGTGCTTGGACATAAGATCTCGAAAGCCGGTCTTGAAGTTGACCGTGCTAAAGTCGATGTTATCGCTAAGTTGCCTCCACCTTCAACCGTGAAGGGTGTGAGAAGTTTTCTGGGTCATGCGGGCTTCTATCGTCGATTCATCAAAGATTTTTCTCAAATCGCTCGCCCGATGACCCACCTCTTGGAAAAAGATACTCCTTTTATCTTTTCTAAAGAGTGCCTTGAAGCCTTCAACTCGCTTAAGGATAAGCTAACTAAGGCACCCGTCTTGGTTACCCCTAATTGGGAGCTGCCCTTTGAGTTGATGTGCGATGCTAGCGATTTTGCTATTGGAGCGGTTCTTGGACAAAGAGTGAACAAACACTTCCAACCGATCCATTACGCTAGCAAGACAATGACAGGGGCACAATTGCATTATACGACAACCGAAAAAGAGCTTTTAGCCGTTGTCTATGCTTTTGAAAAATTCCGCCCCTATCTTGTCCTTTCCACCACCATCGTGTATACCGATCATTCCGCGCTGAAGTACTTGTTGACAAAGCAAGATTCCAAACCAAGACTTCTTCGCTGGGTTTTGCGGCTCCAGGAATTTAAAATCGAAATCCGCGATAAAAAAGGAGCAGAAAACCTAGCCGCGGACCATCTTAGCAGACTTGAGGATCCATACCAAGGGGATCATCCGACCAAAGAAATCAATGATTCTTTTCCCTTGGAGACCTTAATGTCTATAAACTCGAAACCGAATGAAACCCCGTGGTTTGCGGACTTTGCAAACTACTTGGCGGGTGGAATTCTCAAGGAAGGGTTGACGTCCCAGCAAAAGAAGAAGTTCTTCACCGACATCAAGACTTACTTTTGGGACGACCCTTACCTATTCAAACAATGTGCTGACCTGATTATTCGCCGATGTGTTGATGGACCGGCAGCGTCTGAAATTCTTGATGCTTGCCACAAAGGACCTACCGGTGGTCACTTTGGTCCCAACTACACCGCTAAAAAAGTATTTGATTCGGGATTTTATTGGCCCTCCATATACCGTGACGCTCACGATATGGTCAAACGATGTGATGTTTGCCAAAAGCAAGGCAAAATCACACATAAAGACGAGATGCCTCAGAATTTTATTCAAGAGTGTGAAATTTTTGATGTTTGGGGTATCGACTTTATGGGGCCATTCCCTTCTTCTAAAGGAAACAAATACATCCTTGTAGCCGTTGACTACGTTTCCAAGTGGGTTGAAGCCAAAGCTTTGCCTACTAATGACGCAAGGGTGGTTTGTAACTTTTTGAAAGCTTTATTCGCTAGATTCGGTGTGCCTCGCGCCATTATTAGTGATCGTGGGACTCATTTTTGCAATGACCAATTTGCTCGAGTCATGGCTAAGTACGGTGTAAATCATCGTCTTTCCACAGCCTACCACCCACAAACTAATGGCCAGGCTGAAATATCCAACCGAGGGCTGAAGCGAATTCTTGAAAGGACCGTGGGAGAGCATCGTGCCGCATGGGCTGATAAACTCGATGATGCTTTGTGGGCTTTCCGTACTGCTTACAAGACCCCGATCGGCTGTACGCCTTATCGTCTTGTGTACGGGAAAGCGTGCCACCTCCCCATTGAGTTGGAGCACAAGGCTTATTGGGCCTTGAAATGGGCTAATTTTGATATAAACAAAGCCGGTGACCTACGCAAGATCCAACTCAATGAGCTGAATGAACTTCGGAATGAGGCTTATGAAAATTCTTTGATCTATAAGGAAAGAACTAAGCTCATTCACGACTCCAAGATCAAAAACCGAGAGTTCCATGTTGGAGACAAAGTCTTACTTTTTAACTCTCGGTTGAAAATCTTTTCGGGCAAGCTCAAATCTCGTTGGTCCGGCCCATTCACCATCGCCCAAATTTTTCCATATGGTACTCTCGAGCTCGCTCAACCTAATGGACCGAATTTTAAGGTGAATGGCCAACGAGTGAAGTTGTACTTTGGTGAGGACACCTCTCAGGAGGTGATTCCATCCCTCACCACGTTCCCCATGAACTGAATTTGGGTCGAGTCAGGCTCGTGACTCGGTTATCAAAAACAAGCGCTCCTCGGGAGGCAGCCCGAGTATCTATCCCTTTAACCCCCTAAGTGTAGGGGAGGACCTATTTTGGTCGTTTGTGTTTGTGTGGTGATGTGCTTACAGGGATAACTGCAATCTTGGAAATCTTTGAAGAACCGTGCTCCCGTGTTATTCGAAACCCGGTTCTATCTCTCAACTATCGTGATTCAATTTTCTTCATACTCACATTTGAAATTGATCACTTTAGTCGTCTCTTCCTTAACTCGAGTTAACCAACGTGCACAATGTCATAAGTGTAGGGGAGACTTTTCCCACATGCTTAAACATTGAGGACAATGTTTATCTTAAGTGTAGGGGAGACTTCTATCGAAGTTTTAAGTGGACTTTTCCATGAAAATGCCTTCATTTAACCGGAAAATCCTATTTTTCAGCATTTTTCAAATTTTTTATTAACTTTGGCCATTTAGTTGTAATTTTTAAATTTTTATCGTTGCTTTCATATGTATATATCCCGCAATAAAGTCAAAAATATTAATAAAGTGGTGTAGCTAGTTTAGGAATCTTTGACATATTAGGCCCGTTGCGTTTATTTTGACTCAACCCGAATAGACTTATCCAAGTTTATTCTAGCTAGTATCCTTAACCATATAGACCTTAATTGTTTTATTAGGCTAAGTGTCCACGAGTCTCATTACTTGAGATTTTAAATTGTGGAGGACGAGAAATGATAGAGTCAATTATAAGTCGGTATTCTTGCGCAAGCTCACTTGGTGTAATTATTTGCCTATTCTCCCATCACTTGCTAATAATTTATCTGCAATAAGTAAGGTCTTACGATTTGAAAAGTTACTTAGCTTCTAGCCCAAGATCGTTTAAAAGTTGCTCGGTAATGATAAGAGTTCATAGCCAAGGCATAACTTATGAAGCGGGGTGCGAAGATTGGCGAGTCCGAAAAGGCCCTAACAAGGCATGAGGATTCAATTTTATTGCTGAAGATCCAAAGTGATGTGAAAAGCATTATTCCTAAAGTCAATATGAAGGATCAAGACTCACGACGAAAAGCAATCAACTCCCATAAAGATCATGGAGAAGTCTATCCGAAAAGACCCTAACAAGGTATGAGGATAAATAGATCCAAGTCCGAAAAGGAGGCGGATCGTTGTATCTCAAAATCCCAATTAGAGATTGAAGAAATAATCATGAAGTCGTGGTCAACAAAGTTGGAGTACCCCTCAAAAGTCTCCAAGTGAAGAAACTCTATTATGATGAGAAGACCATTATCTCAAGAACGTCTCTCGAAGATATGAAGTATGAAGTACATGCCAAATATCAGCCCAAGAAAGGTCTCAAATCGTGAACCAAGTTATGCCAAGATATGAACTTTTTGATATCCCGAGAAGCAGTTTTAAGAGATTTTGTCCTTTAGCTAACTATTGATCAAATCGTCCTACTTTGCTTTCAGCCTTAATAAACTATCGAAATAAGTCCAAAAATGCATCTTCATGATCATTCTAAGACAAAAATAAAATATAAGAGATACACCTAGGAATAAGGGAGTTTAAGCATTTAATTAAGCCATGTGTGTAAGTGTTTGATTTACTAACTTATAATAACAATGATCTCGTTTTTAAGCTTAGTTTGGGGAACGTGAAACTTGAGGGTGATAAATCTTCGCAACACCAAAGCCCTAATGTAAGTCTTTGATTTCTTTACAAGTTATTTCCATCCTTTTGTTTATTTTAAAGTTTTAAGTCCTCTTAGTATTATTTAGTAGAGTTTAAATAAGGCCAAGGTTGATTGATTATGAGAAAAATGTAAAATTGCTTTATCACTAAGCATTGCATGAGGGCATGGCAATGGTTAAGTGTAGGGGATTTGATAGGTGTGTAAACACCCATCCTTTTACCACTTAATTCTGGCTAAAACAAGACCAAAACACGTGTTTGATATCATTTGTTTGGAATTATGCGTGGTTTTTGTGTTCATTGTGTTTTCAGAGCTAACCGGATGAATATTAAAGAAAACATGGGATTGCACGGGATTTATCAAGGAAAAAGACTCAAGATAAAGTCTATTGTCCAAGAGATGCAAAAGATTTGAAGTCACTGGGCCAATTCGAAGATTTATCGAAGAAAAGGACTAAAGACGGAAGATTTTCATAAATCGAAGAAACTCGAGTCTATTTAACGAAGAGATTAAAAGACGAGTTGGATTTAATCGAAGACAAATCCCGAATCAGAATCGAAAACGTCAACTTTTCTGAAAAGACGAGAAGACAAGAAGAAAGGGAGAAAGCCCACTCACCAACCAACCACTAGGAGTATAAATAGTTTTTCCCTTCACACAATTAGGAGTTAGTTCATTTTTTCTTTTTTCCAGGCCTTGTTCGTTCCATCACCAACTCCATTAGGGAGTTTGGTGATTTTCATCTTTTTCTTTTAATCTTGTAATCCTTAATCATTAACCTTGTTACTTTTTCATTAATCAATCTATTCCATCTTTTCATTCATCTTGTTCTTCATCATCATCTATTGCAAGTTCTTAAGTTTCTTATTTGATTCAAGTTTGATTTCAAAAAGTTGTTGATTTAGTGTTTTTATTGGTGGGATTTGTTTCTTATGGTATTTAAATGATTTGTGTTTGATTTGGTTAAACCTTTTTTAGTATTTAGTTTGATTTTGAGTAAAATCCGTGTCCCTTGTTTTGCTGTTACTGCTACTGTTCGTGATTCCCAGGACTTTCCGAATTGAGCCTATATTCCGAATAGGGGTTCTCATTTTTCTTTTACTCGGAATATTTTCAATATTCCGCATGATAGCTTCTTCATTTCCTTATTCGGAATATTTTTCCGAATAGCCCTGCTTTTCCGCATAAGCTTGTTTTTCCGCATAGAACTTTATTTTCCGAATAGAAGTTATTTTCCGCATAGGATTCTACTTTCCGCATAGCCTTATTTTCCGCATAGGATTCTACTTTCCGCATAGCCTTTCATTCCGCATAGGATTATTTTCCGAATAGACCATATATTCCGCATAGTACTCTTTTTACGCTTAGAACTTTTTATTCCGCGTAGGGATTTATTCCGAATAGGGCGATTTTCCGAGTAGAGCATCATTCCGCATAAGCATGTTTTTCCGAATGGTGTTACATTCCGCATAGGGTATTTTTCCAGTATTGATTCAAGTTTTGTTTTTTAGTTGTTGTTTGTTTTAAGTTTACTTCATTACCATTTTATTCACTTGCCTGTTTAGTAGAATAGAAAACCAAATCCACTTTTTGTCACCAAGAACAAATCATTCCACTTTTAACTGAGATCAATTCGAGAGGATTCCGAGAAATATTTTGAACCCGTTGCAAAATCCTGTATCAGTGTTCATCAAGTTGTTGTCTTCCAAAAACAAGATATACTCTTGGTTGGTAAAGAAGATCATCCTTTCCATTTTCTCTTGTTATTTTTGTAAAGATCAAATGTATTTTCTTCCTTGTTGTATATGTATACGATGAATATATGATGATAAAAATGTTGTGTGGGGATCAAGTGTTGATAAATATGCTTAAAAAGATTAATAACCATAAGAAACAAGGCTAAAATCATGCTTAATTTGTTGGCTGTATAAAAACAGTATGTAACCAAAACTTAAACTGATAAATTTGCATGGTGGAATCCATTTACAGTAAGTATAAGATGTCACACACATGTGAGAGTTGGCCATGCAATGGAATCTTTAAAATGAGTGAGATATGATCAAATCAAGATGAGTGTGCTAATCTGGATAGTCTGTTTTGTAGGGACTATTAAGGATAGTTAACTAATATGAAGTTCATGCCATCCAAAAATGAGCTTCTAATTCATTGTAGAACTCTATATATGATAAAAATGGTGTAGATGAAAATAGAAATCAGATTTTGAAGAATTAATGTTTAATACTATTATATAAGCACTCAAATTATATAGTATAAAATGTGAAATTAAAACCCACTAACTTATGAATTTCATTTATATAAATATGTATAAGGTTAAATAAATGGACAATTTATAAAAATGGTAGATGAATAATATTTATAAGTTATAAAAACTATAAACATGATTTTTACGACTTTTTCGGCTATTACCGTAGAATTAACGTTTTTCGCCAATTAAAACTTAGACGATCAAACCCGTCTAATGTAAAGTTTTTAAAAGTCATATACTGATATATAATTATCTAACACAAGTAAAAACCGATAAAACTCGAATTATAGGACATACGGACATAAACGAGCTAAGTAAGCATATTGGACTAATACTTGGACTAAATAAGTTAAACACTTATAAAAAGTACGTATTCGTCTTAACTCATTTGGGCCCAACATGTAAAGTGTAGATACTGATAATTTAAGTATAAAATGGATTAAAACAAGTTAAAGAACTTATGATAAGATTATTCGACTTAAAATATGTAAATAGGTAAAACTAGTAAACTAGTAAAAAGTAACCAATACATAAACACTAAAATTAGTAAACAAGGATATATAAACCCACTTGATCATCATCATATGTACAAAATCATCATATGTATATTGTTATTTTGATAAAATTCATTGGACAAAAGTCTAAGACCGATTATTATTTATATAGGTTTCCGTGATCGAAGCACGCTCGTAGCCGATAATCCGCCTTTCATTATCAACGTGAGTTCATAGCCTCGCACTCTTTTAAATGTTTTATAAAATGATTTGTAAACCCGCGAGGGAGATAACATGCTAGTTTTTGATAAAAATAGAACACAAGTAGTCTCGATGGTATGCTTAATGATATGGACCCGAATGATGCTATGACCCTATAAACAAGATAAAAAGGATTATTAGTAGTTAGGTTATGTCACTTAAAGTCCCATTAGCATGAATTGTGAACTACCAGGATTTTGTAGACGCTTATGCATATGATAGTACTATTTGGGGACGATCACCCAAGTTCGCGCCTTGACGGTTGATCCCGTCGTACCACATTGATTGGTAAGCGAATTTATGTATGAGAAGATTTACATAGCGTGATTTTTGTGACGACACGCTAACTTAGATGGGCAAATTGTTTGTCGGGTTAGCGGCCCGTTGTTTTCATAGTAAGGTAACAATGTCATGCGGCTAATAATAATCTAGCATAATGTATTTCAATACAATACGATAACGATGCTAATAAGGATGATAATATTACCTATAATGGTAATATTGAGGCTACGGTCTCATGGACGGTTTAAGATGTATGCTTGATTTATATATTGCCTGACTAGTAATATGAGGACTTACTTCCGATATTATACTTGTGTTCTGATTTCAACGATTGTTTTATATAATGATTTTACTAAACTCTATGAATTCACTCGGCATTCGCTGATATGATTTTTGCATGTTTTTATCTCAGGTGCTTGAAGGTAATCCGGATGGAGATCGACTCTGATGGCCCACATAATATTAAAAAAAATGTTCATTCGATCTATGTTTTGTAAACCTAATGACATGTATAATTTGGGACCTGTTGTACACTTTAAAACCTTTTATCGAATGAATGTATGTTGAAACTTGTACAACCATTTTTATGTGTTGTCTATGACTGGAGTTATTGTGGTATCCTGTAACACTCTAAAAGACCCTTCCGCTGTACCGATACGAAAATTGAGAGTGTTACAAGTTAGCTCTACTAACTTATAATATGAATGATCTCGTTTTTAAGCTTGGTATGGGGAACGTGAAACTTGAGGGTGATAAACATTCATGATACCAAATCCCTAATGTAAGTCTTAGATTTCTTTACTTGTTTCTCCCTTCAAACATTTTGTAATTTTCTATCTTTTTAGTTTCTTTAGTGTCATAGTATTTAATAAAAGCCAAGGTGGGTTAATTATGATCGAAAATGTAAATTTTGCTTTGTAACTAATGCATTGCATTAGGGCATTGCAATGGTAAAGTGTAGGGGATTTAATAAGTGTGAAAACACTTATCTATTCACCACTTAAAACAATTAAAAACAAGACCAATACGTGTATTTAATGTCGTAAAAGGCGGAAATATGCGTGGTCTGTATTTTTGTTGTGTTTTACGACAAAAATATGAAAAAGGAATAAAACACGGGCTTTCACGGGCTTTATCAAAGAAAAAGACAAAAGACAAAGTCAAAAGATCAAAAGTGTAAAGAACGGAAGTCAAAAGCCTATTCTGAATTTTTATCGAAGAAAAAAGTCTAAAGATGGAATTTTAACGAAGTCGAAGAACCAAGTCTAATAAAAGAAGAAAATCATAAGACAAGTTCATTTTATCATTCGACAAATCCCGAGACAAAGTCGAGAAAGACGAAGAAATTAAAAGACGAGATGACAATGTGAAAGAAGGAAGCAACAACAACCTCGCCTACTCCTATATATATAGTCTTTAATCCTTTATTTTGTATCATTAGTTAGTTAATTTTTAAATATATTAGTGTAGGAGTAGGAGTAGGTTAATTACTTTCTCTCTAGATTTTCTGTAATGTTTTCAAGCTTTTCATCTTAATCTTGTAATTTGGAATCTTTAATCTTCATCTTAGTTTCAAGCTTTTTATAATCATTATCATTCTTCCTTTCTTGTTTTTAAAATCTATTGCTTGGTTTGATTAATCATGTAGTTTGTTTGATGTTATTGCTTATTTGATTGTTCTTATTGATTTGGTGTGTTTGATGTTTTAGCTTATTGTGCTCTTTGATTAATTAGTGTTTAGCTTTTTTTAATTAAGTGGTTTTTATAGTTTAATCTTTTAAAAGTTAATTTTAGTATTTTGATTATTTAGTGTTTTTAATGTTTCTAATTTGTCGTTTATTAGCTTTTTCTTAAAATTAGTTTGTTTAAGTGTTGGTAAGTGCTTATTTAATTTTTGCTTATTAGTTTTTATTCTGACTTAGTAAACCCTCAATCCGGATTAGATTAGGATTTACTTTTCCCAGATTTTGTTCAGTTTCTAAGCATTCCCGATTGAGTGCAAAATCTATATTCCGAATTGTATATAGTTAGTATATTTCGAACTAGGTGGGAAACAATGGATTCCGGATTGTGTTGGTATGCATTCCGGATTGTGTTGGTATGAATTCCGGATTGTATAGAACCAATGCATTCCGTATTGTATTCTATTTCCATTATTCCGGATTGTGAGACTTACTAATTATTCCGGATAAGGTCGATTTGGTGGATTCCGGATTATGTTCGGATAGGTTATTCTGGATTACTTTTTTCCTTCGTATTTCGAATTGTGTCTAGTTTATAGATTCCGACTTATGTGTTGTTTTGGTTTCCTGTTTTATTTTTCAAACTTCTAATTTTTCCCGCCAATTTTCTTAAGTCTCATCTTAAATTGTTTTGTCCTAGTTTATTTTCAAATTTACTTTTCATAAAGTTTTAATCTTTTGTCATTTTATTTTCAAAGTCTTTAATTTTAGTTTATTTCTTTAATGTTTTTCATTTTAATTTTTAAATAGATATTAAACGAAAATTATCTTTTTACACCAAGAACAACTGAGTCGCACGTTTAACCGTGATCAATTCGATTAAACCAATTCAAAGAACATAAAGATCTAGTTATTAATTGACAAAACACTGTTCCTTAAAAGGAATGCCAAAGACATCATCCTGGTCCAAGTATATGTGGATGATATTATATCGGTTCTACTAAGAATGAATGGTGTGATGAGTTTGAACAGCTAATGAAAGGCGAATTTCAGATGAGTGTCATGGGAGAACTCACATTTTTCCTTGGTCTTCAAGTCAAACAACAGTCGGATGGTATCTTCATTAGTCAAGATAAGTATGTTCATGAGATCATTCAGAAGTTTGATGTGGGACCTCTTTGACCAGCAGTAACACCTTATGAAGTCACTAAAGTCAAACTCAAGAATGAGCCAGATCTCCTGGTCAATGTTCACATGTATAGGTCAATTATTGGCTCCCTCATGTATTTGACTGCCTCGGGACCGGGCATTATGTTTGTTGTTAGTGCTTGTTCTAGATATTAGGTGGCTCCAACCGTCTCTAATTTGAATGCAGTCAAGAAAATCTTCAAGTATATCAAGGCACAACCCACACTAGGCTTGTGGTATCTAAGGGAATCACCTTTTGTTCTTGAAGCTTATAGTGACAATGATTATGCAGGTGCTAATAATGATATGAAGTCTACTACTAGTGGTTGTCAATTTTTGGGTCTAAGACTTAACTCTTGGTAATGTAGGAAACAAACGATAGTAGCTACTTCCTCAACAAAAGCTGAATATGTAGGTGCTGCTAGTTGTTGTTCACAGGTCTTGTGGATACAAAATCAAATGCTGGATTATGGGTTCAACTTCATGAACACCAAAATTTTCATCGACAATCAAAGCACTATCTGCATTGTGAAGAATCCTTTGTTTCATCAACGAACCAAGCATATAGAGATTAGGCACCATTTTATATGTGATGCCATGAAGAAGCTGATACAGGTTCTCAAGATACATACGGATGATAGCGTTGCTTATTTGTTGACTAAAGCATTTGATGGTCCAAGGTTTAACCACTTGGTGGTTCACATTGGTATGGTCAATGTGACAATCCGTCAATTTACGATTGATATTTTATTCTCGATATTTATTTGAAAACATTATTTTAATGTTACAATATGAACTCACTTATTTTTGGGAAGAAATTTGGATTTACGTCTTGGAGTGGCATCGACTACGTCTAAACCGGAGGATTCAACGTTACGTGCTTGCGTTTATGTACACCATCTTTGGTGACAGTCCGACATTTTAGAAAATAAATTTGTCCATGAATATTATTTTGGAATTTTAAATTTGTGTTGGTTCATAAACTCACAAATTTACGAGAAGAGATTAGGACTTACGATTTTATTTTAACGTCCTTTACGACTAAACCGGAAACCTTAGGATTATGTATTTACGTTTTCAACTCCGTTTTTGATGAGACAATTTTTATTGGATTCGTTTTGTGACGTTGATTCATAATTTATAAAAACGTTTTTCGTAAAACGACCCGAGGGCACGCAAATCGAGGAAACTAGCATCGAGGAGTACCCGTAAATTAGTGAGGTGGGACAAAATACATTATCCCACCCCACTAATAAACATGGGATGGCACACATGACACCACATCTTAGGATGTGGCATCATGTTAGCATAAAACTTACAAGTGTATGTAAGCTTACACTTTAAGCCATATTACCTCAAAACCACTAGCCAAACCACTTTCTCACATTTCCACTCATGCAAACAACTAAATCCTCTCTTCCTCCCTCTATTATTTCGTCCTATATCACCCCATAAACACCCCATTTGATCCAAATTTAACCACAAACTATTGTTATAACTTACATATGTTAATCTCCTTCAAAAGAGATGAAGATTGGTGGTGATTATAACATCCAAGGAGGAGTTTCCATGGAGTATTAGGGCTGATTTTCCACAAGGTGATCATGAAGATTGGTGGTCTTGAAGATGGTCTTGGCTATGCACAAGTTTCTCCATCAAAATCCATGTTTTGATCACAACCTACATCATCATGGTGGTATAAAGATTGTCCTCCTCATCGTCTTGTTAATTTGATTATGTAAACCTGTATTTTATTTCCTATTGTATATGTATATGATGATTATATGATGATAAAAATTTTATGTGGGGATTTGGTGTTGATAAATATGATTAAAAAGGTGAAAAACTATAAGAAACAAGGTTAAAATCTTGATTAATTTACATGGCTGTATAAAACAGTAAAGAAACATGTTATGAACTGATAAAATGATGAAGTAGAATTGATATACAGTAAGCTATGAGTCTTGTACACATGTGAGAGTTGGCCATGCAATGGAATCAAAATAATGAGTGAGATATGATCAAAACAAGTTTAAGGTATAAATCTGAGGTTACTGTTTTGGACGATTTTTAGAAAATTTTTGAAAGATGATTCAACAGTAGCTATAGAAGAGTTAAATGTAGCACATATCATGTAGTTTATGTGATAAAAATTTGAGCTTCTATCTCCATATAGAACTCAAGATATGGCAGTTTTGGTGAAGATGAAGTTAAAAATCAGATTTTTGGAAATTAAAGAATAATACTATTATATAAGCACTCACATTTTAATATATAAAATGTAAAATAAAAACCCACTAACTTATAAAACTTATTTATATAAATATATATAAAAGGTTAATCAAATGGATAAATTATATAAATGGTGGTGAAATAATGTTTATAAGTTATAAAACTATAAACTTGATTTTTACGACTTTTTCGGCTATTGCCGTAAAATTAACGTTTTTGTTAAATAAAACTTAGATGGTTGGACCCGTCTAATAAAAACTTTATAAAACTTATATACTGATATATAGACATTTATAACAAGTAAAAACCAATAAAACCCGAACTATAAGAAATACGGACATTTACGAGCTAAATAAACATATTGGACTAATAATTGGACTTAATAAGATAAAAACTTGTAAAAAGAACTTATTGGGCTTAACCCATTTGGGCCCAACTTGTAAAGTTTAACTACTGATAATATAAGTGTGAAAAGTATTAATAAGAGTTAAGGAACTTATAATAAGTTTATTGGACTTAAAACACGTAAATGGGTAAAACTAGTAAACTAGTATAAAAGTTATCGACATATAACACTAAAATGAGTAAACGAGAATATGTAAACCCACTTGATCATCATATATATATATATAATCATCATATGTATACATAATTGTTATTTTTATAAAGTCATTGGACATGAGTCTAAGACGAGTATTATTTGTCTAGGTTTCCGTGATTGAAGCACGTACCGTACGACCGAATTGCCGATAACCCGCCTTCCCACATCAACGTGAGTTCATAGCCTCGCACACTTTTAAATGTTTTTATAAATGTTTTATAAACCCGCGAGGGAGATAACATGTTAGTTTTATAAAATAGGACACCATTTGTCCCGATTGTTTGTTTATTGATTTTGGACCCGAATGATTGAATGACCCGATTGTATGACCCGATAAATGATTAATGGACCCGATAGATGAAATTAAATGGATTATTAAAGTTAGGTTATGTCACTAAAAGTCCCATTAGCATGAATTGTGAACTACCGGGAGTTGGTAGACGCTTATGCATTTAATAGTACTATTTGGGGACGATCACCCCAGTTCGCGCCTTGACGGTTGATCCCCGTCGTGCCACATTGATTGGTAAGCGGATTTATGTATGAGAAGATTTCCATAGCGTGAACTTTGTGACGAAACGCTACTTTAGATGGGCAAAAATTGGTATCGGACTATAATACTTGGTATTGCAACCAAGAATAAAATTTTGAAGTCCCAAGTCTTTTCGAATTGAAAACCGGTCTTAAGTGCGACTCAATTGTCTTTTGGTGAATCAAGATAATGGTTTGGTTTGTTTGTTTTAAACTACTAGTAAGTGAATAAAGTGTCGTTGAGTAAAATGGAAGTTAAAAGATTAATTTGAATAACGAGTAAAAATAAATGCATAGAAACTTAAAGGTGATAATGGAAAAGTACTAACTCACTAAATAAAACTAACACTTGGAAAATTTTCAGAAAATAAAAAGTACTATAAGAAGGTGATATCGAAAGAAACCAAAACAAGCCAAAAAGGGCCCCCGATCAGAATGTTTTCCGATCGGCTGATCGGAACACGAGTAGAAGCTACAATCGGAATATAGGGACAAATGGTCAATCGGAATACGTGCAAACACCCCAATCGGAATATGGTAATGGGTCAGATCGGAATATGCTCCAAGATGAAATCAATCGGAATGCAGCGAGATGAAACCAATCGGAATGGCAAGGAATAAGGCAATCGGAATATAAACTCCAAGTACCAATCGGAATACACAACTACCTAATCCGATCACTCGATCGGAATGCGAAGATGGGCAGCTCGGAATGTGAAGGCCAATCGGAAAGTCAAAGACCTAATCCGATTGGATCAATCGGAAAGTGAAGGTGGGGTGCCGTCGGAATAAGGGACCAATCGGAAAGGGGAGTAACAACCTTTCCTAAAATTGAGGGAAATCGGTTAGAAGAGCCGATCGGAAAAACCAATCGGAAAGGGGATTAAAACCCTTTCCGAAATCTAAGGGATTCGAGCGAAAAGCTAGAAAATAAGCTATTAGGTTGAGCTTATTCCCAAAACTAAATCGAATCAACAAAACCGAATCAAATAAGCACTTTGATCAACTTATTCAACTCAAAATTAATCAACTTTTTAGATGAAACCATAAAAACATAAACTTTTCAATAAAACTTTTTAATAAGAAAAATAAGATGATCATAAAAATAAGCCAATAAGCACAAAAGTCTTAAAGCTTAATCAAATGAAATCTTATAAAATGATCAAAAGATTAACTTTTTAGCATGAAATCAATTAGAACAACACGGATCACATGATAATCACACCAAAATCAATCTTAAATCAAAGAAAAGTAGAATGAGATTAAGAAATAAAAGCTTAAAATGGAACTTTGATTAATGAAATAAGCAATACAAAGATGTTTAATCTTGAAAGATTAAAAGAAAAAGATGAACTAGTGAGAGAAAGTTTAAGACTTTCTCTCTCTAAAAACTAAAAAGTGAAAAATTAACTAAAAATCTAACCCCCTCCTAATGACTATTAGGAGGGTATTTATAGGGAAGGTGGAAGGAGTGCATGTGTTGCATCTTCTTTCTTGCTTTCTTCACGTTTTCTCGACTCGACTTTAATTCTTCGTCTTTGTCGTCTCGGGATTTGAACTTGTCTTTTAATTTTCTTCTTCTATTAGACTTAGGTTCTTCGACTTCGTTAAACTTCCGTCTTTTGACTTTTTCTTCGATAAATCTTCAGAATAGGTCTTGGACTTCCGTTCTTTTTGCACTCTTGGTCTTTTGACTTCGTCTTTTTCCCGTTTTCTTCAATAAAAGCCCGTGAAAGCCCGTGTTTTCTTACTTTTTCATATTTTGGTCCTAAAACACAATAAAAACACAAACCACGCATAATTCCGACTTTTACGACATAAATCACACGTTTTGGTCTTGTTATTATTGGAAATAAATGGTAAAAGGATAAGTGTTTTCACACTTATTAAATCCCCTACACTTGACCATTGCAATGCCCTCATGCAATGCATTAATTTTAAAGCATGATTTACATTTTCCATCATAAATAACCCACCTTGGCCTTTATTAGATACTAAACATAAAAGATAGAAATAAGTAAAGAAATTAAAAACTTACATTGGGTTTTGGCGGCCATGAACGTTTTTCATTCTCAAGTTTCACGTTCCCCATACCAAGCTTAAAAACGAGATCATTGTTATTATAAGTTAGCAAACTATCACGAACTCATGTGGGCCAATTATTCACTTAGACTCCCTTATTCCTAGGTGTTTCTCTTATATTTTATTTTTGTCTTGAATGATCACGAGGATGCATTGTTTGACTTATTTCGATAGTTATTTAGTCTGAAAATAAAGTGCACGATTTAATCAATAGTTAGCTAAAGGACCAAATCTTTTAAAACTGCTTCTCGGGATATCAAAAAGTTCATATCTTGGCATAACTTGGTTCGCGATTTGAGACCTTTCTCGGGCCGATATTTGGCAGCGACTTCATACTTCGAATCTTCGAGAGACGTTCTTGAAATTATGGTCTTCTCTTCATAATAGGAATTTCTTCACTTGAAGTTTTTGAGAGATTCTTCATCTTTGGACCACGACTTCTTCATTTTTCTCCAATCTTTATTTTGGACTTTGATATACAACGATCCGCCTCCTTTTAGGACTTGGATCTATTTATCCTCATACCTTGTTAGGGTCTTTTTGGATAGACTTCTCCATGACTTTTGGGGAGTTTTTGCTTTTCGTCGTGTGTCTTGATCCTTCATATTGATTTTCGATAAATGATTCTTCACATCACTTTTGGATCTTTAGCAACAAAATGTAGCCCTCATGCCTTGTTAGGGCCTTTTTGGACTCGCCAATCTTCGCGCCCCGCTTCATAAGTTATGCCTTGGCTATGACCTCTCGTCATTACCGAGCAACTTTTAAACGATCTGGGGCTAGAAGCTAAGTAACCTTTTAAATCGTACAACCTTATTTATTAGCAGATAAATTTATTAACAAGCGGAGGGAGAATAGGCTCATAATTAACTCACATAAATTCACGAAAGAATACCGAACTTATAATTGACTCTATCATCTCTCGTTCTCCACAGTTTAAAATCTCAAGGAATGAGACTCGTGGATGCTTAGCCTATTAAATCAAAGTTTTGGGTTTTCGAGTTGCTTATAGGATCTTGCAACTTCTTAGACTTTTTCAAGTTTAGAAATCGCGTTTTAAAGTTCCCTTGATAAACGACTCTCTAGGATCAATTATAGGAACTTGCGAAAAGTTCTTGTTCTTAACCCGTGAGAGTTAAGACTTTCGCGTTTTATAGCTCCCTATATAAAAGCCTAGCAAAACTTGACTTAAACACGTTAAGGATACTAGCTAGAGTAGACTTAGGCAAGTAAACTCGGGTTGAGTCAAAATGTTCACGACTAAGAAAAATCTAAAACCACTTTATTAAAAATTTATTCTAGCAAAGGAAACATAACAAGGGCAAATACAACTATACAGCGAGGCCAAAATAGATTAAAAATTTTGAACAATGTCGAAAAATCAAATTTTCCGGTTAAATTGAGGGCAAATTCATGGAAAAGACCACTTACTTCGATAGAAGTCCCCCCTACACTTGAGATAAACATTGTCCTCAATGTTTAAGCATGTGGGAGTAAACTCCCCTACACTTAGGACATTGTGCACTTTGTTTAAATTTTGCTAAGGAAAAGACAACTAAAGTGAATTCAATGTGAACATATAGAATATGAAATATTGAATTACAAGAGTTTAGGATAGAACCGGGAAGATAGGAAACACGGTATCACTGTTCGTCAAAAGTCATCAAGATGCTTTCTGAAGCTTTAATCCCTTCACAGCACAAGAAACAAGACAACAAACATATGCGGGGCTCCCCCTACACTTATTATGAAAGCAGTAAAGGATAGAACACGGGTTGCCTCCCGAGAAGCGCTTGTTTTTGTTCACCGAGTCATGAGCCTGACTCGACCCAATTTTAGTTCATGGGGAACGTGGTGAGGGATGGAATCATCTCCTGTGAGATGTCCTCACCAAAGTACAGCTTCAAACGCTGGCCATTCACCTTGAAATTGGGCCCATTCGACTGAGAAAGCTCAATGGTCCCATATGGAAAGACTTTGGCGACGGTGAATGGACCAGTCCAGCGGCTTTTCAACTTGCCAGAGAAGATCTTCAACCGAGAGTTAAAGAGTAAGACTTGATCACCAACGTGGAACTCTCGGTTCTTGATTTTAGCATCGTGGATCATCTTCGTCTTCTCCTTGTAGATCAGCGAGTTCTCATAAGCTGCATTCCTCAGTTCATTTAGCTCGTTGAGTTGAACTTTGCGATGATCAGCGGCTTTGATGATGTCGAAGTTAGCCCACTTCAAGGCCCAATGCGCCTTATGTTCCAGCTCGATGGGTAGGTGGCAGGCTTTCCCGTACACAAGACGATAAGGTGTACAACCGTTCGGGGTCTTGTACGCAGTACGGAAAGCCCACAGAGCATCATCTAACTTATCGGCCCACGCGGCACGATGCTCTCCCACAGTACGCTCCAAAATTCTCTTCAAGCCACGATTGGAAATCTCAGCTTGCCCATTGGTTTGGGGATGATAGGCGGTGGAAAGACGGTGATTGACACCATACTTTGCCATGACTCGTGCAAATTGATCGTTGCAAAAAAGAGTCCCGCGATCACTGATGATAGCACGAGGAACGCCAAATCGAGCGAAAAGCTGCTTTAAAAAATTCACAACCACCCTCGCATCATTCGTAGGAAGAGCCTTAGCTTCAACCCATTTAGAGACGTAGTCGACGGCGACGAGGATGTACTTATTCCCTTTGGAGGATGGAAATGGCCCCATAAAGTCGATGCCACATACATCAAAGATTTCACATTCCTGTATGAAATTTTGAGGCATCTCATCCTTATGTGTGATCTTGCCCTGACGTTGGCAAGCATCACAATGCTTAACCATTTCGTGAGCGTCACGATAAATGGTGGGCCAGTAGAATCCAGAATCAAACACTTTCTTAGCGGTGTAGTTGGGACCAAAGTGACCACCGGTGGGTCCATTGTGGCAAGCTTGGAGGATGTCAAAAGCTGCCGGTCCGTCAACACATCGACGAATAATCAGATCAGCACACTGTTTGAATAGATAAGGGTCATCCCAAAAGTAAGTCTTAACATCGTTCAGGAACTTCTTCTTTTGTTGGGATGTTAACCCTTGGATGAGAATACCACCCGCTAAGTAGTTTGCAATGTCCGCAAACCACGGGGTGCCATCAAGATTGAGATTTATAGACATTAGAGTCTCCAGGGGGAAAGAGTCATTGATCTCTTTGTTCGGATGATCCCCCTGATATGGATCCTCAAGTCGACTCAAATGATCCGCGGCCAGGTTTTCGGCTCCCTTCTTATCACGAATTTCAATGTTGAATTCTTGAAGGAGCAAAACCCAGCGAAGAAGTCTTGGCTTAGAATCGTTCTTAGTCATCAAGTACTTCAACGCGGAATGGTCCGTGTATACGATGGTGGTGGATAAAACAAGATAGGGGCGAAATTTCTCAAAAGCATAGACAACAGCTAAAAGCTCTTTTTCGGTTGTCGTATAATGCAATTGAGCCCCTGTCATTGTTTTGCTAGCGTAGTGGATTGGTTGGAAGTGTTTATTCACTCTTTGGCCCAAAACCGCACCAATAGCAAAGTCGCTAGCATCGCACATCAATTCAAAAGGCAGCTCCCAATTAGGGGTAACCAAGACCGGTGCCTTAGTTAGCTTATCCTTAAGAAGATTGAAGGCTTCCAGACACTCTTTAGAAAAGATAAAAGGAGTATCTTTTTCCAAGAGGTGGGTCATCGAGCGAGCGATTTTAGAGAAATCCTGAATGAATCTACGATAGAAGCCCGCATGACCCAGAAAGCTTCTCACACCCTTCACGGTGGAAGGTGGAGGTAATTTGGCTATGACATCTACTTTAGCACGGTCGACTTCAAGACCGGCTTTAGAGATTTTGTGTCCTAGCACAATGCCTTCTTTTACCATAAAATGGCACTTTTCCCAATTCAGAACAAGGCGAGTGTCTTCGCACTGCTTAAGCATACGTTCCAAATTGGCAAGGCAAGAAGAGAAGGAATCCCCAAAGACCGAGAAATCATCCATGAAGACTTCCATGGTTTGCTCAACCATATCATGGAAGATAGCCAACATGCACCTTTGGAAAGTCCCGGGGGCATTGCATAAGCCAAAAGGCATTCTTTTATAAGCAAATGTGCCGTAGGGACAAGTGAATGTTGTCTTCTCTTGATCTTGGGGATCGATGGGTATTTGAAAATAACCCGAGAAACCATCCAGAAAGCAGTAATATTCATTACCCGCTAAACGTTCAAGCATTTGGTCCATAAAAGGTAGAGGGAAATGATCATTTCTCGTGGCATCATTGAGTTTGCGGTAGTCTATACAAACTCTCCACCCAGTAACGAGACGGGTAGGAATTAACTCGTTGTTTGCATTGGGCACAACGGTGATTCCGCCTTTCTTAGGCACACAATGGACTGGACTAACCCATGGTGAATCCGAAATAGGGTAAATCATACCCGCATCAAGAAGTTTGATAACCTCTTTTTTGATGACTTCATGGATTTTAGGATTCACCCTTCGTTGACTTTGAATTGTGGGCTTAAAGTCGTCCTCCATGAGAATTTTATGTGTGCAGAAATGAGGATCAATTCCACGGATGTCCGAGATTTTCCAAGCGATAGCTCGTTTATGCTTCTTCAACACAGCGACAAGTCGGGCTTTTTCGTCTTCTTTCAGATCCTTTGCGATGATGACCGGTAGCTTCTCGTCGTCTTCTAGAAAAACGTACTCAAGATGAGGAGGTAGGTCCTTAAGCTCCAGAGTCGGAGGATCTTCAATAGATGGTGAAACTAACGATGGATCATCATTAGTCACCTCTTTAGGAGCAGGAGGAGACAACGAGTCCTCATTGAGAAGTCTCTCAATAGTACTAATGTCTTCATCCCAATTTGTGGACAAATTATCATACTTAATATCGAGAGGACCCAAGCTAGCTTCGAAGTCATCCAAGTCACTTTCTCCGAAAGGAGTCAATGCTGGAGCAATTGAGGCAACGGTCTCAACATTGGGTAGGGAAGAAAGAGTACTTTTGCAAGCATCATGAAAATGTTCTTCACAAGCCTCATCGAGAACATCAATAGCATTAACACTCTCATAAGAATAAGGTTGCTGAGAAATCTTACCCATGTTGAAGACAATTTTATCGTCACCAACTCTCATGATTATTTCGCCTGCGGCAACATCAATGAGAGTGCGACCGGTCCTCAGAAATGGACGTCCGACGATTAATGGAACACGGGGATCCATCTCGTAGTCAACGACAACAAAATCCGCCGGGAAGGTGAATTTGTCGACGCCAACAAAGACATCTTCGGCTATCCCCACTGGATAAGCAACCGTACGGTTGGCTAATTCCAAAGTCATTTTGGTGGGGACTAGCTCGGGGAGAGACAATTGCTTCCAAACGCTTAAAGGCATTAAGTTTATACTGGCACCTAGATCGGCTAGGGCCATGCAATTCTCTACTCCCGGGAAGTTGCAAGGAATCAAGAAGCGACCCGGATCACCAAGTTTGGTGGGCAATTTCCTTAAGAGCACTGCGGAGCAGTTCTCATTAAGTTGGGTCTGAGCAATGTCAAGAAGCTTTTCTTTATCACTTAAAAGATCTTTAAACATCTTAGCGTATTTGGGCATGTGAGCGAGAGCCTCGGCAAAGGAGATGTTAAAATTCAATTGTTTGAACATTTTAAGGAAGTTCGAAACCTGAATATCATCCTTGCTCTTTTGCTTCTCTTTCCTCAACCTTGAGGGATAAGGTATATTGGATGAAGAAGAAGGCTTTAAGGGAATAGGATCACTCACAACCACGGGTGGTGGGGAAATGGGGATAGAGGGTGAAGGAGGTGGGGAAAGTTGCTCTTTTTCCTTGTTCACAATCACGGGTGGAGGTGTAGGAAGCTCGGGTTCCATATAACCTTTTCCACTTCGAGTGGTGATTGCTTTCATCTCCCCCCTTGGATTCACAACGGTATTACTCGAAAGAGTACCCGAAGAAGAGGGTTGATTACTTTGGATGAGCGAACCAATCATATCACGAAGGTGAAGAGCTTGATTGTTAAAAGAGTTTTGCATGTTGGCATTAATATCATTGCTGTGTTTGGCCATGTCATTCCTTAGCTCGGCTCGAATATCGCTCCCTTGTTTCACCATGTCATTCTTCAAGTTGACAAATTGACTCTGAAGATTCGTCACCATCTCACGATTAGTCTTCATGAACGTCTCGACGTCTTGGTTTACGGCCATCGGTTGATTGAGAGGTGGAGCTTGAGAATTTCCTTGAGTTGGGTATGGGTTTCTTTGGGATTGATATTGATTTTGAGCACGAGGTTGGGATTTGTTGTTTTGGTTGTAGCTTTGTTGTTGGTTTTGGTTTGCAGGAGGGAAACCGGGAGGAGCAAGATAATTGTTGGAACGATAACTTAGCAAGCCACGGTCTCCTTGAGGGCGAGCTTGATAGCCTCCCGTGGGATAAGTGCTGTAAGCTGCGTTAACGTTTTCAGAATAATTGCCTTGGGTAGAAGGACAATCATTATAAGAGTGAGGGCCACCACATGTGTCACAAGAAATAGCAACGGCTTTAGCTTGTTGAAAGTGGTTTGTGGCCATGGCCATGAAATTCTTGTTCATTTCAGCGAGTTGTCGAGAAATTTCAGACATTTCAGGATGGGAGGTAGTAGAAGAAACATTGACTCTCGAGTTAGATCTTGAGGATGCGGATGAATCCCAACTCTTGTGGTGAGTAGTCATGTTTTCGATCAACTCTCGGCACTCCTCCGGTCTCCTTTTCATAAAAGTACCACCGGCGGCGGCATTGATCGTGTCACGATCACGAAAGGTGAGACCATTGTAGAAGGTGTCAATGAGAGTGACGGGGAGCATATTGTGATTAGGACAGCGGTCGATCAAATCATTGTAGCGTTCCCAAGCATCGAAAAGCGATTCATCATTCTCTTGCATAAATCCACTGATTTGGTTACGAAGGCTAGTGACCATGGATGGTGGGAAGTAGCGCGATAAAAAGCGTTGAGTCATGTCGTTCCACGTATGAATAGAATTCTTAGGAAGACGGTCAAACCATTTTTCGGCATGGTGAGAAAGCGAGTGAGGAAAGAGTTGGAGGCGAAGGTCATCCATAGAAACACCGGGGCACTTCATGCTTTGGGTAATGGTCATGAATTTGTCGAGGTGTTTGTTGGCATCATCATCCGGAATTCCACGAAACGGGTTCGTTTGCACTTGCTGGATCATGTGATGCTTCAACGAAAACTCCTGAGCCGTGACGTGCATTGGCGCAATCGGGCCTCCGCGTCCGTTCATGGTGGGTTGGCACAATTCCTCCATGGTTCGTAAATCAGGTAGAAGGACATTGTTGTTGTTGTTGTTGTTGTTGTTGTTGTTGTTGTTGTTATTCAAATTGTTTTGAGGTGGGTGATTATTGTTGTTATTAACACCAGCCATATCTAAATCGTCACGATTCTCAGGCTCAGAATAGTTCGTAGATCTAGTACGCATGCACCTGCAGAAGAAAAATATACACAAAGAATATCTATATAATCTTTTTGGTTTTTATAGGTTTTTTAATGTTTTTGTATTTTTGAAGAGTTTTATATTTTTTAGGATTTTTGGAAATTTTATAGCAATGAAAATAACGTTCAAAGAACGGATCCCAAAATTCAATGCGTCTCTCACTAGAAACCGTTTATCTTAACGAAAAGAGCCGGCAGAGGCGCCATTTAATACTTGGTATTGCAACCAAGAATAAAATTTTGAAGTCCCAAGTCTTTTCGAATTGAAAACCGGTCTTAAGTGCGACTCAATTGTCTTTTGGTGAATCAAGAGAATGGTTTGGTTTGTTTGTTTTAAACTACTAGTAAGTGAATAAAGTGTCGTTGAGTAAAATGGAAGTTAAAAGATTAATTTGAATAACGAGTAAAAATAAATGCATAGAAACTTAAAGGTGATAATGGAAAAGTACTAACTCACTAAATAAAACTAACACTTGGAAAATTTTCAGAAAATAAAAAGTACTATAAGAAGGTGATATCGAAAGAAACCAAAACAAGCCAAAAAGGGCCCCCGATCGGAATGTTTTCCGATCGGCTGATCGGAACACGGGTAGAAGCTACAATCGGAATATAGGGACAAATGGTCAATCGGAATACGTGCAAACACCCCAATCGGAATATGGTAATGGGTCAGATCGGAATATGCTCCAAGATGAAATCAATCGGAATGCAGCGAGATGAAACCAATCGGAATGGCAAGGAATAAGGCAATCGGAATATGAACTCCAAGTACCAATCGGAATACACAACTACCTAATCCGATCACTCGATCGGAATGCGAAGATGGGCAGCTCGGAATGTGAAGGGCAATCGGAAAGTCAAAGACCTAATCCGATTGGATCAATCGGAAAGTGAAGGTGGGGTGCCGTCGGAATAAGGGACCAATCGGAAAGGGGAGTAACAACCTTTCCTAAAATTGAGGGAAATCGGTTAGAAGAGCCGATCGGAAAAACCAATCGGAAAGGGGATTAAAACCCTTTCCGAAATCTAAGGGATTCGAGCGAAAAGCTAGAAAATAAGCTATTAGGTTGAGCTTATTCCCAAAACTAAATCGAATCAACAAAACCGAATCAAATAAGCACTTTGATCAACTTATTCAACTCGAAATTAATCAACTTTTTAGATCAAACCATAAAAACATAAACTTTTCAATAAAACTTTTTAATAAGAAAAATAAGATGATCATAAAAATAAGCCAATAAGCACAAAAGTCTTAAAGCTTAATCAAATGAAATCTTATAAAATGATCAAAAGATTAACTTTTTAGCATGAAATCAATTAGAACAACACGGATCACATGATAATCACACCAAAATCAATCTTAAATCAAAGAAAAGTAGAATGAGATTAAGAAATAAAAGCTTAAAATGGAACTTTGATTAATGAAATAAGCAATACAAAGATGTTTAATCTTGAAAGATTAAAAGAAAAAGATGAACTAGTGAGAGAAAGTTTAAGACTTTCTCTCTCTAAAAACTTAAAAGTGAAAAATTAACTAAAGATCTAACCCCCTCCTAATGACTATTAGGAGGGTATTTTTAGGGAAGGTGGAAGGAGTGCATGTGTTGCATCTTCTTTCTTGCTTTCTTCACGTTTTCTCGACTCGACTTTAATTCTTCGTCTTTGTCGTCTCGGGATTTGAACTTGTCTTTTAATTTTCTTCTTCTATTAGACTTAGGTTCTTCGACTTCGTTAAACTTCCGTCTTTTGACTTTTTCTTCGATAAATCTTCAGAATAGGTCTTGGACTTCCGTTCTTTTTGCACTCTTGATCTTTTGACTTCGTCTTTTTCCCGTTTTCTTCAATAAAAGCCCGTGAAAGCCCGTGTTTTCTTCCTTTTTCATATTTTGGTCCTAAAACACAATAAAAACACAAACCACGCATAATTCCGACTTTTACGACATAAATCACACGTTTTGGTCTTGTTATTATTGGAAATAAATGGTAAAAGGATAAGTGTTTTCACACTTATTAGGCTAGCTACCCGTTGTTGGTTTAGTAAGGTAACAATGTCATGCGGCTTATAATAATCCAAAACTAACGAAATACTATTAGACGCTTCATATTACGATGTATTGCCTGACTAGCAATACAGGGTCATACTATTGATATTATGTTCGTGTTTTGGTTTTCATAACCATATTCATATAATGGTTTTTATTTTCATACAACGTCATAAGATGTATTGTATGATGTTTTTACGACATTGGCTCGTATAATAATTTTTAAGGCAAATGCCTATATTATGATTTTCGATAAGGATTTGTAACAAAGGACTTTGGCTATTTTATGGCCTATTACAAAGATTTGTATAAAATGATTTTGGCTATTTTACGGCCTATTACAATGATTTGTACGAATTGATTTTTGGTACTAATTTTATACCAAAGTTATATCGATGGAATTTATTAAACTCTATGAATTCACTCGGCGGTATCGCTGACCTTTTCTTTTAACATGTTTTGTCTCAGGTACTTGAAGGTAATTCTCGGGATGACAACAAGAATTCATGGCCCGCACCTAAATACTTATTTCCATTCAAATATTTTGTAAAACTTTGTATGAAATGAAATGACTTGGGACCGATGTAAATTTGATATTTATGAATGGAAATGATTTATTATTAAATGACGCGATTTTTATGCGTTGTCTATGATGTGAGTAATGTGCTATCCCGTAACACCAACTAGTCTTCCGCTATATTGAGTTGTATAAATTTGGGGGTGTTACAGTTTGGTACCAGAGCTCTCGTTATAGAGAACGAAAGATTTTTAAAACTAAGGTTTTGAATAAAACATTTCAAAATCTTTTAACTATAAACATTTTTCTAAAAATGTCTAAAAATCTTTTGACTATAACGGTGCCGAAGAATTCCCGAGTTACCGACAAGGCCAGACGGAGAAGTGTTATTTTAATATATATAACTTGGTTTATATATATATATATATATGATGTAATTTTATTACATGATTGTTTGATAATTAATTTGATTTTTATACGAGGTATTTATACGACGTAGATTGTCACAAGTAACCCTAAATCCCCTAGTAAATTAATCGAAGCTATTCTCGTAGGAATTCTAGCTATCCTAGATCTAAATCAAGTTGCGGATATTTATGATCCCAACAAATGTTTGATATTCATAGAAATGTAGATATTAGTTGATTATGATATTGAAAAAGAATTGGCGAGATTAAATCTGATATCGATGTCATGACGATCTTTCCTTATAGAGTGAAGTTTGACAAAACGTTATCACCTGGAAAGATGTCATCTGATTCGTTGTCATCCAATTCTTAAATTGAAATCGAAAGGGTGAATGTTGCACTTGAGGCTGTCATTGGAACCGTTACCCAAAAGCCTCATGGCACAAGTACCTTTCCGAGAAGTCTAGTTGAATGATCAAGTCATTTCATACTAGTGACTCATTTGATAAGTGTCGTTGTAAGAGAAATAGGATTGGAAATTAAGTGTTGATTTATATTGAGATTGTATTGCCTTTACAAGGCCGAAAAATAAGATTGAAAGTCTTGGAATATGAGGTAGGATATTGAATTGAGTATAAAATTTGTTGAAACTTGAATAAAGTAAAACTTAACTTATATGGAATATGAGATTGTTAAGAGGAAGTCGTTAAGTTTTGTGATTAAATTATAAGGTTTTAATTGATTGTAAGTTCGTGTTAAAGGTTGTTCCTAGGCCATTGTCCACTAACGAGGATGCCCAGTGTCCAAGAAATAAAATGAAGAAATCTTCTTCTGAATTGGGACCGATGGATCTTCTGGGACAGGCAGGACACCTAATGACTCTTGTAGATTAGTATTCATTGTGGTATCTTTTAAAAATCCCTAACTTAACTGAGATATCAGTTGGTAGGATGAGTTCTGAGAATTGTATGACATAGTGACGCGTAATGTGTTACGGTACAATTTTGACTTGTTTGTGATTAATGAAAAGACTACCTTTGATCGCTAAATTCTACATGTATCGATGTTATCTATCTTTTCTTGTTTGTTCCTAATGTTTGCATTAGTGATACAACCATTGAACAAGTACTCATCTTGAATTGAGTTACGTTGTGGATTATTCTCTTTGCATTCCTGAGTGCCATCGAGGTCATGAACCTCATGATTATGTGGCTAAGCTCATTTCCTATCATATAGTAGTTAATTCTTGGTGAACAACTTTTCATCACTCTTATGCAGATCACACATTGTTTTTATAAAGTTAAAACGGTATCCTTTGAGAAAATTTAATTTTCATCACAATAAGGATTATTCAAAATGAGATTTATAAGTGATTGATATCAAAATGAAGTTGTTTATAAAACACCTTGGAAAACTTAATTGTTTTCGTAACGAAGAAAATCTTTGTAAATTTATTTTTGATTCTTATTTAAGAATTAAGCATGAAAATGTTTTTATTATAAACATGATGATAAAATTTTGACGAACTGAGTATTGCATTATTAATCTTGAAATTGTATATAGTTGCGCGCCTACATACAATTTGGAATGGACTATGCAAGACTGATTAGTAGTCACCATAAAACTGATTAATAAGCACTACATTTTCTTTGAAGATTGTGAAAGATTAAATTTTAATGAGATCTGCAAGAAGTGAAAAATAAGGACATAATGTTAGGGACACCTACATATGTGCCTATTGCATCTATTCTTCTAAGTCGAATTTACTCATCTGTGGAAATTGTCTTATTTGACAATTGACAATTATTTCTTGTCCAATTCTCCCGTAGTGAGACTCTTAGGAAAAGTATTTGATTACCGAGTGTTGATACCCGATTGGATGTATTGACGTTCTTATCATTTCTTATGATTTGATTTCATTTGAATGACCTGGGTAACGATCCGAGGAGCTTTCGAAGGCGTACTCAAATTATGAAAACATTCATTAAATGTTTTCGTCTGTATCTGATTTGAAATTCTTCCGCGTAGATTATGCGTTAACCTTACTCTTTTAAGGTTAGTTGTGTCTCCATATATCCTTAAATTTGTGAAGGATTATGAATTATTATTAGTATTTTGAGAAGTTCACATCTTATCGACGATAATAAAACTGGAAAGTTAGTAATGCCAGTAGAATGGATTGATTGATTATGACATGACGACATTGTCTTAATTGATGGGAACTCGAATAGAATTCCCCTAAATGATAAGATGTTGATTATCAAAAGTGATCTAAATAATTCTTGATGGATGACCATATCCTGTATTAAGACTTGAAATATTACCATGAATGGTTGTGAACTAGTTATAGATATTATAATCTAGAAAGAACCTAATATGAATTTATTAAAAGATGTTTCGGTTATCTGAAACTTTAGGAAGTATTTGTTGATGAATTACCTAGACTTTCGCCATTAGGGCAAGTTGAATTTGGTATTTGATTATATTCTCGGTGCTGCACTTGTGGCTTGTGCACTGTACATCAGCACCATCTAAATTAAAGGAATTACCATACAACTGAGAAAGTTGTCGGAGAAAGATTTTATTATACCAAGCCTGTCATCCTGAAGAGCTACGGTGTTATCTTTCCTTATATTTATAGATTACTGTGACTGAGTAAATTGACAATTGAAAACGATATCCATAACTCGAAATGGAAGATTTGTTCGATCATTTACAATGTTCTAGCGTATGTTTTAAAGATTTGATCCACGGCATGGTTATTATCAATTTCGCATCTGCGAAGAAGATTATCTATTCCAATTATTACATCCAGAACTTGTGATGAACATTATGAGTTTCACGTGATGTCATTTGGATTGACCGATGCACATGTAGTATTCATAAATTTGGTGAATCACGTGTGTAGAATGTAATTTGATAAATTCATGCTCGTGATCATTAAGGACCAATTGTTTGTATATAAGAATAAGAATGAGTTAATAATTATTTATAGATTGCCTTAAATTGGCCGAACAATTAAAAATTGTATCTTTAATATTTAACATGAGACTTAAGACTTAATAATTTATATGACTTAACCGTGAGGTTAATAGATAATGGAAGCTATATCGACTTTTCAAAGATTAGAACCATTAACGCTTAGGGATTAAAAACTTAATCCTTTACATAAAAGGACCGCTGGATTAATATTGGTAAGATGTATGCATATAGACTCTTCAAAAATTAAGAGCCCTTTTAAGACTTTGGATTTTACCAAAAAGAAATGGAAATATATTTTGACAAATGTTTTAACAAAGGATTTTAAGGGATTATTCCCTTATACACAAACCATTTAACTAAACTTCTGTTTAGGGGTAAATGTTTGTGTATACCTCAAGACAACTTAAGAAGGATTGAGGAAATCATTTAAACCATGACTTGAAATTTGAAACGATACATTTTGCTTTTCGAACTAAGAAAACTTTGACCAAAGTATAAACAAAGATTTTTCGAACATTTCGGATCTTATTAATTATTTTAATTATTTTCGATAAATCAACAAAAATCTTGTTAATTAAATTCAAATTATTTTGAACATTTTATATAATTGGTCGAACTAAGAAATTTAAAACTTTTACGTTTACATTTCATAAAAATTGAATATTTAATATTTAATATTTAATTAATTATAATAATTATCGACGCCTTAGACGCCGGATTGAGAAAAACTGATAAAAACGATAGATGAGATGAAACTAAAACATAGAAGATATGAAGAAAGAATTTTGAATAAATACGGTTGTGATATTTATTTCATCAGGAAGGTGAACGTAATTACTGACGCATAATATAAAAGAATATTTGAGTAAATTGTGGACATGATAATTATATCATCATGAGAAGTGAAAATAGATACCGACGCATTATGTAGAAAAGATAAAGAACCAATTAAAACATGTTCCTTAATAATGGAGGTGCAAAATAAAATTTCCGAACAATTTAAAATATAGCCGATGATTGTCAAAAAAAGAGATGATACATATAATAAAAAGAGGTTCGCGTCTTATGTGAACCATTAAAATAGAGAAACCAATAGCGTTAAATGTTTTAAAAGGCCACTTGTGGTTGCCTAAATATGGAGATTGTGAGATATAGTTATGTTGGAATTTGTAAGTATAAGTATTCTATTTATGTCATTGATGACTAAAAATATCTTTGTCTGAAGAAGTTGTACTGATGGCAATTATGAAGGCAGACATCGCCTCATACATTAGGAAACGTCTAGCTATTGCAAAGGTCATCATCTAAATTTGATTCGATTTGGGTCATCGTCGACAGACTGACCAAATCTGCTAATATCATTCTCGTTAATGATAAATGCAAAAGAGTTATGTAAACATAGCGTGCCTGTATCGATCATCTATATCAAGATCCTCGCTTCGCATCGAATTTCTAGAGATTTGCTCAGAAATCATTGAGAACGAACCTTGATGAGAGTACTATGTACCACCCCAATCGAAGGGACGAGGTAAAGTAAAGATACAAAGTAATCTAAGTACTGTTTTATGTTTGAATGATTGACCTTTGGTAATAGACCGTATAATCGTTTTCCTTTGGAGAGATTATCATTGATAATCATCGTATTAGGATCGAGATCGAATCTTGTTAAGATTTAGAAATTAGAGCATCTGTAAGCAGGAGTTGAGATGAAGACACCTGACATACACCCATTGTGAGTTGGACATGTCTTCTAGGTCTAAGGTTTCCTATAATGGCGAACCTAACCTTACAAAATACCCGACCCGCGAAATTTGAAATGATTGTTGAAATTAGGATTTGATTATTAACTGCCGATAGTGGGCAGGAGGTTATGTGAATATGAAATGTAGATCTTGAAGTGACAAATGGGTAGCGAAGTTATGCCACAAAATTTTAAACTTGGAAAGATGAATTCATGATCTGACAAATCATGGGATATAAGTCCTCGTTGTATGGGACCATTGAGATGATGTAAAAGATTGGTTTGAAAGGCATATAAGCTGGATCTACCCTAGGACTTCAAGAGCTGCCTGAATTATGTTTCGTATATCGAACTTGATGGAATATATATCAAGTGAGAATCTGATTATTCTTAGTAGAGCTTAGATCGGCGAAAAGTTGCATTCATCAAAAACCCGTGAATATCATGGATAGAGAAAGTAAGTCAACATTAAGCCTGATCTTATTCCCGTAGTTATGTTTGATAGAACTCGCGTATTGTAATGAATTGCACTTGTGAGAAAAGACCGAATGTGGAGGAAATACCCACATGGCTTTTACTCAATAAGAAGCGAGTAGTAAGATGATCTTTGAGGACAAAGATCCTGTTTAGGGGTAAATGATGTGACAATCCGTCAATTTACGATTGATATTTTATTCTCGATATTTATTTGAAAACATTATTTTAATGTTACAATATGAACTCACTTATTTTTGGGAAGAAATTTGGATTTACGTCTTGGAGTGGCATCGACTACGTCTAAACCGGAGGATTCAACGTTACGTGCTTGCGTTTACGTACACCGTCTTTGGTGACAGTCCGACATTTTAGAAAATAAATTTGTCCATGAATATTATTTTGGAATTTTAAATTTGTGTTGGTTCATAAACTCACAAATTTACGAGAAGAGATTAGGACTTACGATTTTATTTTAACGTCCATTACGACTAAACCGGAAACCTTAGGATTATGTATTTACGTTTTCGAACTCCGTTTTTGATGAGACAATTTTTATTGGATTCGTTTTGTGACGTTGATTCATAATTTATAAAAACGTTTTTCGTAAAACGACCCGAGGGCACGCAAATCGAGGAAAGTAGCATCGAGGAGTACCCGTAAATTAGTGAGGTGGGACAAAATACATTATCCCACCCCACTAATAAACATGGGATGGCACACATGACACCACATCTTAGGATGTGGCATCATGTTAGCATAAAACTTACAAGTGTAAGTAAGCTTACACTTTAAGCCATATTACCTCAAAACCACTAGCCAAACCACTTTCTCACATTTCCACTCATGCAAACAACTAAATCCTCTCTTCCTCCCTCTATTATTTCGTCCTATATCACCCCATAAACACCCCATTTGATCCAAATTTAACCACAAACTATTGTTATAACTTACATATGTTAATCTCCTTCAAAAGAGATGAAGATTGGTGGTGATTATAACATCCAAGGAGGAGTTTCCATGTAGTATTAGGGCTGATTTTCCACAAGGTGATCATGAAGATTGGTGGTCTTGAAGATGGTCTTGGCTATGAACAAGTTTCTCCATCAAAATCCATGTTTTGATCACAACCTACATCATCATGGTGGTATAAAGATTGTCCTCCTCATCCTCTTGTTAATTTGATTATGTAAACATGTATTTTATTTCCTATTCTATATGTATATGATGATTATATGATGATAAAAATTTTATGTGGGGATTTGGTGTTGATAAATATGATTAAAAAGGTGAAAAACTCTAAGAAACAAGGTTAAAATCTTGATTAATTTACATGGCTGTGTAAAACAGTAAAGAAACATGTTATGAACTGATAAAATGATGAAGTAGAATTGATATACAGTAAGCTATGAGTCTTGTACACATGTGAGAGTTGGCCATGCAATGGAATCAAAATAATGAGTGAGATATGATCAAAACAAGTTTAAGGTATAAATCTGAGGTTACTGTTTTGGACGATTTTTAGAAAATATTTAAAAGATGATTCAACAGTAGCTATAGAAGAGTTAAATGTAGCACATATCATGTAGTTTATGTGATAAACATTTGAGCTTCTATCTCCATATAGAACTCAAGATATGGCAGTTTTGGTGAAGATGAAGTTAAAAATCAGATTTTTGGAAATTAAAGAATAATACTATTATATAAGCACTCACATTTTAATATATAAAATGTAAAATAAAAACCCACTAACTTATAAAACTTATTTATATAAATATATATAAAAGGTTAATCAAATGGATAAATTATATAAATGGTGGTGAAATAATGTTTATAAGTTATAAAACTATAAACTTGATTTTTACGACCTTTTCGGCTATTGCCGTAAAATTAACGTTTTTGTTAAATAAAACTTAGATGGTTGGACCCGTCTAATAAAAACTTTATAAAACTTATATACTGATATATAGACATGTATAACAAGTAAAAACCAATAAAACCCGAACTATAAGAAATACGGACATTTACGAGCTAAATAAACATATTGGACTAATAATTGGACTTAATAAGATAAAAACTTGTAAAAAGAACTTATTGGGCTTAACCCATTTGGGCCCAACTTGTAAAGTTTAACTACTGATAATATAAGTGTGAAAAGGATTAATAAGAGTTAAGGAACTTATAATAAGTTTATTGGACTTAAAACACGTAAATGGGTAAAACTAGTAAACTAGTATAAAAGTTATCGACATATAACACTAAAATGAGTAAACGAGAATATGTAAACCCACTTGATCATATATATATATATATATATATATATATATATATATATATATATATATATATATATATATATATATAATCATCATATGTATACATAATTGTTATTTTTATAAAGTCATTGGACATGAGTCTAAGACGAGTATTATTTGTCTAGGTTTCCGTGATTGAAGCACGTACCGTACGACCGAATTGCCGGTAACCCGCCTTCCCACATCAACGTGAGTTCATAGCCTCGCACACTTTTAAATGTTTTTATAAATGTTTTATAAACCCGCGAGGGAGATAACATGTTAGTTTTATAAAATAGGACACCATTTGTCCCGATTGTTTGTTTATTGATTTTGGACACGAATGATTGAATGACCCGATTGTATGACCCGATAAATGATTAATGGACCCGATAGATGAAATTAAATGGATTATTAAAGTTAGGTTATGTCACTAAAAGTCCCATTAGCATGAATTGTGAACTACCGGGAGTTGGTAGACGCTTATGCATTTAATAGTACTATTTGGGGACGATCACCCCAGTTCGCGCCTTGACGGTTGATCCCCGTCGTGCCACATTGATTGGTAAGCGGATTTATGTATGAGAAGATTTCCATAGCGTGAACTTTGTGACGAAACACTACTTTAGATGGGCAAAAATTGGTATCGGGCTAGCTACCCGTTGTTGGTTTAGTAAGGTAACAATGTCATGCGGCTTATAATAATCCAAAACTAACGAAATACTATTAGACGCTTCGAATTACGATGTATTGCCTGACTAGCAATACAGGGTCATACTATTGATATTATGTTCGTGTTTTGGTTTTCATAACCATATTCATATAACGGTTTTTATTTTCATACAACGTAATAAGATGTATTGTATGATGTTTTTACGACATTGGCTCGTATAATAATTTTTAAGGCAAATGCCTATATTATGATTTTCGATAAGGATTTGTAACAAAGGACTTTGGCTATTTTATGGCCTATTACAAAGATTTGTATAAAATGATTTTGGCTATTTTACGGCCTATTACAATGATTTGTACGAATTGATTTTTGGTACTAATTTTATACCAAAGTTATATCGATGGAATTTATTAAACTCTATGAATTCACTCGGCGTTATCGCTGACCTTTTCTTTTAACATGTTTTGTCTCAGGTACTTGAAGGTAATTCTCGGGAAGACAACAAGAATTCATGGCCCGCACCTAAATACTTATTTCCATTCAAATATTTTGTAAAACTTTGTATGAAATGAAATGACTTGGGACCGATGTAAATTTGATATTTATGAATGGAAATGATTTATTATTAAATGACGCGATTTTTATGCGTTGTCTATGATGTGAGTAATGTGCTATCCCGTAACACCAACTAGTCTTCCGCTGTATTGAGTTGTATAAATTTGGGGGTGTTACAGTTAATCCTTGAACTCTAGGATTAAGGGGAGTATAAGCCTTAGGGGAGGCTTATTGTACATATTTACTTGTACATTCTTATATATGGTAGCAACTAACAACATTTTTAGTGGGTATTTACGTTGTGTGCAACTTCTAGTGGAAGATTTTGGTTACTCCTAATGGGTTAAAACCCCTATTCTTCACTTGTTTTTGGCTTCTAGTATTACATTGGGTCATTGTTCATTGTGTTGACTTTTGTTGACCACTCGCTGCTCCTAGCGTTGACCTCTATGTGTTTTGACTTTCAGTCAACGCGAGTTACTTCTGGTGCACAGATTTGTTTATCTTTGGTAACTAGGGTTTGCTAATAATGGTTTAGAAAGAAACTGGTTACTCAACATTAATGACTAAATTTGGAAAGGGAAACCCTAATAATTATGGGTCAATGAACAGTTTCCCTGACCGTTATTTATGGTCAAAGGGCTCATTTGACTCAATTATCATTACATAAACACACACACACACATATGCTCCTACCCTTAACCATCCTCAATCATTCATCTTCCACTGCTCAAATCATCATCAATGGCATCACTTCAATACAAATCCGATCACAACAAGGTTGCTTATCTTGTAGATGGTCCTAGAAGAGAAGAGTTCCTTTACATCATGGAGTACATTGAAGCTTCAAATCTCAGGTATGCCCTCACCATTTGCCCAACTGTCTATGATACACCCACGCTGTTTTAGGTCACCCATTGGAGATCCATGCTACTATAGATGGTCGCTCTTATGTGGTGACAAAAGCATATATTAGGTCTGCTCTTCATCTCCAAGATGGCATTCTTTCTATTCCAAATGCGGAGGTGTTCGATGGTATGGCTGCGATTGGTTACAATCATGAAGGGAAGTTTAATTTTTAGAAAAATAGGTTTTCCCCTCTATGGAGGCTGCTTGTTCACTTCTTGATACAATGCTTTAGTCCTAAAGCTGGAAGTTGGGATGCATTTCCCATCTCTCTTGATACTGGTTTGGTGTGTAATGCTCAGGGTAGACCATTTAACTTTTCTCGTTATCTGCTTGATGGTATGCTTAGTAATCTTAGTGCTACTGGTTCTAGAAAGAAGTTTCTCATGTATCCTAGGTTGTTGCAGCAGATTCTTATGTGTATACCTAGGAATAGGCAAGAATATCACCCTTCTAGGCTTACTCCTAAATTTTATGCGAATATGACCATTGGACATCTTGGACCTTACCAGCCTCTCACTGCTACTATGTTGTGCCTTGCCTAAGGGGATCCCAATGTGGTACCTCCGACTGGTCAATACGAGGAGGCACCTCAATTGGTGGATGATCCCATGGAGGAGTAGATTCCTGTTGCTGGTGTGCCACATGTGGAGGTTGAGGAGCCGTCTAGAGAGGTCATGGTAGAAATGCCATCTACCTCAAAGGATCCCTCTTCTTCTCGCCCATATGTGTCCCCATTTGCTGATTCTCCCCCTCCTAGCCCAGTACATCCTTCAGCTAAGGAGCCTTCTAGCTCTCGTGCACATATGGATGACCACTCCTTTGCTTCTGGTACCAATGAAGCATCCCCCAAACCAAGTCCACTTAGTGGGGAGGTTAAGGAACCTGTTACTTTGACTTCTTTGCTTGCTCTTGTGTACAGGTATTATGAGAAGATTGTCTCTTTGGAGGATGAGCTCAAGCAGCATCGCAAACTCACAAGGGATTTTGTGCTCCCTTTGGCGAACAGGGTCAAATCAATGGAGAAGCAGCTCAAACACCATAAGAAGAAGGTGGTGTTGTCTGATTCTGATGAGGATGTAGAGGAGGAGGGGTTGATTGTGTTGGCTAGGGCTGCTTTTGCTGCTAAGCCAAGTGATGACCTACCTGCTCCTCCGAGTCCTTCACGAATTCCACCTGCTGCTGCTGGCCCCAAGCCAAAAAATGATACTACTGGTCCTTCATCCCCCACTCCTTGTCCCTCTCATGATCCAAAGGGTAAAGCCCCTATGACTGATGCACCCTCCCCTCCCAGAAAGAGAACACGTAGACAAATGGAGGAAGAAAGATTGGCAGAGGAGGCTGCTCAAAAGCTACAAGAGGAGTTTGACAACAAGCTGCGACGGCGTGAACGGTTGTGGTTGAGGATGAAGCCTTGAAACAACAAAGACGTGAGCAGATAAGGCACAATGCTATGTTTTAGGATAATGCAGACTGGATGAATATGATTACCATCCTCACATCCGAGTATTCTTAGTTCTATGATGTGTTGTTTACGGATGTGAACCAGGGGAATTATGTTGGAAGGGCGATGTCTCTGATACAAAGACAAAGGGAAGATCTAGCTGCTCAACATCGAGAGAAACGATGTAATCGCCCCTTCTCTTATGCTGAGCAAAAGAGATTAATGAAGAAGTATGTGAAAAATCTATCTGGCGCCTATTATCAGAATGGTAGGACATGGAAGAAGGTGAGGAAGCTATCTGATGATGAGCTTAAGTAGTTTTACACCAAGATGATCAAGTAGAAGGATGTCCATATGCCTGCTCATGCTATCTATCTCCCACCTCCTCGTGTTTTCCACACCTCCAAGCCTACTACTTCTCCAACTCCATCCTCGGTTGTTCAAGAAGAAGGTACTTCTGGTGCTCCATCCACTCATGAAGCTTCTATTGATGTTCCCACTACCTCTTCTTCAAGATTGATCCCACTCCTTCTACTGTTGACGATACCACCACTCATGAAGCTACTACCACACCTGCTCCTATTGTTGATGATCCTACAGCTCCACCGGTTTCTGAACCAACTCTCACTACACATGAAGTTGAAGCTACTATTAAACCTATCCTTATTGATGGTCATGTTTCTCCTGCTGCTGCACCTACCACTATCAACGTAAAGGAGGAATCCTCTACTGCTGTCCCCACCCCTTGCCGGTCTATTCAAAAGAAACAGGCTCATCAGGTAAGAATGTCCCATTTGAGAAGAGGGATCCTACTCACTTGATAGAGCCACCTGATGGTGTCAAATGCTCCTACTGGCAACGAGTCTGCTATGGCCACCATTTTGGTTGAAGGAATTCAAGCTCGGCTACATGCGGACAAGGTTGCTACTTTTGGTATGTGATTGGTTTGTTTCTTCTATACTTTTGATATTTATACATTCTTTTCTCCAATATGTACAGTGATTGGTGACTAACATTTTACTTAGTTTGTTTAAAAAAACACATACTTTTATATAATATCTGCTTATACTTCTAACATGTGATGGAATTTCAAGACTTTTAAATCATATAATATCTGCTTATACTTTTCCATCATGAAACTGTTTAACAGTTGGATTTTCACACTTGGGCTGTCATGTGGTATACTACTTGTGTTGGACCTAGTCCACACAACAAATGGTGCTCAACTCACCATGTCTTTCAGACAAGAAAGAGTTGATTCACCATGAGGGTACGACTTTGGTGTGATTCTCAAATTCGTTGATGGTTGCCAATTTACCCAAAATTGGATGGTTTTCACTTGGCTTGGTCCTAGACTGAAAAGTGGCTAGTCCAAGGGGGTACGGCTCTTGGTAAAGACTCATATCAAATCCGTTGATAGATGTAATAGCTTGCTCAAAGCTATAGGGTTTTCAGGTCACCAATGCTTTATTGCAAAGAGTTGGCTAGTCCGGAAGGGTACGACTTCTTGTAAAGATCTAAATCAAATCTGTTGATGGCTGTGATGTTTGCCCAAAATCATAAGGGTACTCCCACTCACCATTGATTTACGTTCTAAGAGTTGGGCTGGTTTCTGGTCTCCCAGGGTGATGCTTATTCCACCACAAAGACAAACTAGCCCAAGAGCGAGCATCTACTTGGTAAAGGCTTATCAAATCTGCTCATGTTGCTGTGAAGATCCAACAAGTGCAAATGTGTTCCAAGCATTCAAGAAGCTTCTCAGAGTTACTAGTTACAGTAGTCTTTGTGTTTTCAATGCTGATGGTTATATCGCTGCTGTTTGTTTTGTTGTTTCAATCCTCATGCTGTTTTGGAAGATCTACCAAGAAACTTGAACTCAACCAGTCAAATTCAAGTTTAGGGGAGGATTATTAGGACCTATGTAATAGATATTTGTAATAGATAAACTAGGAGGTATGTAGTTCCTCATGGTCCTAGTAGTAGTAGGAGCAACACGTGCTCCTGGTCTAGTAGAAAGTCAAACAATGTTATTCTTAGTAGTTTGTTAGGATATGCATGAGATATGTTAGGAAAGGATATGCATATCAGGAGTTACATGTTTATGTTTAAGGTGTTATTAGGGTTTCCTTGTAGTATAAAAGGAACACATTGGCAGAAGGGTTAGATACACCTTTCACCGTTATTCATTTCATATTAATAGTAGAAATCCTTAGTAAGGATCAAGTTATTTAGTTATTCAGTTTCTTGTTGTTCGTAGTATTTGTATTCCACACTTATACTTTGTATTACATCAAGAGTCTCTCTATGAATAGACTTGTGATTACAGAATTCGTTCACCATCCATAACAGGTTGCAAGATCCACATCTAGTTGACCCAACAGGGGGTGATTGTGAGAGTGGGGGTGATGGTGAGGGTGGGGGTGATGGTGATGGTGAGGATAATAGCGAAGGTGATGGTAAGGGTGGTGTTGATGGTGAGGGTGATGGTGATAGTGGGGGTGATGGTGACAGTGGGGGTTATGATGACGATGAGAGTGGGGGTGATGATGAGAAAGTGGACAGTCAACAGGGGTCGGATGATGGGAGTGGGAATGAGATTGATGAGGATACAAGTGAGGAAGAGATTATTATTCCTAAAAGAATTGGCAAGAGGATAAGATCTAATTTTCAGCCTACGTTAGATCTTAAGAAGGAGCTTTATAAAAAACAGGAGATTTAAAAGAAGGTTAAGCCTCCGAAAAAACAGATGATTGAAAAGGAAGTGAAAAAGGAGGTCAAGCCTCCTAAAAAACAGATGGTTAAAAAGGAAGTGAAAAGGGAGGTTAAATGGAATGTTGAATAGGAAGTAAAAAGGATGTTAAAAAGGAGTTCAAGCCTTCTAAGAAGCGTAAGGCTGTTAAATAGGAGGAGGATGATGAAAAGCCTTCAAAGAAGATGAAGTAGGAGGAGAAGGAGGGGGGGGGGATGATTATACGTTGCCTCTATTTTGTAAGACTGTACCTTCATCCGTTTTTGAATGTGTCCATTGTGACACCCTAGAACCGAGGTCATTAACGTTACCCTAAATCACGCTAATTTTTGAAATTTTTAATAAATTTTAATTTCTATATATATAAGTATATTGGTTAAAGACGATGTTCGAGGTTATAATTTTTACGATTGACGATTCAAGAAGGACGATGACGATTACAATCCCGATGGATGCCCAAATTTCTGTAATTATTGACGATTTATCGATAATGTAATTTTTCGAGAATTTTACTTACGGTTCGTGTTAAGTTGAGTCGGGTGAGTTTTATAGCCTTCCGAGTACATTTAAAGTATCCCAAAAATATTTTGGAGTGTTCGGGATGATTTCCGACTCCCGTAAAATTTTCTAAATTGACTAGTGAGTCGATCCCGCAATGTTTTAGTGACGTTTTTGTTTAAGGCCAAAAGAAAGCCAAAAATACACTTTGGCCCCTCCCATTCCACAAAAAGGTGACAAACACAAACACACACAACACTTAAACAAAAAAAAAATCAAAACACTCTCCCTCTCTCCCTCTAGCCGACGGCTACACCACCACCATCCACCATTTTTTTTGAGTTTTGACAAAATCTAACCTTAGACCACCTTCTAAAATCCATTGGTGAGTGTTAATCCATGGTTATTTCAAACATGCATTAACAAAATTTTTCCAAAAATTTTCAAGATCATTCAAACTCGTTTTTGAGGTCAATTGGATTGATGCATGTTAAATGAGAGTATAATCACTAATCAAACCCACCAAAATTGATTTGGTTGTGGTGATTTGGTCACCCAAACCCCATGGCAAAAGGGGGTGTTTGGGGAGCCATGGTGATTGATGATTTTGAGCATTGGTTTTGTGTTTAGCCTTGTGTTTATTGACGTGTTAAATGGGTACAAGTGATTGCATGTTTGTTTTTAGATTTTTAGATTATGAGGTTGATGATCAATAGGGGCTAGGGACTGAAATTAGTGTTTGGTTATGATTGGGAATGCTTAGGATGAAGCCTAGTAATGATTAATAGGTTTGGAATCGAGCTTAAGTGTGATTTTGGTATGGATAAATTTAGGCAGAAAGTTTAAGACCTTTTCATAAAAATAATATTTCCTACAGGTCTAGATAGCTAAATGTAGTCATAGAGGGTCTTCTTAGCTTTAATTTGGTATAAGGTAGAGCTCATGACTCAAAACGAGCTAAAAGTTATGAGGTTTTAAAGATCGTGTACCGGGAGACGAGAACTTTCATAATCCGAATTTATGTATAGTTTTAGTCAAATCCCGAGGACCACAAGTATGAATTGGTAAAAGGTCAAGGGTCAAATTTTGGTCACAAACCTGTGTAATTGAGTCTATAAGTGGACTTAGGAGTCAAAGAAGTCAAAGGTGCATTTCAAATAGGTCAAAGAGGTCCAAGTTGGTCGAAGTACAATTTCAGCCCAGAAAATGTAGTTTTGGAAAAGCGTTGAGTAACGGGTCGAAGAAGTAAAAACTTTTATTGGGATTAAAAATGTGTTATCTACAGGTCTTATAGTATTTTTGAGAATTTTGTCAAATTTTATAAGAATGGTTAAATATAGTAAAACAGCCCGTACTTTCGGTAAGTACCGGCGAAAATGAATAAAAATGGATAACGTAAATAATAAGAACGAATGGTGTAAAATGAGTGATGCTTGTTGTTTTGTTTTGGCGTGAGTTATAATTGTCCTAAGTGACTAGTATCTATGTATTTTATACAGTACCGTAAGGTATTTAAAATGAGATTACTCATTACGCGTTATTTGTTGATAGGTGTTGATTTACCCGGGCATCCGTATCGTCGTCAGTGATCATCTCTCGAACTACCGACTACTTAATATATAAGGTGTGAATTTATAGCCTCGCTTACTATTATTTCAAATTGTTTTACCCGCGAGGGAAATGCATGCTAGTTTTTAAAAGGAACGTATGTCATGAATGATTGTTAGACCCGAATGTTGCCTTAGAAATTGTGTTGAGTACCTAGTTGCAAAAGACCCTAATTTCATGAACTATTAACTATTGTCTTGCCCTCGAGAAGGGGGAAATAGCCGCTTATACAAAGTGATAGTACTATGGGGTTGACTACCCTATCCGAGACGAGGGCTAGTACGTTGATACCCCCTACGGACGGATAATTTGTGATAAGAGAAAAGGTATAATTGCAACTGATGCCTTATTAGGGGCCATGGTTTCATCTGAGTCACGCCGGTAGTTATTACGCGGGTGATTGAGTTAACGGTTTAGTGTCATGAGCTTAAACACAATTGTCAGTATCCTGAATATAGATTGTTTGATCGACAAGTCTATGGATGATCACGAATGGTTTTTATTTTATATACGTTCAAAATGAATTGTAAAACCTATGAATTCCACTCAATGTTTTCGTTGACCAAATTTTGGCATGTGTTTCAGGTAACCGCTGAAGTGTAACATGGAGCGTGGATGGGATGGATGTTGTGTGTATGGCTTGGAGTCTGCTTGTTTTTCCTCCCTTTCCTACTTAAACATTTTTAATTTTAATGTTATGTTGTTGTGAAACTGAAATTCTTGGGTCGAGATTCATGGGGACCGAAAACGCTAAACTCTGTTGTACCAAGTGGGGTTGGAAAAACCGTGGACATGTATCATCTAACAATTTTTAATTCAAGTTTTAAGTTGACGTCTTTTTAGAGTCGTTTGATATATCTTGTGTGCAATGATAACTGTGTAGCACCCAATGTTGTAGTTCCGCTGCGCATAGCATTTTGTGGGGGTGTTACAGATTGGTAATCAGAGCCATGAGTTATAGAAAACTAGGTCGTTTTTGAAAATCCTAAACTATAACTTTTGGTGTCGTAAGAAATGGTCCAAGCACACACAACTATCCTGCATGGCTCCGGTAAGATTTATTTTTGTATTCATGGCATTTGACATATACTTTTGAGTTGAAGTATATATGTGGGTAATTATTACGTAAGTATGGAAATTATTATATGTAGACGTTGAAATTATACGTGGAATATCCGACATCGTAATTTTTGTATTAATCATGCATGAGCATCATATTATTACATTTTGGGCATATGTACCACCTTTGCATTGCATTTGCATGCATGTATTTATAAATATTGTATAATTACTTATGTACCCTCCGAAATTCGCTGTTATTGCAGGAATGGCCGAGGTACCGCCTAATGATAATGGAAACGATTACGTCATAGGTCACAAAGGAGGACCGTTTCCTCCGAACCAGCCGGACAATGATAATGGATGGATCGCTCCAGAAGAGGAAATAGGGCCGGAAAATGACAATGATGAAAGTGAGGTGGACAATTTTAGCATCAGTAGTGACGAGAGTGAGGATTCTGAGGAAGAGCCCGAGGAACTAATGGATGATGGCATTCCCGAGAATGCTGTAGGCCAGACCGAACCTGATTTGTTTCAATCTCCGAATTCGCCAAAGGGTTATGAAGTACCTCCAACCGATCGATATGAGCAGCAACCCCTTAATCGCCCGATGGACAATTGCAAGGACTATTTGAGAACAGTGCCAGGATTTGTTCGAGTAAGTAATGGGAGCGACGTAGAGTCCAGCAAATCATCCAAGTCGCAATCGATTCATGAGAATATTGCAAGGGTCTACTTTCCGAGACCAAGACACTACTGGGATCCCGTAGGTCGTTTGAGGAGGATGGTTAGGTTGATGTATGAGCGGTTTGTAGTTGAGACCAGGGTAATTAAGAGGTTTGATAAGAATGAAAGGGAACACCAAAGACTGTTGGAAAGGACTGCAAGAATTGAGTATGATGGAAATGTAAACAAAAGTGACATCAACAGTCTAAGATCGATGGTTGCAAATTTGAGCGCTAGTCTTGACCGTGTTAGGAAAGATCAAGTGAGATTGTCAAGGATGCAGAGTTGGGAGCATCGAGTGAGAACATCATTGCCCCCAGATTGGAGATTCGTGGACGATTTGGAGATGGAGGCTAATGACTTCATGATTCAGCCACCTACTGGAGGTGCTTGTATTACTGTGGGAAGTCAGGTAGCAATTGAGTGTGGGTCTACGTCAGGGACGAAAAAGGAGACTGAATGTGGGCCGAATGACAAAGGAAAGAGAAAAATGGATGATGTGGATGAGGACGATAGTGATGAGGAACCCGAGGAAGATGATGACGAACCGCCATCCAAGAGGCCGTGTGGATCACCACATGCCTAGTTGCTTGTCTTGTATTTTTTTTCTTTGATCATTGTAATAGAACTGTTTTAGACTTTTGTATGATGGCATTATGACGAAAAACTTGAGGACTTAAGTTTTATGGTGAACGATTGTAGTGGCAATACTTGTCACAATTTTGGTTAATTATCAATACAATCCATGTTTACCTTTCATGATCTGTGATATGTCTTAAATTTGATCTTTTGTGATGTGAATTGATGAATATTAGTAACTCTGTAGTGATGTGTCGTTGTATGTATATTATGTCTTGAAAGAGAAATCCATCTTAATCTTGATATGTATACTTACATTGTTTTTCTATTTTCCCTGTCTTGCAGAAAGAGATATTCGATAACACCATGCCTCCAAAGTTAACCGCCGATCGTGTAAACACAATGATTCAGGAAGCTATAGCAAATGCGCTAGAAGCAGACCGAGCCGGGAGAAATCAGGATCAGGGTAGAAACGCGGGGAGACAGCAAGCCCCGAGAGTGTGTACCTATTCTAGTTTTATGAAATGCGGTCCCACGCAATTTCGTGGAACTGGTGGAGCTCTAGAACTTAGAAGATGGTTGGAAAAGGTTGAAAGTACTTTTGAAATCAGCGGTTGTTCAGAAGCGGACAAGGTGAAGTTTGCGGCTGCTACGTTTCTTGATGATGCGTTAAGTTGGTGGAACACCCAAGTAGCCACTGTTGGATTGGCTGTAGCGAATGCAAGGACATGGACTGCGACAAAAGCTCTGTTGACTAAGAAGTTTTGCCCGGAAGAGGAATTGGGTCAATTGGAAGATGAGTTGAGGCACTTGACCTTGAAGAACAATGATATCGCTGCTTACACCAGGAGGTTTAATGAATTAAGCCTTTTGTGTCCAGACGTTTTTGCCAATGATGCCAAGAAGATGAAACAGTACATCAAAGGTTTATCTAGCAATATCAAGGGTGAGACGACTTCGTCTAAACCTGGGTCGTTTGATGAAGCGGTCCAGATGGCTCACGCATTGATGGACGTCAAGCTCCAGGACAAGCAGAACTTCATTGCTGAAGGGAATAAGAGGAAATGGGAAGCGGCACAAAGCAATCAATCCCAGGGCCAAAACCGAGGTGGAAATCGAAACAACCATGGTCAGAACCGCAATCAGCAGTTTAACCAATGAAGGAATGAAGGGATGAGGGCTGTGACGAACCCCAGAGGAGTAAAAGTGAATCCCCACTGTGGTAGGTGCAATTTGTACCATGTCGGGAATTGCCCGCCTGCATGCGGCAAATGTGGAAAAGCAGGTCACAGGACGTCTGGTTGCCGAGCGGGAGGAGTAGCCACTGGGGCGAATGCTATCAGAATGAGGGGATGTTTTGGATGTGGAGAGAGAGGCCATATGCAAGTGAATTGCCCGAAGGCAGGAAACAAACGGGGAGGTAACAATGCTGCTGCCGTGTATCAAGTAGGGACGGCTGATAAACCACAGGGTCCTAACGTGGTTACCGGTATGTTTTTGCTAGACGCTTGTTATGCTAGTATTTTGTTTGATTCTGGCTCCGACAAGAGTTTTGTAGATGTTAAATTTAGTCGTCATATCGATAGAAAACCGGTGTTGTTAGCGACTAGTTATAACGTTGAGTTAGCCGATGGAAAAATTGTTAGTACGAATTCTATACTAAAAGGGTGTACCTTGAAGTTAGGAAATTATGCTTTTAAAATCGACTTGATGCCTATAGAGCTAGGATCGTTTGACGTGATTGTGGGAATGGATTGGCTAATGGCGCACAGTGCTATGATCGTCTGTGGCGAGAGATTAGTTCAGATTCCGTTGAGGAATAAAGTCTTGACGGTGAAGGGAGACGAATGCACTTCTCGTTTGAAAGTGATTTCCTGTTTGAAAATGATGAAGTATGTAGAGAGCGGATGCGATGTGTTTTTGGCACAAGTTTCGAGTGATGGTGATTTAGAGGCGAGGATTGAAGAGGTACCTGTTATCTGCGAATATCCGGAAGTTTTTCCAGACGAGTTGCCGGGTTTACCACCCACCCGTGAGGTCGAGTTTCGAATTGATTTGGTGCCAGGAGCTACGCCGGTTGCACGTGCACCTTATCGCTTAGCACCATCCGAGTTAAAGGAGTTATCGGATCAACTGAAGGAATTGATGGACAAGGGATTTATTAGGCCGAGCTCATCACCTTGGGGAGCGCCAGTGTTGTTTGTGAAGAAGAAAGATGGTTCGTTTCGGATGTGTATTGACTATAGGGAACTCAACAAGCTGACGGTTAAGAATCGGTACCCATTGCCGAGGATTGACGATTTGTTTGATCAATTGCAAGGTTCCAGTGTATACTCAAAGATCGATTTAAGATTTGGGTATCATCAACTGCGTGTAAGAGAGGAAGATATTCCTGTAACTGCCTTTCGTACGCGGTATGGACACTTTGAATTTCGAGTGATGCCGTTTGGGTTGACAAACGCGCCTGCTGTATTCATGGACCTCATGAATCGCGTGTGCAAGCCGTATCTAGATAAGTTTGTTATTGTTTTCATCGATGATATACTTATTTACTCTAAAAGTAAGGAGGAGCACGAGAAGCACCTGAGGAAGATTTTGGAGTTGTTAAAGAAGGAGAAGCTGTATGCGAAATTCTCGAAGTGTGAGTTTTGGTTAGAATCCATGCAGTTCCTAGGTCACGTGATTGATAGCAAGGGAGTTCGCGTGGATCCTGCCAAGGTCGAAGCGATCAGGGAATGGTCGGCACCGACAACGCCGACTGAAGTTCGACAATTCCTTGGTTTAGCTGGGTATTATCGAAGGTTCATTGAAGGATTTTCGTTGATTGCAAAACCATTAACAAGGCTTACCGAAAAGAATAGGGTGTATGAATGGGGAAATGACGAAGAACTCGCTTTCAAAACGCTCAAGGACAAGTTATGTTCTGCACTGATATTGTCATTGCCTGAAGGAACCGAAGACTTTGTAGTGTATTGTGATGCATCTCGTAAGGGTTATGGAGCGGTATTGATGCAACGTGAAAAAGGTGATAGCTTACGCATCGAGGCAACTGAGGAAGAATGAGGAGAACTACACGACGCACGATTTGGAATTAGGAGCTGTAGTTTTTGCGTTGAAGTTGTGGAGACATTATTTGTATGGGACGAAGTGTGTTGTATTCACTGACCACAAGAGTTTGCAACACATTTTAGATCAAAAGGAGTTGAATATGCGTCAGAGACGATGGGTTGAACTACTGAGTGATTACGACTGCGAAATTCGCTACCACCCTGGCAAGGCGAATGTTGTAGCGGATGCACTGAGTAGGAAGGAACGGGAGAAACCTTTGAGGGTCAGAGCTTTGGTGATGACTGAGAGCGTTGACTTAACCGAAACTATATTGAAGGCTCAAGAGAGGGGACTAATGAAAGGGAATGTTGAAGCTGAGAACTTGGGACGAATGTTGAAACCTCTTTTCGTGATTAGGTCAGACGGACTGAGATATTTTGAAAATCGGATTTGGTTACCATTGTGTTCATCTGAGGAAGGAAAGCCTGGAGTTCGAGAATTGGTTATGAACGAGTCTCATAAGTCGAAGTATTCGATACATCCTGGATCGGATAAAATGTATCACGACCTGAAGAAAGTTTATTGGTGGCCGAATATGAAGGCGGATATTGCTCGTTACGTTAGTAAGTGTTTGACTTGCGCGAAGGTTCAAGCAGAACATAAGAAACCATCTGGATTGTTGGTACAACCAGAGATCCTGTAATGGAAATGGGAGAAAATCGCTATGGATTTCGTGACGGGTTTACCTAGAACTCCTAGTGGATGTGATATGATATGGGTAATAGTGGATAGGTTAACGAAATCTGCTCATTTCTTACCTATGAAGAAGACGGACAGCATGGAAAAGCTAGCCAGTGTGTACGTGAAAGAGATCGTCTGCAGACATGGAGTGCCGTTATCGATCATTTCGGATCGCGATAGTAGATTTACTTCGGAATTTTGGAAATCGCTTCAACGTGCGATGGGCACTGAATTGAGTTTAAGTACGGCTTATCACCCGGGAACTGACGGCCAGAGTGAACGAACTATTCAGACGATGGAGGACATGCTCCGAGCATGCGTGATTGATTTTGGAGGAAGTTGGGAACGCCACTTGCCTCTGGTGGAGTTTTCGTATAATAATAGCTATCATGCGAGTATCAAGGCAGCACCGTTCGAAGCATTGTATGGAAGGAAGTGTAGATCGCCTGTGTGTTGGAGTGAAGTAGGAGAAAGTCAATTGACTGGACCCGAAATGGTTTTAGAAACGACAGAGAAGATTGTGCAAATCAAGAACCGACTACTTGCTGCGAGAAGCCGACAGAAGTGTTATGCCGATAACAGAAGGAAACCGTTGGAGTTTGAAGTTGGAGATATGGTTATGCTCAAGGTATCGCCGTGGAAGGGTGTAATTCGTTTTGGGAAGAAAGGAAAGTTGAGTCCGAGGTATATTGGACCATTTAAGATCGTTGAACGAATTGGACCAGTAGCGTATAAATTAGAATTGCCGAGCGAGCTTAGTGTTATTCACGACACGTTTCACGTATCGAACCTGAAGAAGAGTTTGGCGGATAAGGAATTGGTGATTCCTTTGGACGAGATTCGACTAGACGACAAAATGCATTTTGTGGAAGAACCTGTGGAAATTATGGACCGAGAGGTCAAGAGGCTGAAGCGTAGTAGAATTCCTATTGTGAAGGTTCGATGGAATTCTAAGCGTGGACCGGAATACACTTGGGAACGTGAGGACTTTTTCAAGGAAAGGTATCCTCATCTGTTCCAGCCGAACGAAATGTGAGTACAAAAAGAGGCGAGCGCCGGGACGTCGCTCTCTTTAAGGAGGGGTGGATGTGACACCCTAGAACCGAGGTCATTAACGTTACCCTAAATCACGCTAATTTTTGAAATTTTTAATAAATTTTAATTTCTATATATATAAGTATATTGGTTAAAGCCGATGTTCGAGGTTATAATTTTTAAGATTGACGATTCAAGAAGGACGATGACGATTACGATCCCGATGGATGCCCAAATTTCTGTAATTATTGACGATTTATCGATAATCTAATTTTTCGAGAATTTTACTTACGGTTCGTGTTAAGTTGAGTCGGGTGAGTTTTATAGCCTTCCGAGTACATTTAAAGTATCCCAAAAATATTTTGGAGTGTTCGGGATGATTTCCGACTCCCGTAAAATTTTCTAAATTGACTAGTGAGTCGATCCCGCAAAGTTTTAGTGACGTTTTTGTTTAAGGCCAAAAGAAAGCCAAAAATACACTTTGGCCCCTCCCATTCCACAAAAAGGTGACAAACACAAACACACACAACACTTAAACAAAAAAAAAATCAAAACACTCTCCCTCTCTCCCTCTAGCCGACGGCTACACCACCACCATCCACCATTTTTTTTGAGTTTTGACAAAATCTAACCTTAGACCACCTTCTAAAATCCATTGGTGAGTGTTAATCCATGGTTATTTCAAACATGGATTAACAAAAATTTTCCAAAAATTTTCAAGATCATTCAAACTCGTTTTTGAGGTCAATTGGATTGATGCATGTTAAATTCATGTTAAATGAGAGTATAATCACTAATCAAACCTACCAAAATTGATTTGGTTGTGGTGATTTGGTCACCCAAACCCCACGGCAAAAGGGGGTGTTTGGGGAGCCATGGTGATTGATGATTTTGAGCATTGGTTTTGTGTTTAGCCTTGTGTTTATTGATGTGTTAAATGGGTACAAGAGTTTGCATGTTTGTTTTTAGATTTTTAGATTATGAGGTTGATAATCAATAGGGGCTAGGGACTGAAATTAGTGTTTGGTTATGATTGGGAATGCTTAGGATGAAGCCTAGTAATGATTAATAGGTTTGGAATCGAGCTTAAGTGTGATTTTGGTATGGATAAATTTAGGCAGAAAGTTTAAGACCTTTTCATAAAAATAATTTTTCCTACAGGTCTAGATAGCTAAATTTAGTCATATAGGGTCTTCTTAGCTTTAATTTGGTATAAGGTAGAGCTCGTGACTCAAAACGAGCTAAAAGTTATGAGGTTTTAAAGATCGTGTACCGGGAGACGAGAACTTTCATAATCCGAATTTATGTATAGTTTTAGTCAAATCCCGAGGACCACAAGTATGAATTGGTAAAAGGTCAAGGGTCAAATTTTGGTCACAAACCTGTGTAATTGAGTCTATAAGTGGACTTAGGAGTCAAAGAAGTCAAAGGTGCATTTCAAATAGGTCAAAGAGGTCCAAGTTGGTCGAAGTACAATTTCAGCCCGGAAAATGTAGTTTTGGAAAAGCGTTGAGTAACGGTTCGAAGAACTAAAAACTTTCATTGGGATTAAAAATGTGTTATCTACAGGTCTTATAGTATTTTTGAGAATTTTGTCAAATTTTATAAGAATGGTTAAATATAGTAAAACAGCCCGTACTTTCGGTAAGTACCGGCGAAAATGAATAAAAATGGATAACGTAAATAATAAGAACGAATGGTGTAAAATGAGTGATGCTTGTTGTTTTGTTTTGGCGTGAGTTATAATTGTACTAAGTGACTAGTATCTATGTATTTTATACAGTACCGTAAGGTATTTAAAATGAGATTACTCATTACGCGTCATTTGTTGATAGGTGTTGATTTACCCGGGCATCCGTATCGTCGTCAGTGATCATCTCTCGAACTACCGACTACTTAATATATAAGGTGTGAATTTATAGCCTCGCTTACTATTATTTCAAATTGTTTTACCTGCGAGGGAAATGCATGCTAGTTTTTAAAAGGAACGTATGTCATGAATGATTGTTAGACCCGAATGTTGCCTTAGAAATTGTGTTGAGTACCTAGTTGCAAAAGACCCTAATTTCATGAACTATTAACTATTGTCTTGCCCTCGAGAAGGGGGAAATAGCCGCTTATACAAAGTGATAGTACTATGGGGTTGACTACCCTATCCGAGACGAGGGCTAGTACGTTGATACCCCCTGCGGACGGATAATTTGTGATAAGAGAAAAGGTATAATTGCAACTGATGCCTTATTAGGGGCCATGGTTTCATCTGAGTCACGCCGGTAATTATTGCGCGGGTGATTGAGTTAACGGTTTAGTGTCATGTGCTTAAACACAATTGTCAGTATCCTGAATATAGATTGTTTGATCGACAAGTCTATGGATGATCACGAATGGTTTTTATTTTATATACGTTCAAAATGAATTGTAAAACCTATGAATTCCACTCAACGTTTTCGTTGACCAAATTTTGGCATGTGTTTCAGGTAGCCGCTGAAGTGTAGCATGGAGCGTGCATGGGATGGATGTTGTGTGTATGGCTTAGAGTCTGCTTGTTTTTCCTCCCTTTCCTACTTAAACATTTTTAATTTTAATGTTATGTTGTTGTGAAACTGAAATTCTTGGGTCGAGATTCATGGGGACCGAAAACGCTAAACTCTGTTGTACCAAGCGGGGTTGGAAAAACCGTGGACATGTATCATCTAACAATTTATAATTCAAGTTTTAAGTTGACGTCTTTTTAGAGTCGTTTGATATATCTTGTGTGCAATGATAACTGTGTAGCACCCAATATTGTAGTTCCACTGCGCATAGCATTTTGTGGGGGTGTTACATCCATGATGCAAATGTGGCGGGTATAGAAGAGTTCATGGAGGAGACTGGTCTTGGTGCATTGTGTTTGAACAAGATAGATAAATTACCTAGTATATATTGTTTGCCTCAAAATATTGAGTCAAACAAGAATGTTCGGTCATAGGTTTTTATTGTAATATTTATTAGGACATTGTAATAGTTAGTTAGATTAGTCGTGTTTTACGGGCTTAACTTTAAGCTAAAGTTCATTAATAAGTAACTAAAGCTTAAAGGAAAGCCCGACCCATTAAACAATATAGTCCATTAAGGCTACATGTATGAGCCCGACTATATAAGCCCTTCCTAGCATGTTAGGAAGGGTTGGTGATTTCATTTTCTTAATCTAATATTCTCCTAGTTTATCCACCTTCTCTCTACTTTCTCTCTCTAGAAATCATCTATCTTTCTTCTTTAATTCATAAAATCAACCATGGTGAAGTGATAAAATATGGGAACAACAATTGGTATCAATCTGTAAAACCCCCAAATATTCATACTTTAGTTCAGCGGAAGAGTCGTTGGTGTTACGGGATAGCACATTACTCAAATCATAGACAATGCATAAAAATCGCGTCGTTTATTAATAAAGCATTTTCCATTCATAAATATCAAATTTACATAGGTCCCAAGTCATAGTATTTCATACAATTTTACAAATCATTTGAATGGAAATTGTTATTTAAGTGCGAGCCATGAATTCTTGTCGTCTTCCCGAGAATTACCTTCAAGTACCTGAGATAAAACATGTTAAAACAAAAGGTCAGCGAAAACTCCGAGTGAATTCATAGAGTTTAATAAAGTCCATTAATATATCATCGGTATAAAATTATTACCGAAAATCATTTTGTACAATTCTTTGTCGTAGGCCACAAAATAAGCCAAAAACATTTCATACAAATCTTTGTTGTAAATCATACTATAGGCTTTTGCCTTCAAAACCATTATACGAGCCAATTTCGTAAAAACATCATACAATACATCTTATAACGTAGTATAGAGTTAAATAAAAATCGTTATATGAATATGGTTATGTATAACCAAAACACGAACATAATATCAATAATAAGACCTCGTATTGCTAGTCAGGCAATATATTATAATTCAATACGTATATCAGTATTCTCGTTATTGGATTATTATAAGCCGCATGACATTGCTACCTTACTATAACAAACAACGGGTAGCTAACCCGAAACTCATTTCCCATCTAAAACAGCGTGTCGTCACAATAATCACGCTTATATAAATCTTCTCATACATAAATTCGCTTACCAATCAATGTGGCACGACGGGGATCAACCTTCAAGTCGCGAACTGGGGTGTTCTTCCCCAAATAGTACTATTATATGCATAAGCGTCTACCAAATGCTGGTAGTTCACAATTCATGCTAATGGTACTTTTAGTGACATAACCTAACTAATAATAATCCATGTCATTTCATTCATCGGGTCATATAATCATTCATCGGGACATACAATCATTCGGATCCATATCAATAAGCAAACAATCAGGACAACTGGTGTCCTATTTTTATTAAAACTAACATGTTATCTCCCTCGCGGGTTTATCAAACATTTTATAAAACATTTAAAAGACTGCGAGGCTATAAATTCACGTTGATTGGGAAAGGCGGTTATCGGCGTTTTGTATGTACGGTACGTGCTTCAATCACGGAAACCTAGACAAATAATACTCGTCTTAGACTCTTGTCCAATGACTTTATAAAACAATGGTTATGTATATATATGATGATATCATAAGTATGATGATGATCAAATGGGATTTTTATCTCTTAATACACATTATAGTGTTATGTGTTAGTCAAATTTTTGACTAGTTACACTAGTTTTAATCCAATTTCATATTGAGGCCCAATAAGCCCATTAAAGTCCAATACTTTATATTAGCCCAATTATAATTCAAATATCAGGCCTATACTCATATGTTGGGCCCAACTGGGTTAAGCCCAATGAGTAAGTCCATTAGTGTTTATCCAAACTAGTTGTGTCAATAGTCCAATAAGGCTACTTTGGCCCGTTAATGTGCATATGTTATAAAGCTCAGGTTTTATCGGTTTTTACTTTTCAAATATACTTATACATCAGTATATGAGTTATAAAAAGTTTACATTAGACGGTTCCGACCGTCTAAGTTTTAATCGACGAAAACGTTAATTTATCGGTTTTAGCTGAAAAGACGTAAAACTTATGTATATTGTTTTATAACTTATAAAATTATCAAATTGCCATTTTTATAAAATGTCTCATTTATTTATCAAATTAAATACTTATTTATATGTAATATGTAAGTTTGTGGGTTTTTGGTAAACATTTTATATTAGTTTTACTTGAGTGCTCATTTTATAATATATACATTTATTTTACAAATCTGATTATTATTTTCACTTTTACCATTTTTACCATATCTTGAGTTCTACAAGGAGATAGAAGCTCATTTTTTGACACAACAAACCACATGGTATGTACTACTATTAAATAAGTTTTAGCTACTGATCAATCAACCTCTAAATGTCTCTAACATTTCGTCCTAAACAGACTATATAGATTTGGACTTCATTATTGTTTTGATCATATGTCACTCATTTTATGGATTCCAGTGTGTGTCCAACTCTCACATATGTTAAGTCTCACATCTTACTGTATATTAATTTATCCAAGCCATTTTAACAATTTATCATAGGATACTTTACTGTTTTATACAACCTACTAATTTAAGCATGACTTTAACCTTTTTACATGTAGTTTTCAATCTTTTTAATCAAGTTTATCAACACATGATGTGATACCCTAGAACCGAGGTCACTAACATTACCCTAAATTACGCTAATTTTTGAAATTTTTAATAAATACTAATTGCTATATATTTTAGTATTTTGGTCGAAATCGATGTTCGAGGTTATCATTTTGACGATTGACGATTTAAGGAGGACGATGACGAATACGAACCCGATGGATGCCCAAATTTCTATAATTATTGACGTTTTATCGATAATGTAATTTTTCGAGAATTTTACTTACGGTTCGTGTTAAGTCGAGTCGAGTGAGTTTTATTGCTTTCCGGGTACATTTAAAGTATCCCAAAAGTATTTTGGAGTGTTTGGGATAATTTCCGACTCCCGTAAAATTTTCTAAAATGACTAGTGAGTCAATCCCGCAAAGTTTTAGTGTCGTGTTTACTTGAGGCCAAAAGAAAGCTTAAATTGCACAAGGGGTCCTTCCAATTTTTACAAAAGGGGAAAGTAAACACATACATCACAAAAACACTTGCAAAATTTTTTTTCTCTCCCTCTCTTCCCCTTTAGGCCGACGGTCACCCCCAACCCACCATAAACCACCATTAATTTTTTTTCTACTTGGTTTTGATTAAAACTAAGGTTAGACCACCTCTAATCTAATCATTCCCTATCTTTCTATGTAATCTAATCCAACATGCATTCATATTTTTTTTCAAGAATCAAAGGAATTTTTCAAAATCGTTTTTGATGTTAATTGGATAAATGCATGTTAAATTCATGTGTAATGGGGGTATAATCACTAAACAAACCCACCAAAATTGATTTGGTTGTGGTGTTTCGGTCACCCAAACCCCACGGCAAAGGGGGGGTGTTTGGGAGACCATGGTGATTGATGTTGTGAGCATGGTTTTGTGTTTAATCTTGTGTTTATGGATGTTTTAGATGGGTACAAGTACTTGCATGTTTGTTTTTAGGATTTTAGTTTATGAGGTTGATGATCAATAGGGGTTAGGGACTGAAAACATGGTTTGGTTGTGATTAGGGATGCTTAGGATGGTGTCTAGTGATGATAAATGGGTTTGGAAACGAGCGTTAATGTGATTTTGGTATGGTTGATTTTAGGCAGAAAGTTTAAGGCATTTTCGTAAAAATTATTTTGAAAACAGGTCTTGTGGATAGGATATATTTGTAGAGCATTTTCTTAGCTTCGATTTGGTATAAGGTAGAACTTACGACTCCTAACGAGTCGAAAGTTACGACGTTTTGAAATTCGTGTACCGGGAGATGAAAACCGTCATAATCCGAAGTTATGCTTGGTTTTAGGTCAAATCCCGGGGACTATAAGTCTAGTTTGGTAAATGGTCAAGGACTGAATTTTGGTGTCAAACCTGCACATTTGAGTTTATTATAGGACTTAGGTGTCAAATGGGTCAATGGAGTGTTTTAAACGGGTCAAATGAGTCCGACTTGGTCAAAGTACAATTTTAGTCCGAAAAACGTAGTTTTTGGAAAAGTTTTGAGTAACGGGTCGTAGAAGTAAAAATTTTTGTTGGGATTAAATATGTGTTTTCTACAGGTCTTATAGTATTTTTGAGAATTTTGTCAAATTTTATAATGGTAGTTATGTATGGTAAAACAGCCCGTACTTTTGGTAAGTATCGGCGAAAATGAATAAAAAAATGGATAACGTTAATAATAAGGACGAATGGTGTAAAATGAGTAACGCTTGTTGTTTTGTTTTGGCGTGAGTTGTAATTGTCATAAGTGACTAGTATTTATGTATTTTATACAGTACCATAAGGTTTTAAAATGAGATTACTCATTACGCGTTATTTGGTTTGATAGGTGTTGATTTACCCGGGCATCCGTATCGTCGTCAGTGACCGTCTCTCGAACTATCGACTACTTGATATATAAGGTGTGAATTTATAGCCTCGCTTATTATTATTTCAAACTGTTTTACCCGCGAGGGAAATGCATGCTAGTTTTTAAAATGAACATATGTCATGAATGATTGTTGGACCCGAATGTTGCCTTTGAAATTGTGTTGAGTACCTAGTTGCAAAAGTCCCTAAATTCATGAACTATTAACTATTGTTTAGTCCTAGCGTGGATTAGAAATAGCCGCTTATACAAAGTGATAGTACTATGGGGTTGACTACCCTATCCGAGACGAGGGCTAGTACGTTGATAATTCCCGCGGACGGATAATTTGTGATAAGAGAAAAGGTATAATTGCAACTGATGCCTTATTAGGGGCCTTGGTTTCATCTGAATCGCGCCGGTAATTATTACGCGGGTGATTGAGTTAACGGTTTAGTGTCATGAGCTTAAACACAATTGCCAGTATCTTGAATATAGATTGTTTGATCGAACGATGTGCAAGCCCAGGACCTCGACCAAAGGAGAACTACTTGCCCCAGGCCTATGCGTACTTCTCATCTGGTTGGTGCACCAGGTATCCCCAGGAGATCCGAAGGTGCAGCGAGCGCAAATTTTCTTCATCAGGGCATCTCAAGAGTTTGCTGCCCTGGACCAAGAGCTTATCATGACGTACGGCGTGTTGTGAGAAGTTTGGATGAATCGATGTTCAAGCGGTACATACTGGAATCAAGGGTGATCGACAGATTCGACGAGAATGAAAGGGCACACCAAAGACTGTTGGAAAGGACTTCAAGAATTGAGTATGATGGAAATGCAAACAAAAGTGATATCGACAGTCTAAGATCGATGATCACGAACTTAAGCGCCAGTCTTGACCGTGTTAGGGAAGATCAAGTGAGATTGTCTAGGATGCAGAGTTGGGAGCATCGAGTGAGAGCATCATTGCCCCCAGATTGGAGGTTTGTGGACGATTTGGAAATGGAAGCTAATGACTTCATGATCCAGCCACCTGCCAGAGGTGCTTGTATCACTGTGGGAAATCATGTAGCGGTTGAGTGTGGGTCTACGTCAGGGACGAAAAAGGAGACTGAATGTGGGCCGAACGACAAAGGAAAGAGAAAAATGGATGATGTGGACGAGGATGATAGTGATGAGGAACCCGAGGAAGATGATGACGAACCGCCATCCAAGAGGCCGTGTGGATCATCACATGCCTAGTTGCTTGTCTTGTATTTTATCTTTGATCGTTGTAATAGAACTGTTTTAGACTTTTGTATGATGGCATTATGACGAAAAAAACTTGAGGACTTAAGTTTTATGGTGAATGATTGTAGTGGCAATACTTGTCACAATTTTGGTTGATTATCAATACAATCCATGTTTACATTTCATGATCTGTGATATGTCTTAAATTTGATCTTTTGTGATGTGAATTGATGAATATTAGTAACTCTGTAGTGATGTGTCGTTGTATTTATATTATGTCTTGAAAGAGAAATCCATCTTAATCTTGATGTTTATACTTACATTTTTTTCTATTTTCCCTGTCTTGCAGAAAGATATATTTGATAACACACCATGCCTCCAAAACTAACCGCCGACCGTGTGAACACGATGATTCAGGAAGCCATTGCGAATGCGCTAGAAGCAGACCGAGCAGGAAGGTATCCAGACCAGGGCAGAAATGCGGGGAGACAGCAAGCCCCAAGAGAATGTACTTACTCTAGTTTCATAAAGTGTGGTCCCACGCAATTTCGTGGAACTGGTGGAGCTCTAAAACTCAGGAGATGGTTGGAAAAGGTTGAAAGTACTTTCGAGATTAGTGGTTGTTCAGAAGCGAACAATGTCAAGTTTGCGGCTGCTACGTTTCTTGACGATGCATTGAGTTGGTGGAACACCCAAGTAGCCACTGTTGGATTGGCAGTAGCGAATGCAAGAACATGGACTGCAACTAAAGCTCTTTTGACCAAGAAGTTCTGTCCGGAAGAGGAGTTAGGTCAATTGGAAGATGAGTTGAGGCACCTGACTTTGAAAAACAATGATATCACTGCTTACACCAGGAGGTTTAATGAACTAAGCCTTTTGTGTCCAGACACTTTTGCCGATGACACCAAGAAAATGAAACAGTACATCAAAGGTCTATCCAGTAATATCAAGGGTGAGACGACTTCGTCTAAACCTGGGTCGTTTGATGAAGCGGTCCAGATGGCTCACGCATTGATGGATGTCAAACTCCAGGACAAGAAGAACTTCATTGCTGAAGGAAATAAGAGGAAATGGGAAGCGGCACAGAGCAATCAATCCCAAGGTCAAAGCCGAGGTGGAAACTGAAACAACCATGGTCAGAACCGCAATCAGCAGTTTAACCAACAAAGGAATGAAGGGATGAGAGCTATGACAAACCCCAGAGGAGCGAAGGTAAATCCCCACTGTGGTAGGTGCAACTTGTACCATGTAGGGAACTGCCCGCCTGCATGCAGCAAATGTGGAAAAGCGGGTCACAGGATGTCTGATTGCCGAACGAAAGGGGTAGCCACTGGGGCGAATGCTATAAGAGTGAGGGGATGTTTTGGATGTGGAGAGAGAGGCCATATGCAAGGGAATTGCCCGAAGGCAGGAAACAAGCAAGGAGGTAACAATGTTGCTGCCGTGTATCAAGTAGGGACGGCTGATAAACCACAGGGTCCTAACGTGGTTACCGGTACGTTTTTGCTAGACGCTTGTTATGCTAGTATTTTGTTTGATTCGGGTTCCGACAAGAGTTTCGTAGATGTTAAATTTAGTCGTCATATCGATAGAAAACCGGTGTTGTTAGCGACTAGTTATAACGTTGAGTTAGCCGATGGGAAAATTGTTAGTACGAATTCTATACTGAAAGGGTGTACCTTGAAGTTAGGAAATTACGCTTTTAAAATCGACTTGATGCCTATAGAGCTAGGATCGTTTGACGTGATTGTGGGAATGGATTGGCTGATGGCGCACAGTGCTATGATCGTCTGTGGCGAGAGATTAGTTCAGATCCCGTTGAGAAATAAAGTCTTGACCGTGAAGGGAGACGAATGCACTTCTCGTTTGAAAGTGATTTCTTGTTTGAAAATGATGAAGTATGTAGAGAGTGGATGCGATGTGTTTTTGGCACAAGTTTCGAGTGATGGTAATTTAGAGGCGAGGATTGAAGAGGTACCTGTTATCTGCGAATATCCGGAAGTTTTTCCAGACGAGCTGCCAGGTTTACCACCCACCCGTGAGGTCGAGTTTCGAATTGATTTGGTGCCAGGAGCTGCGCCGGTTGCGCGTGCACCCTATCGATTAGCACCATCCGAGTTAAAGGAGTTATCGGATCAACTGAAGGAGTTGATTGACAAAGGATTTATTAGGCCGAGCTCATCACCATGGGGAGCGCCAGTGTTGTTTGTAAAGAAGAAAGATGGATCATTTCGGATGTGTATTGAATATAGAGAACTCAACAAGCTGACGGTTAAGAATCGGTATCCATTGCCGAGGATTGACGATTTGTTTGATCAATTGCAAGGTTCCAGTGTATACTCAAAGATCGATTTAAGATCAGGGTATCATCAACTACGTGTAAGAGAGGAGGATATTCCTGTAACTGCCTTTCGTACGCGGTATGGACACTTTGAATTTCGAGTGATGCCGTTTGGGTTGACAAACGCGCCTGCTGTATTCATAGACCTTATGAATCGCGTATGCAAGCCGTATCTAGAAAAGTTTGTTATTGTTTTTATCGATGATATTCTTGTTTACTCTAAGAGTAAGGAGGAGCACGAGAAGCACCTGAGAAAGATATTGGATCTGCTGAAGAAAGAGAAGTTGTATGCGAAGTTCTCGAAGTGTGAGTTTTGGTTAGAATCCGTGCAATTCCTTGGTCACGTGATTGATAGCAAAGGAGTTCGCGTGTATCCTGCCAAGGTTGAAGCGATCAGGGAATGGTCAGCACCGACAACGCCGACTGAAGTTCGACAATTCCTTGGTTTAGCTGGGTATTATCGGAGATTCATTGAAGGATTTTTGTTGATAGCAAAGCCATTGACAAAGCTTACCGAAAAGAATAGGGTGTATGAATGGGGAGATGAGGAAAAATTCTCTTTCAAAACGCTCAAGGACAAGTTATGTTCCGCACCAATATTGTCATTACCTGAAGGAACCGAAGACTTTGTAGTGTATTGTGACGCATCTCGTAAAGGTTATGGAGCGGTGTTGATGCAGCGTGAAAAGGTGATAGCTTACGCGTCGAGGCAACTAAGGAAGAATGAGGAGAACTACACGACGCACGATTTGGAATTAGGAGCTGTAGTTTTTGTGTTGAAGTTGTGGAGACATTATTTGTATGGGACGAAGTGTGTTGTATTCACTGACCACAAGAGTCTGCAGCACATTTTAGATCAAAAGGAGTTGAACATGAGACAGAGACGATGGGTAGAATTACTGAGTGACTATGACTGTGAAATTCGCTACCATCCTGGCAAGGCGAATGTTGTAGCGGATGCACTTAGTAGGAAGGAACGGGAGAAACCTTTGAGAGTCAGAGCTTTGGTGATGACTGAGAGTGTTGATTTAACCGAAACTATATTGAAGGCTCAAGAGAGGGGACTAATGAAAGGGAATGTTGAAGCTGAGAACTTGGGAAGAATGTTGAAACCTCTTTTTGTGATTAGGTCAGACGGATTGAGATATTTCGAGAATCGGATTTGGTTACCATTGTGTTCATCTGAGGAAGGAAAGCCTGGAGTACGAGAATTTGTTATGAACGAGTCTCATAAGTCGAAGTATTCGATACATCCTGGATCGGATAAGATGTATCATGACCTGAAGAAAGTTTATTGGTGGCCGAATATGAAGGCGGATATTGCTCGTTACGTTAGTAAGTGTTTGACTTGTGCGAAGGTTAAAGCAGAACATAAGAAATCGTCTGGGTTGTTGGTACAACCAGAGATCCCAGAATGGAAATGGGAGAAAATCGCTATGGATTTCGTGACGGGTTTACCTAGAACTCCTAGTGGATGTGATATGATATGGGTAATAGTGGATAGGTTGACGAAATCTGCTCATTTATTACCTATGAAGAAGACGGACAGTATGGAAAAGCTGGCCAGTGTGCACGTGAAAGAGATCGTTTGCAGACATGGAGTGCCGTTATCGATCATTTCGGATCGCGATAGTAGATTCACATCGGAATTTTGGAAATCGCTTCAACGTGCGATGGGCACTGAATTGAATTTAAGTACGGCTTATCACCCGGAAACTGACGGCCAGAGCGAACGAACTATTCAGACGATGGAGGACATGCTCCGAGCGTGCGTGATTGATTTTGGAGGAAGTTGGGAACGCCACCTGCCTCTAGTGGAGTTTTCGTATAATAATAGTTACCATGCGAGTATCAAGGCAGCACCGTTCGAAGCGTTGTATGGAAGGAAGTGTAGATCGCCCGTGTGTTGGAGTGAAGTAGGAAAAAGTCAATTGACTGGACCCGAAATGGTTTTAGAAACGACAGAGAAGATTGTGCAAATCAAGAACCGACTACTTGCTGCGAGAAGCCGACAGAAGAGTTATGCCGATAACAGAAGAAAACCGTTGGAATTTGAAGTCGGAGAAATGGTTATGCTTAAGGTATCGCCGTGGAAGGGTGTAATTCGTTTTCGGAAGAAAGGAAAGTTGAGTCCGAGGTATATTGGACCATTTAAGATCGTTAAACGAATTGGACCAGTAGCGTACAAGTTAGAGTTGCCGAGCGAGCTTAGTGCTATTCACGACACGTTTCACGTATCGAACTTGAAGAAGAGTTTGGCGGATAAGGAATTGGTGATTACTTTGGACGAGATTCAACTGGACGACAAAATGCATTTTGTGGAAGAACCCGTGGAAATTATGGACCGAGAGGTCAAGAGGCTGAAGCGTAGTAGAATTCCTATTGTGAAGGTTCGATGGAATTCTAGGCGTGGACCGGAATACACTTGGGAATGTGAGGACCCTTTCAAGGAAAGGTATCCTCATTTGTTCCAGCGGCACGAAATGTGAGCATAAGAAGAGGCGAGCGCCGGGACGTCGCTCTCTTTAAGGAGGGGTGGATGTGATACCCTAGAACCGAGGTCACTAACATTACCCTAAATTACGCTAATTTTTGAAATTTTTAATAAATACTAATTGCTATATATTTTAGTATTTTGGTCGAAATCGATGTTCGAGGTTATAATTTTGACGATTGACGATTTAAGGAGGACGATGACGAATACGATCCCGATGGATGCCCAAATTTCTATAATTATTGACGTTTTATCGATAATGTAATTTTTCGAGAATTTTACTTACGGTTCGTGTTAAGTCGAGTCGAGTGAGTTTTATTGCTTTCCGGGTACATTTAAAGTATCCCAAAAGTATTTTGGAGTGTTTGGGATAATTTCCGACTCCCGTAAAATTTTCTAAAATGACTAGTGAGTCAATCCCGCAAAGTTTTAGTGTCGTTTTTACTTGAGGCCAAAAGAAAGCTTAAATTGCACAAGGGGTCCTTCCAATTTTTACAAAAGGAGAAATTAAACACATACATCACAAAACACTTGCAAATTTTTTTTTCTCTCCCTCTCTTCCCCTTTAGGCCGACGGTCACCCCCAACCCACCATAAACCACCATTATTTTTTTTTCTACTTGGTTTTGATTAAAACTAAGGTTAGACCACCTCTAATCTAATCATTCCCTATCTTTCTATGTAATCTAATCCCACATGCATTCATGTTTTTTTTCAAGAATCAAAGGAATTTTTCAAAATCATTTTTGATGTTAATTGGATAAATGCATGTTAAATTCATGTGTAATGGGGGTATAATCACTAAACAAACCCACCAAAATTGATTTGGTTGTGGTGTTTTGGTCACCCAAACACCACGGCAAAGGGGGGGTGTTTGGGAGACCATGGTGATTGATGTTTTGAGCATGGTTTTGTGTTTAATCTTGTGTTTATGGATGTTTTAGATGGGTACAAGTACTTGCATGTTTGTTTTTAGGATTTTAGTTTATGAGGTTGATGATCAATAGGGGTTAGGGACTGAAAACGTGGTTTGGTTGTGATTAGGGATGCTTAGGATGGTGTCTAGTGATGATAAATGGGTTTGGAAACGAGCGTTAGTGTGATTTTGGTATGGTTGATTTTAGGCAGAAAGTTTAAGGTATTTTCGTAAAAATTATTTTGAAAACAGGTCTTGTGGATAGGATAGATTTGTATAGCATTTTCTTAGCTTCTATTTGGTATAAGGTAGAGCTTACGACTCCTAACGAGTCAAAAGTTACGACGTTTTGAAATTCGTGTACCAGAAGATGAAAACCGTCATAATCCGAAGTTATGCTTGGTTTTAGGTCAAATCCCGGGGACTATAAGTCTAGTTTGGTAAATGGTCAAGGACTGAATTTTGGTGTCAAACCTGCACATTTGAGTCTATTATAGGACTTAGGTGTCAAATGGGTCAATGGAGTGTTTTAAACGGGTCAAATGAGTCCGACTTGGTCAAAGTATAATTTCAGTCCGAAAAACGTAGTTTTTGGAAAAGTGTTGAGTAACGGGTCGTAGAAGTAAAAATTTTTCTTGGGATTAAATATGTGTTTTCTACAGGTCTTATAGTATTTTTGAGAATTTTGTCAAATTTTATAATGGTAGTTAAGTATGGTAAAACAGCCCGTACTTTTGGTAAGTATCGGCGAAAATGAATAAAAAAATGGATAACGTTAATAATAAGGACGAATGGTGTAAAATGAGTAACGCTTGTTGTTTTGTTTTGACGTGAGTTGTAATTGTCATAAGTGACTAGTATTTATGTATTTTATACAGTACCATAAGGTTTTAAAATGAGATTACTCATTACGCGTTATTTGGTTTGATAGGTGTTGATTTACTCGGGCATCCGTATCGTCGTCAGTGACCGTCTCTCGAACTATCGACTATTTGATATATAAGGTGTGAATTTATAGCCTCGCTTATTATTATTTCAAACTGTTTTACCCGCGAGGGAAATGCATGCTAGTTTTTAAAATGAACATATGTCATGAATGATTGTTGGACCCGAATGTTGCCTTTGAAATTGTGTTGAGTACCTAGTTGCAAAAGTCCCTAAATTCATGAACTATTAACTATTGTTTAGTCCTAGAGTGGATTAGAAATAGCCGCTTATACAAAGTGATAGTACTATGGGGTTGACTACCCTATCCGAGACGAGGGCTAGTACGTTGATACCCCCTGCGGACGGATAATTTGTGATAAGAGAAAAGGTATAATTGCAACTGATGCCTTATTAGGGGCCTTGGTTTCATCTGAATCGCGCCGGTAATTATTACGCGGGTGATTGAGTTAACTGTTTAGTGTCATGAGCTTAAACACAATTGGCAGTATCTTGAATATAGATTGTTTGATCGACAAGTCTATGAATGATCGTGAATGGTTTTATTTCACATATGTTCAAAATGAATTGTAAAACCTATGAATTCCACTCAACGTTTTCGTTGACCAAATTTAGCATGTGTTTCAGGTAACCGCTGAAGTGTAGCATGGAGCGTGCATGGGATGGATGTTGTGTGTATGGCTTGGAGTCTGCTTGTTTTTCCTCCCGTCATTACTTAAACATTTTAACTTTAATGTCATGTTGTTGTGAAAACTGTAACTTTTGGGTTGAGATTCATGGGGACCGTAAACGCTAAACTCTGTTGTATCAATTGGGGTTGGAAAAACCGTAGACATGTATCTTTTAACAATTTTTAATTTAAGTTTTAAATTGATGTCTCTTTGGAGTCGTTCGATATTTCTTGTGTGCGATGATAACTTCCTAGCACCCAAATGTTGTAGTTCCGCTGCGCATAGCATTTGGTGGGGTGTTAGACATGATCCCCACATAATATTTTTGATCATCATTCATCATCATATACATATACATAAATGAAGAATATACAAGATTATACGTTCAAAATAGCAAGATGATAGGAAGAAATAATCTCTATACCACCAAAGTGATGAAATGATGAGTTTTTGGATGAACAAGGCTTGGTTCCTTGTTACCAAATCTTCAACTTGGCAAATGAACTTCTTGAGATCTTCATATACATGAATACTTTCATGAATTCAGCCCTTTAACCTCATGAAAACTCCTTTTCATAGGTTAGGATCACCTCCAATCTTCATATCTTCAAAGGGTATTCAACTTGTTCAAGTTAAACACATGATTCATGGTTGAATTTTTGATCAAATGGTGGTTTATGGGGATATATGGGACGTTCATAGAGAGAGAACAAGAGCGAGTTGTGTGTTTGCATGTATGAATAATGAGTTAGCTAGTTTGAAGGTTAGTGGTTTTTGTGTGTTGGTGGTTTTTGATAAACCAAGTGGACAAGTGTCCTACAAGCTTGTTTAAGCTTACACATAAGGTGTTGGTGGCTTGCTTTGGCCACCACTTGAATAGGGGTGGGGAAAGTGTAAATGTAAAACCCGCATGCTTCTACCATGAATAGTACCCTTAAGATCGTACGTACTAGATTAAAACTTTCCTTTTATAGTACGATTACGTTTACGTGTTAGGATTTTACGTATTACGTACGTGTTAGAACACAATAAGTATTTATTACGTACGAATACACAATAATTAATTAAACAATATATAATCACGAACATGCGATCATGAAATCATGAACGTAATTTAATCACGAGCTAATATTTTACGTATATATATTTATTACGAACACGAATAAATATATTATGTCACGATCGATAACTAAATAAATCACATAAACTAGGTAACACGTAAACACGAACATTTAACACGATTAATATTATTACGTATATTTAATTAACGCGACATGTAATCACGTAAATAATATTTACGGTTAAACACGTATAACGGTAACTATGAAAATGTACGACTTATTAAATACATGATCACGCGTAACGTTTTAGCTAGTCGCGTATTAATTAAATAAAGAAGTAAAATGTTTTCGGGCCGTTTTAGACAAAGAAGAAAAAGGAAGGAATTGGGCTCAAAGCCCAAGTGTAATGTTGAGGCGTGTATAACCAAAACAGACGAGGGGGGTATTTTTATTTTTGGACAAAAGCTCAAAACATTCTAAAAACCCTAAAACTAAATGCAGCCGTGTGTTTTCTCCTTCCCTCCTTTTCTGCCGATGGTTAAACACCAGGGATCAAAGGCAGACGCGTTTGGATGCAAGTAATCGAGATGATATGTGTGTTTTTTAAACCCTAAACGACATGTAAGTGAAAACCCTAATTCATTCTATTTTATTTTCTTTCAATCCGATTTCATGGGTGTTTAAGCGTGTTCAGACAATAAATTGATGGGGGGTTTCGTTTGTCTGTTTGTTGGATTCGAAAGGCACACAAACCGAGACTCATATGAGTCTCGGTGATGAATAATTTGCACCAGCCGCAACCCTAATTAGGGTTTTGGGCTGGATTGTGCTACCAGTGGGAACCCCGCAGGGGTGTTTGTACTAACAGTGGGAAGCCACGGCTGGCAGGATTAGCCAGTCGGTGGGAGTTGTAAACAATCAGGGGAAACGCAAGGCTGCCAGGGGCAACTGGCAGAGTTAAGGGTGCGTTTGGTAGTGGGTTTTAAATAGGTTTAAGGGTGTGTTTGGTTAACAGTTTATTAACTTTAAGGGGCTGTTTGGTTCGGATTATTTATAATACAACACGAGGTTCACGTTTAAAATTAATAAGATACGGGTTTGGTTTTCGACGCATTTTAATAAAATAATACAAGAGTACGTGTTATTATTTTTACATGTTAATTAGCTTTACATGTTTATTTATCTACGAGTTAATTAAATTAATTTAACATGCTAGGTTATTAATTTAATTAAAACATGGACTTAGGTTATTATTATTAATTAATAATACATGATATTAACCTAAGTAATTATTTATTTTAAATTAGACTAAGTAATTAATTAATTATTAAAACCATGACTTATAATTAATTAATTCTCATGACTTAGGTTATATTAATATAATTAATAATACATGTTTTAACCTAAGTAATTATATCTTATTTAATTAAATCACATTATATTTAATTAAATACTTTAAACCTATAGTTTATTTAAATTACATGTAATAATTCATAAACTATACATTATATCATTATGACTTAGAAAATAATCCGGAAAACACTTAGCTTATATTATTACCTTAATTAACCAGCTTATTTCTATTTATGGAAACTTTCTATTTTTAGAAACTTATCTATTTTAAGCAGTAATTCTATTTTTGGAAACTTTCTATTTTTGGAAACTTTCTATTTTTGGAAACTTTCTATTTTTGGTAACTATCTATTTTTGGAAACTTTCTATTTTAGGAAACCTGCTATTTTTAGAAAGTTACTTATTACTACACTGCGAGTATAATAATACAAGAAATGCAAGTAATACTTAAACAGAATATCCAGAATACACGATAAATACAGTATAACGTTAAAATCAGTAAAACATGACATGAACATATAAAATAAGCAAAGACATAACATTTAACCAGTTACGTACTCAGTGATCATATACTTATACACGTATGTATTTATGTAGCATTAGTGATACCGGAGTAGGACTCTTTTCCGTTCGTCTTCTTCGTTCACTTGACATAAGGTACGGATTCCCGTCCTTTCAGTATGGACATTCTTTCCTTATTAGGATTCCCCGTATGCAGCCAACTATTTTCCCCAGTATATGTTTTATGTGTTTTGAATTGCTTATCTTTAATTAGAATACCTAAAGCCATATACATGCATGACCAGTTTCACCTAGTTATGGAGGTACCATAACCATAACATTAGAGGCACTGATGTTATGACTTCACCACGGTGGAGTGATTGCTCGTGGTGTCCCTTCAGTTTTTGGCCATTTATATTATATTTATCATGTGGGGCGTATGGGTGCATCCTAGATACTTGTTTTCAGTCAGGATTTCATGGTGAATGTGGTGTGTGCCTTGCATCCTTCACAAGGAGTTGATCCCTCCTACCCAAAAACCAGTATATTAAATTAGAGGAAGCCCCTCTAATTTACATGATGAGGTCACCCCTCTAAGTATTCATGCACGGTGTATTTTCATGACCTATATTGGCTAATGGTAAAATACGTTAAAGAGTTTTTACAAGATTAACATAAGGCGTTTCAAACTATAAAACCAGTTTTATGAACATGTTCCAGGTTTTCCAGGACTTATACAATTCCGCTGGTATTAAGTCTCTATTATGTTTTAGTCACTTATACTATGTCTATATCCGTGCACTGAGCGTTTTGCTCAGCCGTTACTTTCCTTTCCATGTCCCAAAACGGGAGGTACCCTAGGAAAGACTCGAGCATTTGGAGGACGTGCGTAGGATGGAAGCTGCTAAAGACTTATTTTCCTTTTTGCCTTCATATACTTATGCTTGTTTAGTCTTTCATTCATTTCTTTTGCTTTATTATGTTTTGGGCTTATGTTTGGGAACCGATGTTTGATTCCGGTTATACCTATGGTCATGTAATGTTTTATACATTTATCCTTGTATGCTTTGATGACACGTCATAATTACGCGTGACATTCTATTATCAAAATGGGGTGTTACAATTATGGTATCAGAGCCAAGGCTTCGACCTTTAGGCTCAAAAACTCAACCTGTGACTAGTGGGTAGTCACCAGGAGCTTCCTAAGCCAACGTCTGTTATCCTACGTATTGATGTTTTCAGCGCATTGTTGTTTTAACCATGATGTTTTCAGCACCTTGAGGTTTTAACCTTGATGTTTTCATCGATATCGTTTTACTAATATGGATGGACAACCGCCATTCATATGTAGTTATGTGTCATTGTTTCATGCATAACGTTCCTCGTGAATTGTGGCTATGTGAACTGAACCCCAATAGTTCATAATTAGTAACATAAAATTTTTTCTGATAAGTTTTAACAAATGAGTTTCATTTATTTATGTTTCATGTATCATTGTTGCAGGAATTATGACTAAGTAATGGTTGGTACAGGACTGGCCCTATTTAGTCGCATGTGCTTTTATCGAAACTTTTAACTTTGGGACCGACCCATAGGCGTCCCCTCGCTATGTCTTTTGTTTTAGGACCGACCCATAGGCGTCCCCTCGCACATATAAAGGTTTTATAAACTACATTACGCATTCATGCACTGTTTTTCATGCATAAAATTTTTCTCATGATTTAAATTGGCATAAAAAAATTTCATGTCCCCTTATAAGTTGTTATGTTTTTATGTCAAGTATGTTTTCATATTGTCATGGTTAACTTCAGTTTCATGCTGATTATGTTATACACTTCTTCGTGATAGATGGTTTCATGTTTCTTCATGATAATTCCGTCTTCATGTTGATTATGTTTTACGCCTCTTTTGTTATTTATGCTTTCACGTAAGACATTTTTGGACTTCATTGAATTCTACTTTCATGATAGTCATGATTGGTTTTCATTGATCATGCTGTCAGGCAAATCATCGTTGAATTTTGTGTAACCACACTTTAGCGTTTCTCTATGCAACCAGAATGAGGTATATACTGGCATTGCCAGGTTATCATGATGGTTTTCCTAACCGTTTAACCGGTATACTTTCCTTAAATCATGATAAATGATCGACCCCATACCGATCATTTCATGTATATTCCATGTGTACTCTATGTACCTTATCCCATATGCATACTTCCACTTGCTGATACTTTTCAAATTGCTGATGCCGCTCATAACTTGGAGATGTTACTAAAGGTTGATGCTGTTGACGTTCGAAGACGCTACGAGATGCGGATGCTGTTCACAACCAGGAGATCCTACAAGACGAAGACAAAGGCGTCGGAGCAAAGCAACTGGACGAGAAGATGCTTCACCATCAGACGATTTCCATCAATCATTGTCCCTAATTCTTAGTTACATGTCACACGTCATTCGGCTGTCATTTCAGCCAAATGAGTGCAAACCGGTACCAGCCGGCCACTCGGCTGAATAGTTACATGAATCACGGTCATGAGAATGACCATCATGGAACAGACAGACAGGACGATAGTAACCACTACTATGACAGCAACTATCCTAGAAATCGCAACCGAGGCTCCGGTCGCGGACGTGATCAGACATACAAATGATCAGTAGTCCAACCGATCCGCCAATCCTGGCATAATAACCTAATATTGGTAGTTCTATTCGTTTTACGTCTCGAGACACATGTCAAGACATCAGTCAAGACACATGTCTCACGTATACTTTTTGAAGACACATGTCAAGACACCAGTCAAGACATATGTAATGCTTATAGTTCCAAGACACGAGTCAAGACACATGACTCACGTTTAACTATGGAACATTTCTAAGAAATTCAGGGTACCCTACAAGGGTATATCTATTTTGTTGTGCCATGTATTAATCAGGCCACAAGAATTTCAATACCATTATCGGCGCATCAGTGAGAACTATCACATTGCGGATGTCACATTCATTTTTTTCACCATGGTTCATATATTCATGACCATGAAGGACGCCTTTCGTGTTCCCACGTATACGAAGGTTTTCCTCCAGCTTAATGATGAGATCCAAGCTGCTAACGCATTTCCTCGGACAGACACGAGATTAATTTTATCCTAATTATGTACTATGAACAGCACACCATACTACGATTCATAATTATGTACAGTAATGTTCAATCTCCTGAATACATTCAGCTTGATTTTCCATCAGGAAAATCTGTACAAATTATCTATGCTTTACAAGCATGTGCGTTGTTAGCCATGGTCGCTAAAATTTTCTAGCTGTTAGTAAGACACGACCACTTAGTCTTTTACGCATAGCCAGTTGTTTATTCCAAAATCTTCCTATACATTCTAGAAGAACTTACAAGGAGAAGGACGATACCATGAGATTATGTGTCGACTACCGTCGGCTTAAACAAATCACCATTCATGACTGTTATTCTCCTCCACGTATTGACAACATGTCCAATCGACCTTATAGTGTTAATCACTTTTCCAAGATTGAACTCATGATCATGCTGCCAACAGTGACGAATGAAACAGCAGGACATGTCCATGACTGCTATTCGTACACGACTCGGTCATGCTAGATTTATAATTTTGAATTAGTCTCATCAATGCTCCAACGGCATTATAAGAATGAGTTTCCATGAACTCATAGCAAATTCATCAGTGTTTTCATTGAGGATAACCTGATTTCTTTTAAGCCTAGAAGAAGAACAAGAAGACCATATCTGCACTATGTTGCAAATTCTATGACAAGAGAAATTCCACCCTGGAAATTTTTCCAATATCAATTTTGGTTGATTATAGTGACACGCTGGATCACATGGATTTTCATGGTTAATCTTACCATGACTCAGCTTATGCGTAAATGAGATAACCCTACATTACATTAGGTGTTATAGGAAATCCTACGCTAAGAGAAGTTTAGATTCATAGACTCAGAGTTTCGCAAACTCCTATGTATCAGGTTCGATGAAGCAAGATACAATTACGTTCATATCTTCATACCTGTCATACAAACAGGCTAAGATAGGACACCAACAGACTGGGATGTTTTCATCATCCGAAATTGTAAATTGAAATGGGACAAGATATCCACGGATTTTGGTTACCAGTTTACCGCAAACTCAGATGAAGCATGATGTTATCTGGGTTATTGCAAACAGTTTGATCAAGTCTGCAGAATCCTTACATCTGTAAGGATTTCAGAACAAACAGATTTATCGGACATGTTCCAGCCAAGGCTCATCCGATCACTTGGTAATCCCTCAGTTATTGGGTCAGACAAAGATTCGCAATTGTGCTCCTTGTTTACGTCCATGTCCTTGTTCTAAGTTCACGACTTGCTTTCGCGCTCGCGTTCATGACACTATTCACGTTCATGATCGTATCTGGGCTTATGATTTTACGTTCATTTCGTTTTGGGAAGTTTTGCAAGAACTTGAGAGACCAGACCCAAGTTTAGTATAACTCTCCATCATGAAATATACCTTTCACGTCATATTCCACGTCTCACCTGGTAGCATTTGGTGTTACCGCCATTGTATTCTATGATCACGATATGTTTCACATGTCATGTTCATTCCACGTTCCTCATATCATGCTCAAGATATGTTAAACGTATCATGGATCACGATATGTTTACTCATACTACACTCGCCATATCTCCACTGTGACAATCCGTCAATTTATGATTGATATTTTATTCTCAATATTTATTTGAAAATATTATTTTAATGTTATATTGTGAACTCACTTATTTTTGGGAAGAAATTTGGATTTACGTCTTGAATTAGCATCGACTACGTCTAAACCGGAGGATTCTACGTTACGTGCTTACGTTTACATACACCGTCTTTGGTGACAGTCCGACGTTTCAGAAAATAAATTTATCCGTGAATATTATATTGGGATTTTAAATTTGTATTGGTTCATAAACTCACAAATTTACGAGAAGAGATTAGGACTTACGATTTTATTTTAACGTCCTTTACGACTAAACCGGAAACCCTAGGATTACGTATTTACGTTTTTGAACCCGTTTTTGATGAGACAATTTTTATTGGATTCTTTTTGTGCCGTTGATTCATAATTTATAAAAAACGTTTTTCGTGAAACGACCCGAGGGCACGCAAATCGAGGAAACTAGAATCAAGGAGTACCCGTAAATTAGTGAGGTGGGACAAAATACATTATCCCACCCCACTATAGCATGGGACGGCACACATGACACCACATCAAAGATGTGGCATCATGTTAACTTGTTATTTACAAGTGTAAGCCAAAGCTTACACTTTAAGCTACCATCTAACTAAAACCACTAGCTACACACATACCATCATTTCACTCATGCAAACAATCTCAAAATCCTCTCAACCACATCACCATTGTCGTCCACTTTAAAGAACAAACACCCCTTTTTGATCTTTTCTAGCCACAAAATACTTGTTATCTAGCTCTATCATGGACTTACCTTGAAGCCTTGATCATTTGGTGGCCATTTTAACAACAAAGGAGGTGATTTGCTTTTGTCTTAGGGATGATTTCTCAACTTATATTCTTGGTGTTTGATGATCTTGGAGTTACATTTGGTGTTCATCAAGTTTTTGTCTTCCAAAAACAAGATATACTCTTGGTTGGTAAAGAAGATCATCCTCTCCATTTTCTCTTGTTTATTTTTGTAAAGATCAAATGTATTTTCTTTTTTTTTGTATATGTATATGATGAATATATGATGATAAAAATGTTGTGTGGGGATCAAGTGTTGATAAATATGCTTAAAAAGGTTAATAACCATAAGAAACAAGGCTAAAATCATGATTAATTTGTTGGCTGTATAAAAACAGTATGTAACTAAAATTTGAACTGATAAACTTGCATGGTAGAATACATTTACAGTAAGTACAAGATGTTATACACATGTGAGAGTTGGCCATTCAATGGAATCATTATAATGAGTGAGATATGATCAAAACAAGATGAGTGTTCTAATCTGAATAAGTTGTTTTGTAGGGACTGTTAAGGCTAGATAAACTTAAAATGAGCAGTAGCTATAACTAAGTTAATTCTAGCACATAATATGAAGTTCATGCCACCCAAAAATGAGCTTCTAATTCATTGTAGAACTCTAGATATGATAAAAATGGTGAAGATGAAAATAAAAATCAGATTTTGAAGAATTAATGTTTATTACTATTATATAAGCACTCAAAATTATATTGTATAAAATGTAAAATTAAAACCCACTAACTTATGAATTTTATTTATATAAATATGTAAAAGGTTAAATAAATGGATAAATTATAAAAATGGTAGTGGAATAATATTTATAAGTTATAAAAACTATAAACTTGATTTTTACGACTTTTTCGGCTATTACCTAAAAATTAACGTTTTTGTTAAATAAAACTTAGAAGGTTGGACCCGTCTAATGTGAACTTTATAAAACTTTTATACTGATATATAAACATATATAACAAGTAAAAACCGATAAAACCTGAACTATATAACAAACGGACATTAACATACTAAGTTAACATTATTGGACTAATAATACAACAAAATGGACTAAAACACTTATAAACTTATTTATTGGGCTTAACCCATTTGGGCCCAACATGTAAAGTACAAATACTGATAATACAAGTATGAAATGGATTAATAAGAGTTAAAGAACTTATGATAAGTTTATTGGACTTAAAATATGTAAATAGGTAAAACTAGTAAACTAGTATAAAAGTTATCGACACATAACACTAAAATGAGTAAACGAGAATATGTAAACCCACTTGATCATCATATATATATAAAATCATCATATGTATTCATAATTGTTATTTATAAAGTCATTGGACATGAGTCTAAGACGAGTATTATTTGTCTAGGTTTCCGTGATTGAAGCACGTACCGTACATCAAAATCGCTGATAATCGCCTTCCCACATCAACGTGAGTTCATAGCCTCGCACTCTTTTAAATGTTTTTATGAAATGTTTTATAAACCCGCGAGGGAGATAACATGTTAGTTTTTATAAAATAGGACACCATTTGTCCCGATTGTTTGTTTATTGATTTGGACCAGAATGATTGTATGACCCGATGAATGATTAAATGACCCGATAGATGAAATTAAATGGATTATTAAAGTTAGGCTATGTCACTAAAAGTCCCATTAGCATGAATTGTGAACTACCAGGATTTGGTAGACTCTTATGCATATAATAGTACTATTTGGGGACGATCACCCCAGTTCGCGCCTTGACGGTTGATCCCCGTCATGCCACATTGATTGGTAAGCGAATTTATGTATGAGAAGATTTCCATAGCGTGACCTTTGTGACGACACACTAATTTAGATGGGAAAATTGAGTATCGGGTTAGCTACCCGTTGTTTGGTTTAGTAAGGTAACAATGTCATGCGGCTTATAATAATCCAGTTAACAAAATACTACTATACGCCCCGAATTACGATGTATTGCCTGACTAGCAATACAGGGTCATACTATTGATTTTATGTTCGTGTTTTGGTTTTATATAACCATATTCATATAACGGTTTTTATTTAATCTATACAACGTTTTAGAACGTATTGAATGATATTTTTACGACATTGGTTCGTATAATGGTTTGAAGGCAAATGCCTATATTATGATTTTTGATAAGGATTTGTATAAAATGACTTTGGCTATTTTATGGCCTATTACAAAGATTTGTACAAAATGATTTTCGGTAATAATTTTATACCGATGTTATATTGATGGATTTCATTAAACTCTATGAATTCACTCGGCGTTATCGCTGACCTTTTCTTTTAACATGTTTTATCTCAGGTACTTGAAGGTAATTCTCGGGAAAACAACAAGAATTCATGGCCCGCACCTAAATACTTATTTCCATTCAAATACTTTGTAAAACCTGTATGAAATATAATGACTTGGGACTTATGTAACTTTGATATTTATGAATGGAAATGCTTTATTAATAAACGACGCGATTTTTATGCGTTGTCTATGATGTGAGTAATGTGATATCCCGTAACACCAACTAGTCTTCCGCTGTATTGAGTTGTATAAATTTGGGGGTGTTACAGTTTGGTGTCAGAGCTCTCGTTATAGAGAACGAAAGATTTTTAAAACCAAGGTTTTTAATAAAACATTTCAAAATCTTTTAACTATAAATATTTTTCTAAAAATGTCTAAAAATCTTTTGACTATAACGCTGCCGAAGAATTCCCGAGTTACCGACAAGGCCAGACTAAGAAGTGTTATTTTAATATATATATAACTTGGATTATATATATATATATGATGTAATTTTATTACATGACTGTTTGATGATTATTTCTATATTTATACGAGGTATTTATACGACGTAGATTGTCACAAGAAACCCTAATTCTCCTAGCAAATCACTCGAAGCTATTCTCGTAGGAATTCTAGCTATCCTAGATCTAAACCAAGTTATGGATATTTATGATCCCAACAAAATGGTTGATATTCGTAGAAATGCAGATATTAGTTGATTACGATATTAAGGAAGAATTGGCGAGATTAAATCTGATATCAATGTCATGATGATCTTTCCTTATAGAATGGAGTTTGACAAAACGTTACCACCTAGAAAGATGTCATCTGATTCGTTGTCATCCAATTCTTAAATTTGAAATCGAAAGGGTGAATGTTGCACTTGAGGCTGTCATTGGAACCATTACCAAAAAGCCTCATGCCACTAGTACCTTTCCGAGAAATCTGATTGAATGTATGAGCCATCTCATACTAGTGACTCATTTGATAATTGTTGTTGTAGGAGCTATAGGATTGGAAATTAAGTGTTGATCATATCAATCTTTTATTGCCCTATTAAGGTTTATAAATAAAGTTGAAAGTATTGGAAAATGAGGTAGGATATTGAATTGAGTACAAAATTTGTTGAAACTTGAATAAAGTAAAATTTAACCCGAATGGAATAAGAAATTGTTAAGAAGAATTCGTTAAGTTCTGTGATTGAATTATAAGGTTTTAATTGATTGTTGATTCGTGTTAAGGGTTGTTCCTAGGCCATTGTCCACTAATGAGGATGCCCAGTGTCCAACAAATAAATCTAAGAAATCTTCTTCTAAATGGGGACCGATGGATCTTTCGGGACATGTGGAACACCTAATGACTCTTCTAGATTAGTATTCATTGTGGTATCTTTTGAAATTAATCCCTAACTTAACCGAGACATCAGTTGGTAGGATGAGTTCTTGGAATTGTATGACATAGTGACACATGATGTGTTACGGTACAATTTGACTTGTTTGTGATTAATGAAAAGACTACCTTTGATTGCTAAATTCTACATGTATCGATGATATCTATCTTTTATTGCTTCTTCCTAATGCTCACATTAGTGATGCAACCATTGAGCAAGTACTCATCTTGATTTGAGTTACGTTGTGAATCATTCTTCGTGAGTGCCATCGAGGTCATGAACTTCATGATTATTTGGCTAAACTCATTTCCTATCATATTGTAGTTAAGTTCTTGGTGAACAACTCTTCATCACTCTTTTGTAGATCACACATTGTTTTTATAAGTTAAAACAATATCCCTTGAGAAAAATTGGGTTTTCATCACCATATAGATTATATAAAGTGAGACTTATAAATAATCGTTATCGAAATGAAGTTGTTTATAAAACACCTTGGAAAACTTAATTGTTTTCATAACAAAGAAAATCTTTGTAAATTTATTTTTGGTTCTTATTAATAATTAAGCATGAAAATGTTTTTATTATAAACATGATGATAAAATTTTGACGAACTGAGTATTGCATCGTTAATATTGAAATTGTATATAGTTGCACGCCTACATACAATTTGGAATGGACCATGCAAGACTGATTAGTTGTCACCATAAAACTAATGAATAAACACTACATTTTCTTTGAAGATTGTGAAAGATTAAATTTTATGAGATCTGCAAGAAGTGAAATAGGGACATAGTGTTAGGGACACCTACATATGTGCCTGTAGCATCTATTCTTATGAGTCGAATTTACTCATATGTGGATAATGTCTTCATTAACAATTGACATTCCCTCTTTTTCCAATTCTCCAGTGGTGAGATTCTTAGGAAATGTATATGATTACCGAGTGTTGATACCCGACTGGATGTATCGACGTTCCTATCATTTCTTATGATTTGATTTCATTTGAATGACCTGGGTAACGATCCGAGGAGCTTTTGAATGCGTACTCAAATTATGAAAACATGGGATATACTCATATTCGTTAAACGTTTTCGTCTGTATCTGATTTGAAATTCTCTCGCATAGATTATGCGTTGACCTTAATCTTTTAATGGTAGTTATGTCTCCATATATCCTTGAATTTGTGAAGGATTATAAATTATTATTAGTCTTTTGAGAAGTTCACATCTTATCAACGGTGATGAAACTGGAAAGTTGATAATTCCAGTAGAATGGATTGATTGATTATGACATGACGACATTGTCTTATATGATGGGAACTCGAATAGAATTCCCCTAAATGATAAGATGTTGATTATCAAAAGTGATCTAAATAATTCTTGATGGATGACCATATCCTGCATTTAGACTTGAAAATTATACCGTGAATGGTTGTGAATTAGTCATAGATATTATAATCTAGAAAGAACCTAATATGAATTTATTAAGAAGATGTTTCTGTTATCTGAAACTTTAGTAAGTATTTGTTGGTGAATTACCTAGACTTTTGCCATTAAGGCAGATTGAAATTGGTATTGATTATATTCCCGGTGCTGCACCTGTGGCATGTGCACTGTACGTCAGCACCATCTGAATTAAAGGAATTACCGTACAACTGAGAAAGTTGTCGGAGAAATATTTTATTCTACCGAGCTCGTCATTATGAAGAGCTATGGTGTTATCATTCCTTATATTTATAGATTACTGTGAACTGAGTAAATTGACAATCGAAAACGATATCCATAACTCGAAATGGAAGATTTGTTCGATCATTTACAAGGTTCTAGCGTATGTTTTAAAGATTTGATCCATGGAATGGTTATCATCAACTTCGCATCCGCGAAGAAGATTATGAATTCCAATCACTACATCCAGAACTTGTAATGAACATTGTGAGATTTACGTGATGTCGTTTGGATTGACCGACGCACATGTAGCATTCATAAATTTGGTGAATCACGTGTGTAGGCTGTAATTTGATAAATTCATGCTCGTGATCATTAAGGACCATTTATTTGTTTATTTATAAGAATAAGAATGAGTTAATAATTAGTTATAGACTGCCCTAAATTGGTCGAACAATAAAAAATTGTACCTTGAATATTTAACATGTGATGAAAGACTTAATCCTTTACATAAAATGACCATTTGACTAATAATGGTAAGATATATATATATATACACATATATATATATATATATATATATATATATATATATATATATATATATATATATATATATATATATATATATATATATATATATATATATATATATATATATATATATATATATATATATATATATATATATATATATATATATATATATATATATATATATATATATATATATATGTATATATATATATATATATATATATATATTGACTCTTCAAAAATTAGAAGTCATTTAGGACTTTGGGTTTTACCAAAAAGAAAATGGAAATATGTTTTAACAAATGTTTTAACAAATGTTTTAACAAAGGATTTTTAAGGGATTATTCCCTTATACACAAATCATTTAACTAAACTTCTGTTTAGGGGTAAATGTTTGTGTGTACTTCTAGACAACCTGAGAGGAATTGAGGAAACCATTTAAACCATGACTTAAAATTTGAAACGATAATTTAGGCTTTCCAACTAAGAAAATTTGACCAAAATATAAACAAAGATTTTTCGAACATTTACGAATCCTATTAATTATTTTTAAATCAACCAAAAATCGTGTTAATTAAATTAAAAATTATTTTGAACATTTTTCATATAATTGGACGGACTAAGAAATTTAAAATCTTTACGTTTACGTTTCATAAAAATTGAATATTTACTATTTAATTAGTCATAATAATTATCGATGCTTTAGACATCGGATTAAGCAAAACTGATAAAAATGATAGCTGAAACGAAACTGAAACTTAGAAAATATGAAGAAAGGTGAACGTAATTACTGACACATTATGTAGAAAAGATAAAGAACCAATTAGGACATGTTCCTTAGTAATGAATGTGCAAAATAAATTGCTGAACAATTTAAAAATAGCTGATGTTTGTAAAAAGAGATAATATAGATAATAAAAAGGGGTTCGCGGCTAATGTAAACCATTAGAATTAAGAAACCGATGGCGTTAAATGTTTTAAAGACCACTTGTGATTGTCTAAATATGGATATTTTGAGATGTAGTCATCTTGTAAGTATAAGTATTCTATTCTTGTCATTTCTGATTTAATGTATCATTATCAGAAGAAGTTGTACTAATGACAAATTATGAAGGCAGACATCGCCTCATACATTAGTAAACGTCTAACTATTGCAAAGGTCATCATCTAAATTTAATTCGATTTGGGTCATCGTCGACAGACTAACCAAATCTGCTAATATCATCCTGTTAATGATAGAATCTTGATGAAGAAATAGACTCTTTATTTTTAAAGGAGTTGTGTAAACATGGTGTGCATGTATCGATCATCTCTATCAAGATCCTCGCTTCGCATTGAATTTCTAGAGATTTGCTCAAAAGTCATTAAGAACGAATCTTGATGAGAGTACTGTGTACCACCCCAATCGAAGGGATGAGGTAAAGTGAAGATACAAAATACTATAAGCGTTGTTCTATGTTTGAATGATTGACCTTTGGTAATAGACCATATAATTGTTTTCCTTTGGAGAGATTATCATTGATAATTATCGAGTTAGTATCGAGATCGACTCTTGTTAGGATCTATATTAGAGCATCTGTAAGCAGGAGTTGGGATGAAGACACCCGACAAACACCCATTGTGAGTTGGACATGTCTTTTAGGTTTAAGGTTTCCTATGATGGCGAACCTAACCTTACAAAATACTCGACCCGCGAGACCTGAAATGATTGTTGAAATTAGGATCTGACTATTGACTGCCGGTAGTGGGCAAGAGGTTATATGAATATGAAATGTAGATCTTGAAGTGCCAGATGGGTAGCGAAGTTATGCCAAAATTTTAACCATGAAAAATGAACTGATGATCTGGAAGATCATGGGATATAAGTCCCCGTTGTATGGGACCATTGAGATGATGTAAAAAGATTGGTTTGAAAGGCATATAAGCTGGATCTACCCTAGGACTTCAAGGACTGCGTGAATTATGTTTCATATATCGAACTTGATTAAATATCTATCAAGTGAAAATCTGATTGTTTCTTAGTAATGTTTAGATCGGCGAAAAGTTGCATTCATCAAAAACCCGTGAACATCATGGATAGAGAAAGTAAGTCAACATTAAGCCTGATCTTATTCCCGTAGTCATGTCTGATGAAACTCGCGTATTGTAATTAATTACACTTGTGATAAAAGACCGAATGTGGAGGAAATACCCACATGGCTTTAACTCTATAAGAAGCGAGTAGTAAGGTAAGATGATCTTTGAGGACAAAGATCCTTTTTAGGGGTAAATGCTGTGACAATCCGTCAATTTATGATTGATATTTTATTCTCAATATTTATTTGAAAATATTATTTTAATGTTATATTGTGAACTCACTTATTTTTGGGAAGAAATTTGGATTTACGTCTTGAAGTAGCATCGACTACGTCTAAACCGAAGGATTCTACGTTACGTGCTTACGTTTACATACACCGTCTTTGGTGACAGTCCGACGTTTCAGAAAATAAATTTATCTGTGAATATTATTTTGGGATTTTAAATTTGTATTGGTTCATAAACTCACAAATTTACGAGAAGAGATTAGGACTTACGATTTTATCTTAACGTCCTTTACGACTAAACCGGAAACCCTAGGATTACGTATTTACGTTTTTGAACTCTGTTTTTAATGAGACAATTTTTATTGGATTCGTTTTGTGCCGTTGATTCATAATTTATAAAAACGTTTTTCGTGAAACGACCCGAGGGCACGCAAATCGAGGAAACTAGAATCGAGGAGTACCCGTAAATTAGTGAGGTGGGACAAAATACATTATCCCACCCCACTATAGCATGGGACGGCACACATGACACCACATCAAAGATGTGGCATCATGTTAACTTGTTATTTACAAGTGTAAGCCAAAGCTTACACTTTAAGATACCATCTAACTAAAACCACTAGCTACACACATACCATCATTTCACTCATGAAAACAATCTCAAAATCCTCTCAACCACATCACCATTGCCGTCCACTTTAAAGAACAAACACCCTTTTTGATATTTTCTAGCCACAAAATACTTGTTATCTAGCTCTATCATGGAGTTACCTTGAAACCTTGATCATTTGGTGGCCATTTTAACAACAAAGGAGGTGATTTGCTTGTGTCCTAGGGCTTATTTCTCAACTTATATTCTTGTTGTTTGATGATGTTGGAGTTACATTTGGTGTTCATCAAGTTCTTGTCTTCCAAAAACAAGATATACTCTTGGTTGGTAAAGAAGATTATCCTCTCCATTTTCTCTTGTTTATTTTTGTAAAGATCAAATGTATTTTATTTCTTGTTGTATATGTATATGATGAATATATGATGATAAAAATGTTGTGTGGGGATCAAGTGTTGATAAATATGCTTAAAAAGGTTAATAACCATAAGAAACAAGGCTAAAATCATGATTAATTTGTTGGCTGTATAAAAACAGTATGTAACTAAAACTTGAACTGATAAAACTGCATGGTAGAATCCATTTAAAGTAAGTACAAGATGTTATACACATGTGAGAGTTGGCCATCCAACGGAATCATTATAATGAGTGAGATATGATCAAAACAAGATGAGTGTTCTAATCTGAATAAGCTGTTTTGTAGGGACTGTTAAGGCTACATAAACTTAAAATGAGCAGTAACTATATCTAAGTTAATTGTATCACATAATATGAAGTTCATGCCACCCAAAACTGAGCTTCTAATTCATTTTATAACTCTAGATATGATAAAAATGGTGAAGATGAAAATAAAAATCAGATTTTGAAGAATTAATGTTTATTACAATTATATAAGGAATCAAAATTATATTGTATAAAATGTAAAATTAAAACCCACTAACTTATGAATTTTATTTATATAAATATGTAAAAGGTTAAATAAATGGATAAATTATAAAAATGGTAGTGGAATAATATATATAAGTTATAAAAACTATAAACTTGATTTTTACGACTTTTTCGGCTATTACCGAAAAATTAACGTGTGTTAAATAAAACTTAGACGGTTGGACCCGTCTAATGTGAACTTTATAAAACTCATATACTGATATATAAACATATATAACAAGTAAAAACCGATAAAACCCGAACTATATAACATACGGACATTAACGGACTAAGTTAACATTATTGGACTAATAATACAACAAAATGGACTAAAACACTTATAAACTTATTTATTGGGCTTAACCCATTTGGGCCCAACATGTAAAGTACAAATACTGATAATACAAGTATGAAATGGATTAATAAGAGTTAAAGAACTTATAATAAGTTTATTGGACTTAAAATATGTAAATAGGTAAAACTAGTAAACTAGTATAAAAGTTATCGACACATAACACTAAAATGAGCAAACGAGAATATGTAAACCCACTTGATCATCATATATATATAAAATCATCATATGTATACATAATTGTTATTTTTATAAAGTCATTGGACATGAGTCTAAGACGAGTATTATTTGTCTAGGTTTCCGTGATTGAAGCACGTACCGTACATCCAAATCGCCGATAATCGCCTTCCCACATCAACGTGAGTTCATAGCCTCACACTCTTTTAAATGTTTTTATGAAATGTTTTATAAACCCGCGAGGGAGATAACATGTTAGTTTTTATAAAATAGGACACCATTTTTCCCGATTGTTTGTTTATTGATTTGGACCCGAATGATTGTATGACCCGATTGTATGACCTGATAAATGATTAAATGACCCGATAGATGAAATTAAATGGATTATTAAAGTTAGGTTATCTCACTAAAAGTCCCATTAGCATGAATTGTGAACTACCGGGATTTGGTAGACGCTTATGCATATAATAGTACTATTTGGGGACGATCACCCCAGTTCGCGCCTTGACGGTTGATCCCCGTCGTGCCACATTGATTGGTAAGCGAATTTATGTATGAGAAGATTTCCATATCGTGACCTTTGTGACGACACGCCAATTTAGAGGGGCAAATTGAGTATCGGGTTAGCTACCCGTTGTTTGGTTTAGTAAGGTAACAATGTCATGCGGCTTATAATAATCTAGTTAACAAAATACTACTATACGCACCGAATTATGATGTATTGCCTGACTAGCAATACGGGGTCATACTATTGATTTTATGTTCGTGTTTTGGTTTTATATAACCATATTCATATAACGGTTTTTATTTAATCTATACATCGTTTTAGAACGTATTGTATGATATTTTTACGACATTGGTTCGTATAATGGTTTGAAGGCAAATGCCTATATTATGATTTTTGATAAGGATTTGTATAAAATGACTTTGGCTATTTTATAGCCTATTACAAAGATTTGTACAAAATGATTTTCGGTAATAATTTTATACCGATGTTATATTGATGGATTTCATTTAACTCTATGAATTCACTCGGCGTTATCGCTGAGCTTTTCTTTTAACATGTTTTATCTCAGGTACTTGAAGGTAATTCTCGGGAAAAACAACAAGAATTCATGGCCCTCACCTAAATACTTATTTCCATTCAAATAATTTGTAAAACCTGTATGAAATATAATGACTTGGGACCTATGTAACTTTGATATTTATGAATGGAAATGTTTTATTAATAAACGACGCGATTTTTATGCGTTGTCTATGATGTGAGTAATGTGCTATCCCCTAACACCAACAAGTCTTCCGCTGTATTGAGTTGTATAAATTTGGGGGTGTTACATCCACGTAGCACGTTCAAAAATTTTCACGTATCACGTTCAAAAATTTTCACGTACTACGTTTCTTTATGTCTCGCGCATCGTTTCTAGTTATCAGTTAAATCAGATTGTTTTGCATCGTAACGTTTCAGTTACCCTAACACGTTAACTCTTATTTTCCTCGATCGAATTTAGGAGATCTACTTTCCGTTGATAACCAAGAATTTCTTCGTATTCTAAGTCAAGGTCAGGAGGACCAAGATTTATCATTAGTGTCAAGATCTTCTGAAGGAACCGTTCCAAGAGGGAGACCACTTGGAAACGGACAAGTTCATCCGGACTTTTATCCGTTTTTCTCTTATCAATTGTGTATGTCCTTTCAGTCACGTCACGTTCCATGTCTTTTCAAGACATGTCATGTTCCACGTTCCTTCTACCAGGTCACCAGTACGTTCATTAATCTTACATACCTCTCTATTGATTCGGGTATGTTCCCCTTTCAGTTACGTTATCTATAATTCGGGGACGAATTATTCTTTTTAGGGGGGGAAGATTTGTAAAACCCACATGCTTCTACCATCAATAGTACCCTTAAGATCGTACGTACGAGATTAAAACTTTCCTTTTATAGTACGATTAAGTTTACGTGTTAGGATTTTACGTATTACGTACGTGTTAGAACACGATAAGTATTTATTACGTACGAATACACAATAATTAATTAAACAATATATAATCACGAACATGCGATCATGAAATAATGAACGTAATTTAATCACGAGCTAATATTTTACGTATATATATTTATTACGAACACGAATAAATATATTATGTCACGATCGATAACTAAATAAATCACGTAAACTACGTAACACGTAAACACGAACATTTAACACGATTAATATTATTACGTATATTTAATTAACGCGACAAGTAATCACGTAAATAATATTTACGTTTAAACACGTATAACGGTAACTATGAAAATGTATGACTTATTAAATACATGATCACGCGTAACGTTTTAGCTAGTCGCGTATTAATTAAATAAAGAAGTAAAATGTTTTCGGGCCGTTGTAGACAAATAAAAAAAGGAAGGACTTGGGCTCAAAGCCCAAGTGTAATGTTGAGGCGTGTATAACCAAAACAAACGATGGGGGTATTTTTATTTTTGGACAAAAGAAGAAAACATTCTAAAAACCCTAAAACTAAATGCAGCCGTGTGTTTTCTCCTTGCCTCCTTTTCTGCCGATGGTTAAACACCAGGGATCAAAGGCAGACGCGTTTGGATGCAAGTAATCGAGATGATATGTGTGTTTTCTAAACCCTAAACGACATGTAAGTGAAAACCCTAATTCATTCTATTTTCTTTTCTTTCAATCCGATTTCATGGGTGTTTAAACATGTTCAGACAATAAATTGATGGGGGGTTTCATTTGTCTGTTTGTTGGATTCGAAAGGCACACAAACCGAGACTCATATGAGTCTCGGTGATGAATAAATTGCACCAGCCGCAACCCTAATTAGGGTTTTGGGCTGGATTGTGCTACCAGTGGGAATCCCGCAGGGGTGTTTGTACTAACAGTGGGAACCCACGGCTGGCAGGATTAGCCAGTCGGTGGGAGTTGTAAACAATCATGGGAAACGCAAGGCGGCCAAGGGCAACTGGCAGAGTTAAGGGTGCGTTTGAAAGTGGGTTTTAAATAGGTTTAAGGGTGTGTTTGGTTAACAGTTTATTAACTTTAAGGGGCTGTTTGGTTCGGCTTATTTATAATACATAACACGAGGTTCACGTTTAAAATTATTAAGACACGGGTTCGGTTTTCGACGCATTTTAATAAAATAATACAAGAGTACGTGTTATTATTTTTACAAGTTAATTAGCTTTACATGTTTATTTATCTACGAGTTAATTAAATTAATTTAACATGCTAGGTTATTAATTTAATTAAAACATGGACTTAGGTTATTATTATTAATTAATAATACATGATTTTAACCTAAGTAATTATTTATTTTAAATTAGACTAAGTAATTAATTAATTATTAAAACCATGACTTATAATTAATTAATTCTCATGACTTAGGTTATATTAATATAATTAATAATACATGTTTTAACCTAAGTAATTATATCTTATTTAATTAAATCACATTATATTTAATTAAATACTTTTAACCTATAGTTTATTTAAATTACATGTAATAATTCATAAACTATACATTATATCATTATGACTTAGAAAATAATCCGGAAAACACTTAGCTTATATTATTAGCTTAATTAACCAGCTTATTTCTATTTATGGAAACTTTCTATTTTTAGAAACTTATTTAATTAAGGCAGCTAATCTATTTATGGAAACTTTCTATTTTTAGAAACTTATCTATTTTAAGCAATAATACTATTTTTGGAAACTTTCTATTTTTGGAAACTTTCTATTTTTGGAAACTTTCTATTTTTGGTAACTATCTATTTTTGGAAACTTTCTATTTTTGGAAACCTGATATTTTTAGAAAGTTACTTATTATTACATAGCGAGTATAATAATACAAGAAATGCAAGTAATACTTAAACAGAATATCCAGAATACACGATAAATACAGTATAACGTTAAAATCAGTAAAACATGACATGAACATATAAAATAAGCTAAGACGTAACATTTAACCAGTTACGTACTCAGTGATCATATACTTATACACGTATGTATTTATGTAGCATTAGTGATACCAGAGTAGGACTCTTTTCCGTTCGTCTTCTTCGTTCACTTGACATAAGGTACGGATTCCCGTCCTTTCAGTATGGACATTCTTTCCTTATTAGGATTCTCCGTATGCATCCAATTGTTTTCCCCAGTATATGTTTTATGTGTTTTGAATTGCTTATGTTTAATTAGAATACCTAAAGCCATATACATGCATGACCAGTTTCACCTAGTTATGAAGGTACCATAACCATAACATTAGAGGCACTGATGTTATGACTTCACCACGGCGGAGTGATTGCTCGTGGCGTCCCCTAAATTTTTGGCCATTTATATTATATTTATCATGTGGGGCGTATGGGTGTATCCTAGATACATGTTTTCAGTCAGGATTTCATGGTGAATGTGGTGTGTGCCTTGCATCCTTCACAAGGAGCTGATCCCTCCTACCTAAAATCCAGTATATTAAATTAGAGGCAGACCCTCTAATTTGCATGATGAGGTCACCCCTCCAAGTATTCATGCACGGTGGATTTTCATGACCTATATTGGCTAATGGTAAAATACGTTAAACAGTTTTTACAAGATAAACATAAGGCTTTTCAAACTATAAAACCAGTTTTATGAACATGTTCCAGGTTTTCCAGGACTTATACAATTTCGCTGCTATTAAGTCTCTATTATGTTTTAGTCACTTATACTATGTCTATATCCGTGCACTGAGCGTTTTGCTCAGCCGTTACTTTCATTTCCATGTCCCAAAACGGCAGGTACCCTAGGAAAGACTCGAGCATTTGGAGGACGTGCGTAGGATGGAAGCTGCTAGAGACTTCTTTTCTTTTTTGCCTTCATATACATATGCTTGTTTAGTCTTTCATTCATTTCTTTTGCTTTATTATGTTTTGGGCTTATGTTTGGGAACCGATGTTTGATTCCGGTTATCCCTATGGTCATGTAATGTTTTATACATTTATCCTTGTATGCTTTGATGACACGCCATAATTACGCGTGACATTCCATTATCAAAATGGGGTGTTACAGTAAACTTGTCTAACCTCTATTATTTTACGGGTACTCATCGATTCTAGTTTCCTCGATTTGCGTGCCCTCGGGTCGTTTTAAGAAAAACGTTTTTATTAATTATGAATCAACGGCACAAAAACAATCTAATAAAAATTGTCTCATAAAAAACGGAGTTCAAAAACGTAAATACGTAATCCTAGGGTTTTCGGTTTAGTCGTAAAGGACGTTAAATTAGGCACGTAAGTCCTAATCTCTTCTCGTAAATTTGTGAGTTTATGATCCAACACAAATTAAAATCCCAAAATAACATTCAAGAATAAATTTATTTTCCTGAAATGTCGGATTATCACCAACACAGTGTATGTAAACGTAAGCACGTAACGTAGAATTCTCCGGTTTAAACGTAGTCGATGCTACTTCTAGCCGTAAACCCAAATTTCTTCCCAAAAATGAGTGAGTTCATAATATAACCTTAAAATAATGTTTTTAAATAATACTTGAGAATAAAAATATCAACCATAAATTGACGGCTTGTCACAACATTTACCCCTAAACAGGATCTTTGTCCTCAAAGATCAATTTATATTACTACTCGCTTCTTATAGAGTTAGAGCCATGTGGGTATTTCCTCCACATTCGGTCCTTTCTCACAAGTGTAATTCATTACAATACGCGAATTTCACCAAACATAACTACGGGAATACGATCAGGTTTAATGTTGGCTTACTTTCTCTATCCATGATGTTCACGGGTTTTTGATGAATGCAACTTTTCGCCGATCTAAATTTTATCAAGAAGTAATCAGATTTTCACTTGATAGACATTTTATCAAGTTCGATATACGAACATAATTCAAGCAGCCCTTGAAGTCCTAGGGTAGATCCAACTCATATGCTTTTCAAACCAACTTTTTTTATTATCTCAATGGTCCCATACAACGAGGACTTATTTCCCATGATCTTTCAGATCATCAATTCATTTTTCCATGGGGAAAATTTTTGGCATAACTTCGCTACCCATCCTGCACTTCAAGATCTACATTTCATATTCACATAACCTCCTGCCCACTACTGGCAGTTAATAATGAGATCCTAATTTCAACAAACATTTCAGGTTTCACAGGTCAGGTATTTTGTAAGGTTAGGTTTGTCATCATATGCAACCTTAATCCTAAAAGACATCTCCAACTCGCAATGGGTGTATGTCGGGTGTCTTCATCCCAACTCCTGCCTATAGATGCTCTTTATATAGATCCTCACAAGATTCGATCTCGATCCTAATACGATAATTATCAATGATAATCTCTCCAAAGGAAAACCGATTATGCGGTTCATTACCAAAGGTCAATCATTCAAACATAAAACAAGACTTCTAGTGTTTTGTATCGTTACTTTGCCTCGTCCCTTCGATCGGGGTGGTAAATAGTACTCTCATCAAGGTTCGTTCCCAATGACTTCTGAGCAAATCTCTAGAAATTCGATGTGAAGTGAGGATCTTGATGGAGATGATCGATACAGGCACACTATGTTTACACAACTCCCTTAAATACAAAAGAGTCAATATCATCATCTAGAGTCTATCATTAATAGAAATGATATTAGCAGATTTGGTCAGTCTGTCAACGATGACCCAAATCGAATCAAATTCAGATGATGACCTTTGCAATAGTTAGACGTTTACTAATGTATGAGGCGATGTGTGCCTTCATAATTTGTCATCATTACAACTTCTTCAGATAAAGATACATTAAATCAAAAATGACATGAATAGAATACTTAATCTTATGAGATTCCAACATGACTAAATCTCAAATCTCCATATTTAGGCAACGACAAGTGGCCTTTAAAGCATTTATCGCCATCGGCTTCCCAATTCTAATAGTTCACATTAGCCGCGAACCCCTTTAATTATCTATATTATCCTTTTTACAAGCATCATCTATATTTTAAATTGCTCGTAAATTTATTTTGCACAGTCATTATTAAGGAACACATCCTAATTGATTATTTATCCTTTCTACATAATGTGTCAGTATCTACATCTACCTTTCCTGATGAAGTAATTATCATGACCACAATTCACTCAGAAATTCTTTCTTTATATTTTCTAAGTTTTAGTTTCGTCTCAACTATTATTTTTATCAGTTTTGCTCAATCCGATGTTTAAAGAGTCGATAAATATTAAAAGTAATTAAATAATCAATATTCAATTTTTATGAAACGTAAACGTAAAGTTTTAAATTTCTTAGTTCGACCAATTATATAAAAAAATGTTCAAAATAAATTTGAATGTAATTAACACGATTTTTGTTGATTTATCAAAAATAATTAATAAGATTCGTAAATGTTCGGAAGAAAAAAAAAATCTTTGGTTATACTTTGGTCAAAATTTTCTTAGTTGAAAACCAAAATTGTCGTTTCAAATTCCAAGTCTTGGTTTAAACGGTTTCCTGAATCCCTCTTAGGTTGACTTGAGGTATACACAAACATTTACCCCTAAAGGAGTTTAGTTAAATGATTTGGGTATAAGGGAATAATTTCTTAAAAATCCTTTGATAAATTATTTGTAAAAACATATTTCCACTTTCTTTTTGGTAAAACCCAAAGCCTTAATGGATCTAATCTTTGAAGAGTCAATTTGGATTTCATTATCTATTAATCACACGGTCAAATAATATAAAGGATTAAGTCCTTAATCACATGTTAATTATTCAAGGTACAGGTTTTCACTGCTCGGCCAACTCAGGGCAATCTATAAATGATTATTAACTCCTTCCTATTCTAATAAACAAACAGAAGGTCCTTAATGATCACAAGCATGAATTTATCAAATTACAGACTACACAAGTGATTCGCCAATTTATGGATGCTACATGTACATTGGTCGACTTCCTCTAAAGAATCTCATATTCCATACGAGTTAAATTATACTTTATTCAACTTTCAATCAACTTATACTCAATGCGATATCCTACCTCATTCTCCAATACTTTCAACCTTATTCTTAGACTTAATTTCCAATCCTATAGCTCCTTCATCAATATTTATCAAATGAGTCGATAGTATAAAATGACTCACACATTCAATTTGACTTCTCGGAAAGGTACTAGTGGCATGAGGCTTTTGGGTAAAGTCTCCAATGACAGCCTCAAGTGCAACATTCACCCTTTCGATTTCAATTTAAGAATTGGGTGACACCAAATCAGATGACACCTTTCCAGGTGGTAAGGTTTTGTCAAACTCCAATCTATAAGGAAAGATCGTCATGACATCGATATCAGATTTAATCTCCCCAATTAATCTTCAAGATCACAATCAACTAATATCAACATTTCTACGAATATCAACCATTTTGTTATGATCATAAATATCCACAACTTGGTTTAGAACTAGAATAGCCAGAATTCCTACGGCAATAGCTTCGATTGATTTGTTAGGGGAGTTAGGGTTTCTTGTGACAATCTACGTCGGATAAATACCTCGTATAAGTATTAAAATAATCATCAAACAATCATGTCATCAATTTACTATATATATATATATATATATATATATATATATATATATATATATATATATATATATATATATATATATATATATATATATATATATATATATATATATATATATATATATATATATATATATATATATATATATATATATATATATATATATATATAGATATATATATATATATATATATATATATAGATATATATATATATATATATATAGATATATATATAATCCAAGTTATATATATATTAAAATAACACTTCTCAGTCTGGCCTTGTCGGTAACTCGGGAATTCTTCGGCACCGTTATATTCAAAAGATTTTTAGACATTTTGAGAAAAATGTTTATAGTTAAAAGATTTTGAAATGTTTTATTCAAAACATTGGTTTTAAAAAAAAACTTTCGTTCTCTATAACGAGAGCTCTGGTTCCAAACTATAACACCCCCAAATATTCATACTTTAGTTCAGCGGACGAATCGTTGGTGTTACGGGATAGCACATTACTCAAATCATAGACAACGCATAAAAATCGGGTCATTTATTAATAAAGCATTTTCCATTCATGAGTATCAAATTTACATAGGTCCCAAGTCATAGTATTTCATACAATTTTACAAATAATTTGAATGGAAATTGTTATTTAAGTGCGGGCCATGAGTTCTCGTCGTCTTCCCGATAATTACCTTCAAGTACCTGAGATAAAACATGTTAAAAGAAAAGGTCAGCGAAAACGCCGAGTGAATCCATAGAGTTTAATAAAATCCATTAATATATCATCGGTATAAAATTATTACCGAAAATCATTTTGTACAATTCTTTGTCGTAGGCCACAAAATAAGCCAAAAACATTTCATACAAATCTTTGTTGTAAATCATACTATAGGCTTTTGCCTTCAAAACCATTATACGAGCCAATGTCTTAAAAACATCATACAATACGTCTTATAACGTTATATAGAGTTAAATAAAAATCGTTATATGAATATGGTTATGTAAAACCAAAACACGAACATAATATCAATAATAAGACCCCATATTGCTAGTTAGAAAATATATTGTAATTCAATGTGTATAGCAGTATTCTCGTTATTGGATTATTATAAGCTGCATGACATTGCTACCTTACTATAACAAACAACGGGTAGCTAACCCGAAGCTCATTTGCCCATCTAAAACAGCGTGTCGTCACAATAATCACGCTTATATAAATCTTCTCATACATAAATTCGCGTACCAATCAATGTGGCACGACGGGGATCAACCGTCAAGGCGCAAACTGGGGTGATCTTCCCCAAATAGTACTATTATATGCATAAGCGTCTACCAAATCTAGATAGTTCACAATTCATGCTAATGGGACTTTTAGTGGCATAACCTAACTAATAATAATTCATCTCATTTCATTCATCGGGTCATATAATCATTCATCGGGTTATACAATCATTCGGGTCCATATCAATAAGCAAACAATCGGGACAACTGGTGTCCTATTTTTATTAAAACTAACATGTTATCTCCTTCGTGGGTTTATAAAACATTTTATAAAACATTTAAAAGAGTGCGAGGTTGTGAACTCACGTTGATTGGGAAAGGTGGTTATCAGCGATTTGGATGTACGGTACGTGCTTCAATCACGGAAACCTAGACAAATAATACTCGTGTTAGACTCTTGTCCAATGACTTTATAAAAACAATGGTTATGTGTATATATATGATGATATCATATGTATGATGATGATCAAGTTGGATTTTTAGCTCTTCATACACATTATATTGTTATGTGTTAGTCAAATTTTTGACTAGTTAAACTAGTTTCAATCCAATTCCATATTTAGGCCCAATAAGCCCATAAAAGTCCAATACTTTATATTAGCCCAATTATACTTCTAATATAAGGCCTATACTCATATGTTGGGTGTGACAATCTAACATTTTCAGGTAGTAAATTATTTTCTCGTATAATATTTTGAAACTTATTTTTGTGTTGGTTGATGAACTCACAATTTACGGATTTAAATTTGGGCTTACGTGCATAATTTAACGTCCTTTACGACTAAACCGGAAACCCTAGTATTACGTATTTACGTTCTTGAACTCCGTTTTTTATGAGACAATTTTTATTATATTCGTTTGGTGTCGTTGATTCATAATTTATAAAAGCGTTTTTCGTAAAACGACCCGATGGCACGCAAATCGAGGAAACTAGAATCAAGGAATACCAGTAAATTAGTGGGATAATACAAAACAAGTTTTGCCCCACCCCACTCAAAAGGGACGACGAAACCATGACACCACACCTCATGATGTGTCAAGTTTGTAACTAACAAGTGACACTTGTTAGCTTAAGCTTAACAAGTAAGCTACTAGCTAACAAAACCACCACTAAACCAAACCATTTACACATAGCAACACATGCAAACTACTCTCAAAATCCTCTCACCCCCACTATTGCCGTCCCATATCAAGAACAAACACCCCCATTTGATCAATTTTAGCCATAAACTTTGTGTTATCTACACATATAATGAAGAAACCTTGAAGCCTTGTTGATTGGTGATCATTAAAATCAAAGGAGGTGATTTCCTTGTGTCCTAGGGATTATTTCTCAACAAATATTCTTGGTGGTTGATGATCTTGAAGATAAATTTGGTGTACCTCAAGGTGTTGTCATCCAAAAACAAGTTATAGTCTTGGTTGGTAAACAAGATCATCCTTTCCATTTTCTTTGTTATTTTTGTAAAGATCAAATGTATTTTCTTTCGTATTTTATATGTATATGATGAATATATGATGATAAAAATGTTGTGTGGGGATCAAGTGTTGATAAACATGGTTAAAAAGATGGAAAACCATATGTAAAAAGGTTAAAATCTTGCTTAATAAGTTGGCTGTATAAAAAGAGTAACTAACCAAATGATAAACTGATAAATTGGCATAGTGTAATCAATATACAGTAATTATTAGGTCTCGTACACATGTGAGAGTTGGCCATGGAATGGAATCATTATAATGAGTGAGATATGATCAAAATAAAATTAGTGTATCAATCTGAATACCCTGTTTTGTGAGAACTGTTAGGGATACTTATACTTGTATTAAGCAGTAGCTAAAACTAAGTAATTTGTAACACATAATATGAAGTTTATGTGATCCAAAAATGAGCTTCTATCTCATCGTAGAACTCAAGATATGATAAAAATGGTGAAAGTGAAACTAAAAATCAGATTTTGTGAAATTAAAGGTTAATAGTATTATAATAGCACTCAAATAAATATAGTATAAAATATAAATTAAAACCCACTAATTTATATATTACATTTATATATGTATTTACAATAATAAATAAACGAGACATTTTATAAAAATGGTAATTTGATAAGTTTTATAAGTTATAAAACTATAAACATGATTTTTACGTCTTTTCGGCTAAAACCGTAAAATTAACGTTTTCGTCAATTAAAACTCAGACGGTCGGACCCGTCTAATGTAAACTTTTTATAACTCATATACTGATATATAAGTACATATTAAAATTAAAAACCGATAAAACTAGAGCTTTATAATATACGGACATTAACGGGCCAAGTTAGCCTTATTGGACTATTAATCCAACTAATTTGGTTAAACACTTATAAACTTACTTATTGGGCGTAACCCACTTGGGCCTAACATGTACAGTATAATACTGATATTAAAAGTGTAAAATGGACTAATATAAGGTATTGGGCTTATAATAGGCTTATTGGGGCTAAAACATGTAAATAAGTAAAACTAGTAAACTAGTATAAAAGTTACAAATACATAACACTAAAATGAGTAAATGAGAATGTATAAACCCACTTGATCATCATCATATGTAGAAAATCATCATATGTATACATAATTGTTATTTTTATAAATTCATTGGACAAAAGTCTAAGACCGATTATTATTTATATAGGTTTCTGTGATCGAAGCACGCCCGTAGCCGATAATCCGCCTTTCATTATCAACGTGAGTTCATAGCCTCGCACTTTTTTAAATGTTTTATAAAATGGTTTGTAAACCCACGAGCGAGATAACATGCTATTTTTTTATAAAAATAGAACATTAGTAGTTAGGTTATGTCACTTAATGTCCCATTAGCATGAATTGTGAACTACCGGGATTTTGGTAGACGCTTATGCATATGATAGTACTATTTGGAGACGATCACCCTAGTTCGCGCCTTGATGGTTGATCCCCGTCGTACCACATTGATTGGTAAGCGAATTTATGTATGAGAAGATTTCCATAGCGTGATTTTTGTGACGACACGCTAACTTAGATGGGCAAATTGTTTGTTGGGTTCGCGGCCCGTTGTTTGTGATAGTAAGGTAACAATGTCATGCGGCTAATAATAAACCAATACGATTCAATAATGATGCGAATAACGATATGATACGACGCTATTAACGATGAATATATTACCTATCATGGTAATATAGAGACTACGGTCTCATGGACGGTTTAAGATGTATGCTTTGATTTATATATTGCCTAACTAGCAATACGAGGACTTACTTCTGATATTATACTTGTGTTCTGATTTCAACGATTGTTTTATATAACGGTTTTATCAAACTCTATGAATTCACTCGGCATTCGTTGATATGATTTTTTCATGTTTTATCTCAGACGCTTAAAGGTAATTCGGATGGAGATCGACTCTGATGGCCCACATAATAATAAAACTGTTCATTCGATCTATGTTTTGTAAACTTAATGACCTGTATAATTTGGAACCTGTTGTACACTAGAAAATTTTATTTCGAATGAATGTATGTTAAACCTTGTACAACCATTTTTATGTGTTGTTTATGATTGGAGTTATTGTGCTATCCTATAACACTCTAAAGACTCTTCCGTTGTACCGATATAAAATTTCGAGAGTGTTATAGTTTGGTACCAGAGCTCTCGTTATAGAGAACAAAAGATTTTAAAAACCAAGGTTTTGAACAAAACTTTTCAAAATCTTTTAACTATAAACATTTGAGAAAAATACTTGAAAAATCATTTGATTATAACGGTGCCAAAGATCTCCGAGGTTACCAACAAGCCTTATTCGGAAGATATATATTTTGATATATATAATTTTATTTATATATATATGTATATATCGTGGTTTTAGTATGTAATTGTTTAATAAGTATGTTATGCTAATACGAGATATATATAAATGCAGATTGTCATGGCTGACTGATAGGTGTGTAAACACCCATCCTTTTACCACTTAATTCTGGCTAAAACGAGACCAAAACACGTATTTAATATCATTTGTTTGGAATTATGCATGGTTTTTGTGTTTATTGTGTTTTTAGAGCCAACCGGATGAATATTAAAGAAAACATGGGATTGCACGGGTTTTACCGAAGAAAAGGACTCAAGATAAAGTCTATTGTCCAAGAGATGCAAAAGATTTGAAGTCACTGGGCCTATTCGAAGATTTATCGAAGAAAAGGACCAAAGATGGAAGATTTACATAAGTCGAAGAAACTCAAGTCTATTAAACGAATAAATTAAAAGACGAGTTGAATTTAATCGACAACAAATCCCGAATCAGAATTGAAAACGTCAACTTTTCTAAAAAGACGAGAAGACAAGAAGAACGGGAGAAAGCCCACTCACCAACCAAAAGACAAGGCTATATAAGACCATCCCCTCACACTTTCCTTCCAGTTAGTTTTTAGTTTTCTTCTCTCCCCTTTTTTCTCCCTTTCTGTTGCGTACCATCACCAACACCACTAGGGTGTTTGGTGATTTTGATCTTTGATTTTTAATCTTGTAATTTCATTCTTGTTTAGTGATTGTTAAAAACATTAATCATTCAATACAAGTTCTTGTTTAAATCTTTCCATTTAATCTTGTTCATCATCATCTTTCATTTCAAGTTTTTAAGTTTTTATTTTATTTGATTTGATCTTTAAAAGTTGTTGGGTTTTGTGTTTTTGTTGATGGGATTTGTAGTTTATGGTTAGTAGATGCTTAGTGATTAGTTATTTAAGTTTTTGGTGAAAAACTTGGTGATTTTTGGATTAAAATTGATTTCCCCTGTTAAGCTACTGTATTTGTGTTTCCCAGGTTCCGGATGAACACCAAAGTTCCGGATGAACACAAATGTTCCGAGTGAACCACTTTAGTTAAAAGTTCCGAATAAATCAAAACTTCCGAACGAATTGAAAGTTCCGGATGAACCCAATCTTACGAATAAACTGAAGTTCCGGATGAGTAGAAAGTTCCGAATGAATGTTTGTTGTTTAAGTTCCGAATGAGTTTTTCTTTAAAAGTTCCAATTGAGTTTCCTTTAAAAAGTTCCGAATGAGTTTTTTGTTTAAAATTTCCGAATGAATTAAAAGTTCCGAATGAGTATAAAGTTCCGGATGAACCAAACTTCCGAATAAACTTCCGAATAAAGTTCCGATTAAAGTTCCGGGTGAAAGTTCCGAGCCAACTTCCGAACCAAGTTCCGGGTGAAGTTCCGAGTAAAGTTCCGGATCAATCTTCCGAACAATGTTCCGAATCAAAGGATTCCGAGTGAAAAGTTCCGGATGAACAAAGTTCCGAATCAAGGTTATACTTCCGAATCAAGTTTCTTTTGAGTATTTTAAAGGTTCACTTACTGTTTCTTCATTTCATATTTATATTTTAATTGTGACTTTAATTTTAATTTTAATTTTAATTTTAATTCAAGTTTTATTAGTTTAATTACTTTTAAATTTAAGTTTACATTTTAGAGCATTTGTCATTTAGTAGTTTAAAAATCCAAACCCCTTTTTTAGTTACCAAGAACAATCATTCCACTTAAGACCGAGATCAATTCGAGAGGATATCGAGAGTAAAATTGAACCCATATAAAATGCTTGTATCAAATGGCGCCGCTGCCGGCTCTTCTCGTTAAGATCAAAAGTTTTTTGTGAGAACTTGGATTTTGGGATCCGTTCCCCGTGAACGTTACTTTTTCATAAAAACTTTCAAAAACACAAAAAATATAAAATTTTCAAAAAATCCTAAAAAGTAAAAAACATAAAAACCAAAAATATTTTTGCTTTGTTTTTCTTTGTTCGTTCTTTTGCAGGTGTATGCGCACTCGATCCACGTCTTATCAAGAGCCCGAGCCTCTCGATCACTTAGACATGGCCGGTGTACAAAACAACAACAACATACCACCCCCAAACAATAATAATAACAACAACAACCCGCCTTTCAACAACATGAACAATAATAACAACAATGAGCCCCTTCCGGATAATCGCCCGATGATTGAACTGCTGCAAGCTCATGTCGATGGCAACACTGATCCAATTGGTATACCAGCAATTGTAGCCAACAATTTCGAGCTCAAGTCAGGCTTTATCCAGATGGTCTCTGCTCAACCATTCTTGGGACGTACCATTGATGACCCACACGACCACATCAAGAGATTCTTGCAACTCACTAGCACGGTCAAGTTCAATGGTGTTCCACAAGAGGTTATCAGGTTACAACTTTTTCCCTTTTCTTTAGAGGGACAAGCCCGGCATTGGCTTGCTAAGGAACCGCCACAGAGTATTCTCTCGTGGACGGATTTGGAAACCAAGTTTATCAATTACTTTTTCCCACCCTCTCGTACTACCGCTTTGCGGAATGAAATCATAAATTTTGAACAAAAGTACGATGAGTCGTTCAGTGAATCTTGGGATCGCTTTAAAGATCTTTTAAGAAAATGCCCACAACATGGTTTTACCAAAGTATATCAAATTAATACTTTTTACAATGGTTTAAACATGAGTGACCAAGATTCACTAAACAGTGCCTCGGGGGGTAATCTTTTGGCTAAGACTTCCAATGCTGCTTGGGACATCATTGAGAACAAATCTCGTGTGCAAACCAAGAGTGTTCAGACCAATGTCGCTAGTGCTAGCACTAATGACAGCGACAAGCGACTTGACAAAATCACCACGCTTCTTGAATCGCTTGTCACCCACACCGTCAGCAACAACAACAACAACAACGCTAAAAACGCTCAAGTTAACGCTGTCAGCCAACCTTGTGAGATATGCGGTGGTCCTCACTCTTACACCACTTGTACCGCCACCCAAGACTACCCTGCTGAGAATGTGAATGTAGCATATGGCACCTATCCTCAACCTGCTTATCAAGCTAGACCTCAAGGTGACCGTAATTTTCTAAGCTACCGCTCCAACAACTACCTCTCACCACCCGGTTTTCCCCCAAACAACCCAAACCAACAACAAAACCTCAACCGCCCTCCTCAACAACAACAACAACAACCTCATACACCATACATCCCACCTCACAAGCAGCAACAACCACCTCAACGAAACAACCAAGTCTACCAGCAACCCGCTTATCAACCACCCGCATACAATGCTCCTCCCAACCAACCCACCGCTCTTCACCAAGAAGTGGAAACTTATATGAGGACTAACGATGTGATAGTGGGAAATCTTCAGAGAGAAGTGCTCAACCTGAAAGCAGACTTGGTCAAACAAGGGAACGATTTAAGAGCCGACATGAGAAATACTTTGGATAGTCAAACAAATGACTTGAAGAACATGATGGCTAGTTTCTTCCAAGGTAATCAACCCTCTTCTTCGGGTACTCTTCCGAGTAACACCGTTGCGAATCCAAGAGGGGAGATGAAAGCAATAACCACTCGCAGTGGCAAAGGTACAAAGGAACCCGAGTGTCCTATACCTCCACCGGTGGTTGTGACTAAGGAGAACGAGTCACCTGCTCCTATTCCTCATCCTTCTACTTCCCTAATTTCTCCACCTCTTCCTTCTACCCCTCCTCCACCCGTGGTTGTGAGTGATCCTATTCCCCTAAAGACTTCTTCTTCATCCAATATACCTTATCCTTCAAGGTTGAGGAAAGAGAAGCAAAAGAGCAAGGATGATATTCAAGTTTCAAACTTTCTCAAAATGTTTAAACAATTGAATTTTAACATCTCCTTTTACGAGGCTCTCACTCACATGCCCAAATACGCTAAGATGTTTAAAGATCTTATAAACGACAAGGAGAAGCTCCTCGATATTGCCAACACCCAACTTAATGAGAATTGCTCTACAGTGCTCTTAAGGAAATTGCCAACCAAGCTTGGTGATCCAGGTCGTTTCTTAATTCCTTGCAATTTCCCGGGAGTAGAGAATTGCATGGCCCTAGCCGATCTAGGTGCCAGTATTAATCTAATGCCTCTAAGTGTTTGGAAGCAATTATCTCTCCCTGAGCTAATCCCCACCAAAATGACTTTGGAATTAGCTAACCGCACGGTTGCTTATCCAGTGGGGATAGCCGAAGACGTCTTTGTAGGAGTCGACAAATTCACTTTTCCTGCTGATTTCGTCGTTGTTGACTACGACATGGACCCTCGTGTGCCACTAATTGTTGGTCGTCCATTCCTGAGGACCGGTCGCACTCTCATCGATGTTGAAGCCGGTGAGCTTATCATGAGAGTGGGTGACGATAAAGTAGTCTTCAACATGGGAAAGCTTTATAAAAATCCTTATTCATACGAGAGTGTTAATTGTATTGACGTTCTTGATGAGGTCTGTGAAGAACACTTTAAAGATGCTTGTAAAAGTATTCCTACCTCTCTTCCCAATGTTTAGACTGTTTCCTCTATCGACACATCACTATCTCTATTTGGAGAAAGTGATTTCCTTTGGAAAGATTTGGAAGCCACCATAGGAGATGTGAATTCAGACAATGACGATTCTACTACCACTTGGGATGAAGATCTCCGCCTCATTGAAAACCTTCTCAAAGAAGACAATCGTTCTCCTCTATCTCCGACGGTTACTGCTATTGATCCTCCTTCTCCTAAAGAGGTGACTAATGATGATCCATCGTTAGTTTCACCATCTATTGAGGATTCTCCCACTCTTGAGCTTAAGGACCTACCTCCTCATCTTGAGTATGTTTTCCTTGAAGACAACAAGAAGTTGCCCGTCATCATCGCAAAGGACCTAAAAGAAGAAGAAAAACCCGACTTGTCGCCTTGTTGAAGAAGCATAAAACAGCTATCGCTTGGAAATTCTCCGACATTCGTGGAATTGATCCTCACTTCTGCACACACAAAATTCTCATGGAGGACGAATTTAAGCCCACAATTCAAAGCCAACGAAGGGTGAATCCAAAAATACACGAAGTCATCAATACAGAGGTTATCAAACTTCTTGATGCGGGTATGATTTACCCTATTTCGGATTCACCATGGGTTAGTCCAATCCATTGTGTGCCTAAGAAAGGCGGCATCACCGTTGTGCCCAATGCAAACAACGAGTTGATTCCTACCCGTCTCGTCACTGGGTGGAGAGTTTGTATAGACTACCGCAAACTCAATGATGCCACGAGAAAGGATCATTTCCCTCTTCCTTTTATGGACCAAATGCTTGAACGTTTAGCGGGTAATGAATATTACTGCTTTCTTGATGGTTTCTCGGGTTACTTCCAAATACCCATCGATCCCCAAGATCAAGAGAAGACAACATTCACTTGTCCCTATGGCACATTTGCTTACAAACGAATGCCTTTTGGCTTATGCAATACCCCCGGGACTTTCCAAAGGTGCATGTTGGCTATCTTCCATGACATGGTTGAACAAACCATGGAAGTCTTCATGGAAGATTTCTCGGTCTTTGGGGATTCCTTATCTTCTTGCCTTGCCAATTTGGAACGTATGCTTCGGCGGTGCGAAGACACTCGACTTGTTCTGAATTGGGAAAAATGCCATTTTATGGTAAAAGAAGGCATTGTGCTAGGACACAAAATCTCTAAAGCCGGTCTTGAAGTCGATCGTGCTAAAGTCGATGTTATCGCCAAGTTGCCTCCACCTTCAACCGTGAAGGGTGTGAGAAGTTTCCTGGGACATGCGGGCTTCTACCGTCGATTCATCAAAGATTTTTCTCAAATCGCTCGCCCGATGACCCACCTCTTGGAAAAAGATACTCCTTTTATCTTTTCCAAAGAGTGTCTTGAAGCCTTCAACTCGCTTCAGGATAAGCTTACTAAGGCACCCGTCTTGGTTACCCCTAATTGGGAGCTGCCTTTCGAGTTGATGTGCGATGCTAGCGATTTTGCTATTGGTGCGGTTTTGGGCCAAAGAGTGAATAAACACTTCCAACCAATCCACTATGCTAGCAAGACAATGACGGGGGCACAATTGCATTATACGACAACCGAAAAAGAGCTTTTAGCTGTTGTCTATGCTTTTGAAAAGATCCGCCCCTATCTTGTACTTTCCACCATAATCGTATACACGGACCATTCCGCGTTGAAGTACTTGATGACAAAGCATGATTCTAATCCAAGACTTCTTCGCTGGGTTTTAGTCCTTCAAGAATTCAACATTGAAATTCGTGACAAGAAGGGAGCAGAAAATCTGGCCGCGGATCATCTGAGCAGACTTGAGGATCCATATCAAGGGGACCATCCGAACAAAGAGATCAATGACTCTTTCCCCCTTGAGACCTTAATGTCCATAGATCTCAATCTCGATGGCACCCCGTGGTTTACGGATATTGCAAACTACTTAGCGGGTGGTGTTCTCATCCAAGGGTTAACATCCCAACAAAAAAAGAAGTTCTTGAACGATGTTAAGACTTACTTTTAGGATGACCCTTGTCTATTCAAACAATGCGCTGACTTGATTATTCGCCGATGTGTTGATGGACCGGCTGCTTTGGACATTCTCCAAGCTTGCCACAAAGGACCCACTGGTGGTCACTTTGGTCCCAACTACACTGCCAAAAAAGTGTTTGATTCGGGATTCTATTGGCCCACCATTTACCGTGATGCTCACGAGATGGTTAAACATTGTGATTCTTCCCAAAAACAAGGCAAGATCACACATAAAGATGAGATGCCTCAAAATTTCATACAAGAATGTGAAATCTTTGATGTATGGGGCATCGACTTTATGGGGCCATTCCCTCCTTCTAAAGGCAACAAATACATCCTTGTCGCTGTTGACTACGTTTCCAAATGGGTTGAAGACAAGGCTTTACCCACTAACGACGCGAGGGTGGTTTGTAAATTCTTGAAACAAATGTTTGCTCGATTCGGTGTTCCTCGTGCTATTATCAGTGACCGCGGGACTCATTTTTGCAACGATCAATTTGCAAGAGTCATGGCGAAGTATGGTGTCAATCATCGTCTTTCCACCGCTTATCATCCTCAAACCAACGGTCAAGCCGAAATATCCAACCGTGGATTGAAAAGAATTTTGGAACGTACTGTGGGAGAGCATCGCGCCACGTGGGCCGATAAGTTAGATGATGCTCTGTGGGCTTTCCGTACTGCTTACAAGACCCCGATCGGCTGTACGCCCTATCGTCTTGTGTACGGGAAAGCTTGCCACCTCCCTATCGAGCTGGAACATAAGGCATACTGGGCCTTGAAGTGGGCTAACTTCGACATCAACAAAGCCGATGATTTTCGCAAGATTTAACTCAACGAGCTACAAGAATTGAGGAATCAAGCTTACGAGAACTCATTGATCTACAAGGAGAAGACCAAGATGATCCACGATGCTAAAATCAAGAACCGAGAGTTCCACATTGGTGATCAAATCTTACTCTTTTACTCTCGGTTGAAGATCTTCTCAGGCAAGTTGAAGAGCCGCTGGTCTGGTCCATTCACCATCGCCAATGTTTTTCCCTATGGCACCATTGAGCTTTCTCAGCCAAATGGGCCCAACTTCAAGGTGAATGGCCAGCGTTTGAAATTGTACTTTGGTGAGGACATCTCTTAAGAGATGATTCCATCCCTCACCACGTTCCCCATGAACTAATTTTGGGTCGAGTCAGGCTCGTGACTCGGTTATAAAAAACAAGCGCTCCTCGGGAGGCAGCCCGAGTATCTATCCTTTTATGTTTTAACCTCCTAAGTGTAGGGGGACCTCTATAGGTTCTTTCTCTTTGTGTGGTGATGTGATTACAGGGATTAGTGCACAATGTCATAAGTGTAGGGGAGACTTTTCCCACATGCTTAAACATTGGGGACAATGTTTATCTTAAGTGTAGGAGGAGTTCTATCGAAGTTTTAAGTTGACTTTTCCATGAAAATGCCTTCATTTAACCAGAAAATCATCTTTTTCAACATTTTTTAATTTTTTTCATTAACTTTGGCCATTTTGTCGTAATTTTTAAATTTTTATCATTACTTTCATATGTATATATCCCGTAATAAAGTCAAAAAAAATATTAATAAAGTGGTGTAGCTAGTTTAGAAGTCTTTGGCATATTAGGCCCGTTGCGTTTATTTTGACTCAACCCGAATAGACTTACCTAAGTTTATTCTATCTAGTATCCTTAACCATGTAGACCTTAATTGGTTTATTAGGCTAAGTATCCACGAGTCTCATTACTTGAGATTTTAAATTGTGGAGGACGAGAAATGATAGAGTCAATTATAAGTCGGTGTTCTTGCACAAGCTCACTTGGTGTAATTATTTGCCTATTCTCCCATCACTTGCTAATAAATTATCTGCAATAAGTAAGGTCGTACGATTTGAAAAGTTACTTAGCTTCTAGCCCAAGATCGTTTAAAAGTTGCTCGGTAATGATAAGAGTTCATAGCCAAGGCATAACTTATGAAGTGGGGCGCGAAGATTGGCGAGTCCGAAAAGGCCCTAACAAGGCATGAGGATTCTATTTTATTGCTAAAGATCCAAGGTGATGTGAAAAGCATTATTCCCAAAGTCAATATGAAGGATCAAGACTCACGACGTAAAACAATCAACTCCCATAAAGATCATGGAGAAGTCTATCCGAAAAGACCCTAACAAGGTATGAGGATAAATAGATCAAAGTCCGAAAAGGAGGCGGATCGTTGTATCTCAAAATCCCAAATAGAGATTGAAGAAATAATCATGAAGTCGTGGTCAACAAAGTTGGAGTACCCCTCAAAAGTCTCAAAGTGAAGAAACTCTATGAACGATGAGAAGACCATTATCTCAAGCACGTCTCTCAAGATATGAAGTATGAAGTACATGCCAAATATCGGCCCGAGAAAGGTCTCAAATCGTGAACCGAGTTATGCCAAGATATGAACTTTTTGATATCCCGAGAAGCAGTTTTAAGAGATTTTGTCCTTTAGCTAACTATTGATCAAATCGTCTACTTTGCTTTCAGCCTAAATAAATTATCGAAATAAGTCCATAAATGCATCTTCATGATCATTCTAAGACAAAAATAAAATATAAGAGATACACCTAGGAATATTGGATTTTAAGCATTTAATTAAGCCATGTGTGTAAGTGTTTGAAAGGCTAACTTATAATAACAATGATCTCGTTTTTAAGCTTAGTTTGGGGAACGTGAAACTTGAGGGTGATAAATCTTCGCAGCACCAAAGCCCTAATGTAAGTCATTGGTTTCTTTGCAAGTTATTTCCATCCTTTTGTTTACTTTAAAGTTTTAATTTCTCTTAGTATTTTAATTTTTGTTTAGTAGTATTTGAATAAGGCCAAGGTTGATTAATTATGAGAAAAGTGTAAAATTGCTTTATCACTAAGCATTGCATGAGGGCATGGAAATGGTTAAGTGTAGGGGATTTGATAGGTGTGTAAACACCCATCCTTTTACCACTTAATTCTGGCTAAAACGAGACCAAATCACGTATTTAATATCATTTGTTTGGAATTATGCGTGGTTTTTGTGTTTATTGTGTTTTTAGAGCCAACCGGATGAATATTAAAGAAAACATGGGATTGCACGTGTTTTACCGAAGAAAAGGACTCAAGCTAAAGTCTATTGTCCAAGAGATGCAAAAGATTTGAAGTCACTGGGCCTATTCGAAGATTTATCGAAGAAAAGGACCAAAGATGGAAGATTTACATAAGTCGAAGAAACTCAAGTCTATTAAACGAAGAAATTAAAAGACGGGTTGAATTTAATCGACAACAAATCCCGAATCAGAATCGAAAACGTCAACTTTTTTGAAAAGACGAGAAGACAAGAAGAACGGGAGAAAGCCCACTCACCAACCAAAAGACAAGGCTATATAAGCCCATCCCCTCACACTTTCCTTCCAGTTAGTTTTTAGTTTTCTTCTCTCCCCTTTTTTCTCCCTTTCTGTTTCGTACCATCACCAACACCACTAGGGTGTTTGGTGATTTTGATCTTTGATTTTTAATCTTGTAATTTCATTCTTGTTTAGTGATTGTTAAAAACATTAATCATTCAATACAAGTTCTTGTTTAAATCTTTCCATTTCATCTTGTTCATCATCATCTTTCATTTCAAGTTTTTAAGTTTTTATTTTATTTGATTTGATCTTCAAAAGTTGTTGGGTTTTGTGTTTTTGTTGATGGGATTTGTAGTTTATGGTTAGTAGATGCTTAGTGATTAGTTTATTTAAGTTTTTGGTGAAAAACTTGGTGATTTTTGGATTAAAATTGATTTCCCCTGTTCTTCGGGTAAAGCTACTGTATTTGTGTTTCCCAGGTTCCGGATGAACACCAAAGTTCCGGATGAACACAAAAGTTCCGAGTGAACCACTTTAGTTAAAAGTTCTGAATAAATCAAAACTTCCGAACGAATTGAAAGTTCCGGATGAACCCAATCTTCCGAATGAACTGAAGTTCCGGATGAGTAGAAAGTTCCGAATGAATGTTTGTTGTTTAAGTTCCGAATGAGTTTTTCTTTAAAAGTTCCGAATGAGTTTCCTTTAAAAAGTTCCGAATGAGTTTTTTGTTTAAAAGTTCCGAATGAATTAAAAGTTCCGAATGAGTATAAAGTTCCGGATGAACCAAACTTCCGAATAAACTTCCGAATAAAGTTCCGATTAAAGTTCCGGGTGAAAGTTCCGAGCCAACTTCCGAACCAAGTTCCGGGTGAAGTTCCGAGTAAAGTTCCGGATCAATCTTCCGAACAAAGTTCCGAATCAAAGGGTTCCGAGTGAAAAGTTCCGGATGAACAAAGTTCCGAATCAAGGTTATACTTCCAAATCAAGTTTCTTTTGAGTATTTTAAAGGTTCACTTACTGTTTCTTCATTTCATATTTACATTTTAATTGTGACTTTAATTTTAATTTTAATTTTAATTTTAATTCAAGTTTTATTAATTTAATTACTTTTAAATTTAAGTTTACATTTTATAGCATTTGTCATTTAGTAGTTTAAAAATCCAAACCCCTTTTTTAGTTACCAAGAACAATCATTCCACTTAAGACCGAGATCAATTCGAGAGGATATCGAGAGTAAAATTGAACCCATATAAAATGCTTGTATCACTGACCCTAATATTCCTGTAGAGAACCATGCTATTCACGAACCTAATCTAGATTATAACCCTTATTTAGACTTAGTGGATTATGATATGGATGATGAGGAGGAGGAACCATTTGAGGATCCAGAGCCGGAGATAGGACTAGGAGATCAGATTGCCCCTCAGGTTGATATGGTAGAGAATGAGAATGATAATGTTGGTATTGAGAAAGATGATGAGATTAGGATAGATAATGTAGATAACGAGGATGACGACGAGGATGTAGAGGAGGATATAGGTATAGATGATGAGGTTGATGATGATGATGAGGCTGAGCTTATTTACCCTTATGATGTTCCGGAGGGAGAGCCCTTACCCCCTCCAGTTTGTTGGTCTGATTCTGAGATTGAGATACTTAGAGATGAATTGTCTGAATCGTCTGAATCTAATTCTGAATAAGAGGATGATGAGGATGATGATGCACCTGATGGTACTGATGGTATTGCTACTCGTAAACATGTGATAGGAGAGTCGTCTAGGGTTCTAGAGGATACTCATATTGATGGTCTTACACCTTGGGCCTTGAGACGTGATTTAGATGCTTCCCGTGCTCAGAGTAGTACGACAGAGGTTGGATTAGGTGTTGTTCAGACTCATGTTGCTTATTTGGAGTCGAAGACTAAGGTTGGTGAGAAAGAGCGGGAATTGCTTAATTTGGATTTGACTGATGTAGAGCGTGGTTTGAATGAGGCTTTTAGGAGGTTATTTGTGTTAGATAGTGGTGAGTTTGCTGAAATGAAGAAAAAGGTGAATACTATGGAGATTCAGTTGAGTATAGCTCGTGCGATGTATGCAAAGATGAGAAAGATTTGAACATATATGTTGGTTGGAATAGTAGGTTTTATAATGAGATGTTTGAAAAAGGAGTGATTCGTAAGCGCCCAGCTGAAGATGTGTCTTGTGATTGTCCGACAAAGATACATAAGACAATGGATGATGTACCATCTGGCGGTTCTCAGTAGACCAGTCTATATTTAGTAGTGACCTTTGTATCTTTTGTACCTTTTGTAACTTTAACCTAACCGACTTATTAGTTAGTAGATCTGGCACGAGTTTTGGGCTTGTATAGTGCTAGAACTTTGATATGGAATGTAAATTAAGACAATGCTTTTGTTTCAAATCCAATGAAATATGTATCTTGTCTTGAATTCCATATTGTGCCTTATTTGTATCTTGATTATGAATTCAATCCATATTATATGAATCCCTTGTTGGGTAAATGCTTAATACTTTGAAATTGTGAAATTATAGAACTATCCAGCCCGAAAGCTGTGAATGAGGATGATGTACCTCAGATTATTGCGGAGCAAGTTACCGCATCTATGACTGAATTTATAGAAAACGCTAGAAATGGAGGTGGCAGTAGTGGAGCTGGCGGTAGTGGATCTGGCGGTAGTGGAATTGGTGGTACTAATGTGAATGTGAATGCTAATACTGGAGGAAATGAAGGAGGACTTGGAACTAATGCACCTGAAGTAGGTGGTTGTACTTATGTGACGTTCATGAAGTGTGAACCTCTACCTTTTAATGGAACTGAAGGTGTTGTATGATTAAGCCAGTGGATTGAGAAGATTGAGTCTGTGTTTCAGATTAGTAAGTGTAAGGAGAAAGATAAGGTAACTTTTGCAATGGTTACTCTTAAAGGTCGTGCATTGACTTGGTGGAACGGGATAATTTCTTTCATGGGTATTGATGCTGCTAATGCTACTCTCTGGACTGAAATTAAGAAGTGGAGGACTTTGGAGTTCTGTCCCTGTAGTGTGATCATTAGGTTAGAACAAGAGTTGATTCATTTGAGAATGAAAGGTATGGAAATTGATAGTTACACAAATTGATTCCATGAGTTGTCCTTGTTGTGTCCTCGATTGGTGGAACCCGAAGAGATCCGAATTGAACAATATATTAAAGGGTTGACCAAGAACATCCGAGGGGACGTGACATCATGGAAACCACTGACCATTGATGATGTTGTTCGGATGGATTACCAACTCATTGGACAGATAATTCAGGATATGGAAGATGAAGCAAGTACTGGTGAGAAAAGAAAGGGTGATGGCGATCGTGTAGATAGAGGAGATAATAGGAAGAATTTCAATCGCCGTCAGAACCAGAGAAAGGGGAATGCAAATGCTCTTACCAACAACACACCGCGCAATGATGAAAGATGTCCTAAGTGTGGCAACAAGAGGCATGCTGGCGACTACTGGAAGTGCCGAAATTGCGGAAAGCTTGGACACAAAGTTGAAAGGTGTAAGAAGGGAATCATGTGTTTCAACTGTAACGAAGAGGGTCATAAGAAATCGGATTGCCCTAAGTTGAAAGCGATTTTACCTGGAAGAAACCCCCAGGGTGGTGCTTATCAACTTGGAACAGTCGAGGTGAAGAAAGAGGATCCAAATTTCGTTACTGGTAGGTTTTTACTCAACAATCATTATGATGTTGCTTTATTTGAATCGGGTGCTGATAGGAGCTTTGTATCCACTAAATTTAGTGCCCTTATTGACATTGAACCTGTTGAGATAAATACCAGTTACGAGGTGGAATTGGCTGATGGTAAATTAGTGAAAACTAATAAGCTATTAGAAGGATGCTCTCTAAATCTCTTAAACTATTCCTTTCCGATTGATTTGATGTTGATAAAATTAGGTAGTTTTGATATTATTATTGGTATGGATTGGTTGTCGTTGAATAATGCTACTATTTTATGTGGATAAAAGAAGGTTAAGATTCCTCTTAGGAATAGGATGTTAGTAATTGATGGTAATCGAGGTGAATCCCGTTTGAAAATCGTTTCATGTATTAAAGTCCAAAAGTACATCAGGAACGGTTGTGAGTTATTCTTAGCTCAAGTGACCGGGAATGTGTCAAAGGAGAAACGATTGGAAGATGTAGCTATTATCTGTGAATTCCCTGAGGTATTTCCTAAAGATTTACCCGGACTTCCACCGATAAGGCAAGTTGAGTTTCGAATCGATTTAATTCCTAGTGCTGCACCTGTGGCACGTGCGCCATACCGATTAGCACCTTCTGAATTAAAAGAGTTTTCTGAACAACTTAAGGAGTTTTCTGATAAAGGTTTTATTCGACCGAGCACGTCGCCTTGGGGAGCTCCAGTCTTGTTCGTTAAGAAGAAGGATGGATCTTTCCGTATGTGCATTGATTATATGGAACTAAATAAGTTGAAGATTAAAAATCGATATCATTTACCAAGGATTGATGATTTTTTTGATCAACTACAAGGATATTATGTGTATTCTAAGATAGATTTGCGGTCTGGATATCACCAACTTCACGTCCGTGAAGAAGATATTCCTATAATGCATTTAGAACTCGTTATGGACACTATGAATTTCAAGTAATGCCATTTGGGTTAACTAACGCACTTGCGGTTTTCATGGATCTAATGAATCGAGTGTGGAAACCCTACTTGGATAAATTTGTGATTGTGTTTATTGACGAAATTCTTATCTATTCAAGAATAAAGATGAACATGGAGAACATTTAAGGATTATCTTGAGTTTGTTAAAGGATGAAAGGTTGTATGGTATGTTTTTGAAATGTGATTTTTGGTTAGATTCAGTGCAATTTCTTGGTCATGTGATTAACAAAGATGGAATTCATGTTGATCCTGCAAAGGTTGAAGCCATTAAGAATTGGTCTGCACTGACAACGCCAACGGAAGTGCGACAGTTCCTAGGATTGGCTGGCTATTATAGGTGATTCATTGAAGAATTTTCTTTAATAGCTAAACCCTTGACTAAGCTTACCCAGAAGAATAAACCTTTCGTTTGGGGAAGTGAATAAGATGGAGAATTTTAGATATTGAAGAAAAAATTATGTAGTGCACCAATTCTATCATTACCCGACGGGAGTGAAGATTTGTAGTGTATTGTGATGCATCTCTTAGAGGTTATGGAGCTGTTTGATGCAGCGAGAAAAAGTAATAGCTTATGCTTCTAGGCAATTAAGGAAGAATGAGGAGAATTATACTACTCATGATCTCGAGTTAGGAGGTGTAGTCTTTTCTCTTAGGTTGTGGAGACATTACCTGTATGGCACCAAGTGTACGGTATTCACCGATCACAAAATCCTACAGTATATTCTCGATCAAAAGTAATTGAACATGAGGCAACGAAGACGGATAGAGTTGTTAAGTGATTATGATTGTGATATAAAATAACACCCAGGATAAGAAAATGTTGTTGCTGATGCATTAAGCAGAAAAGATAGAGAGCCTATCATGTACGTTCTCTAGTCTTGACCGTGCACAATAATTTGCCTGAGCAAATTAGAAATGTGAAAATAGAAGCTTGTAAGAAAGAAAATTTCGTTAATGAAGGGTTTCGAGGAGAAGGAGACCCTTTGGAGGTTAGAGCTGATGGATTGAAATGCTTAAGAGGTCGTATGTGGATACCTAAGTTTGGAGGCTTAACAGATTTGATTATGTTAGAATCCCATAAATCTAAGTATTCCATTCATCCTAGATCTGATAAAATGTATCATGATTTGAAGAAATTGTATATGTGGCTGAATATGAAAGCTTATATTGCTATGTATGTTCTTCAATGCTTGACTTGTGCTAGAGTCAAAGCTGAACATCAAAAGCCATCAGGACTACTTCAACAACCAAAGATTCCTGAATGGAAGTGGGAGGGAATTACGATGGACTTTATCACCAAGCTTCCTAGAACATCATCTAGAAATAACTCGATTTGGGTTATTTTCAACAGACTGACCAAATCAGCACACTTCATTCCGGTTAAAGAGCAGTTCTTACTGGAGAAGCTGACTCGTATTTATCTTGAAAATGTTCTATGCATGCATGGAGTGCCTGTATCGATCATTTCAGATTGAGATCCTAGACTCGCATCGAATTTTTGGAAATCTCTCCAAAGATCTTTGGGAACGAATCTCGACATGAGCACTACATATCACCCCCAGACTGATGGATAGAGTGAAAGAACGATACCAACACTGGAAGATATGTTGAGAGCTTGTGTGATAGATTTTGGTAAGAATTGGGATAAACATTTTCCTTTAGCAGAGTTTTCATATAACAATAGTTACCATGCTATTATTAAGGCTGCACCATTTGAAGCTTTGTATGGTAGGAAGTGTAGATCTCCTGTATGTTGGAGTGAAGTTGGGGATACCCAGCTCACGGGACCGGAATTAATCCGGGAGACTATAGAAATGATAGTTCAGATTATGAATAGGTTGTTGACTGTGACAACCGTGGTTTTGAGGTTCGTCACTTGGTCTTACTTTTAGGTTATTTTATGTGTGCTTACTTGATTTGTGTGATTACGTGTTTATTTTGGGTGATTGAGGTTGGTGTGGTTATCGTTTATGTTTATAAAAGTACTCATAAGTAAATCGAGGAACGGTTATTTCATGTTCATGAGCTCACAAGTGGTGACTATGAAATGAAAATGGTGATATTTTGGTGTTTACGTATACGTATAAGTATTATAGTAATAGTATTTTTTTTAGGATTTACGGTTTAGCATTTAGAGGTCTCGGGTGAGGTAATTATTCATATGAATATTTTTCGGGATGGTTTTAAGTCATTTAGGACTTAGTTATAAAGTTTATTTCAAAATTTGAGATTTTTTTTAAAAGTGTATATTTTACTTCTTTTACGGTAAAACGCGTAAAAACTGACTAGTTTTACGGTTTTGAGGTTTTGGAGGCTTTAGGAGCTGAAATAAATTAAGGAAAATTAAGGTATTATTAATAACTTAATAATATATAATAAAAAGAAAAAAAAAACGAATTTTAAAGGGGTGTTGGGTCGGTTTGGACGCAAAGAGGAAAGAAAAAAAGGAAAAAACAAGAAAAAGGAAAGGGGTTTTTGGGTTGGGCTAGGAATGGGTTACCACACCCTATATATTGTTTTATTAACAACCAAAATTCATTATTTTTCTCCTGGGACAAAGGAAATTCGTGAGTTTCCACAAAATTAGGGTTCTTCATAATTTTTTTTTGGGGTTTTCATAAATCAAAGGTAAAGTATTTAATCCCTTTTCAATTTAATTATTTTAATGATGTCTTAATCATCTTATGATGGATTTAAGTTAGGGTTTAATTTAAAAACAGTAAATTAATGATATATTAATGGTGTTATAATGATTACATAAATTTGGGCTTGTAATTAGAGGGATTAGGGTTAATTAATTTGTTTAATTTGATTAAACCCGTTTTTAAAAACTGGGCAGATTTTTGAGTCAATTGTTTTGATCATATCGGGAGTTTTATAAACTATTATTTTACGATCCAAGTACCCCTGGAAATATATTTTAAGTGGCTTTCCAATGCAAGAAACGAGAACTAAATTGGAGGTCGGTAAGTGGTTCAAAAACAGGTTACAACAGTCGGAGGTCAAAACAGTTTTGAATTCAGCCTGTTTTCTTTTTAAGTTTTGGGTTGTTTGGGGTACTTAGGGTTGCATTGGGATCTTCTCACGAACGTGAGAGATGGTTTATATATATTGTAGTAAGTATCTGCACTTGGGCTAAGGTTGTGGTTTAGGGTAAGACCCCTTAATGGTAACAAACTTTTAGTACGTTTAAAATCAGGAAATCTGGAATGACAAAAGTAGATATATGTATATCGGGGCCTTAACAGTAGCTTTAATGTTAGGGCAAGTGGGAGGTGTTAGCCAACATATGTAAGGGTATGAATATTCCTTTTACAGAAACCATGGGTATGTTTAAGTGGACGTTTGACTTAAAGTTTTGAGACCTAAAAACTGGGACTGTTTTGGGTAAAATATGAACGGGTTAGTTATTAAACTTAACCAAGTTAAGGACTTGTTAAGGAAGGGTAGTGGGGTGATTAGATCTTATCAATGAGGTAAATATGTGGGAATAGGCTAGATTTCCATCATAGGTTAATGAGCCATCTTAATGATTGGTTCGTATATTGATTGCGTGTTTTTGGTTTGTTAGCTTGTTGCTAGTGCAAGGACTTATGAAGGAGCTATCAGGTGAGTGTTCATAGTCCCATGTTTACTATTGTTTTTGACTTCCAGATGGGATGGAAGAGACACTGTGTGGAGTTATTTATAAATTGAAGCTGTGTATGTTTTTAAGGTTTGAGATTGGACTTGTGTGTACAGTATGTGTTTAACTGCTATGTGGTTCTTGTTTGTGTATGATTTGGATCGGAAAGGTACATAGGTGTATGGGCGCCTATGGTACCATGGTTGTTGGTGTGACAATCCGTCAATTTACGATTGATATTTTATTCTCAATATTATTTGAAAATATTATTTTAATGATACAATATGAACTCACTTATTTTTGGGAAGAAATTTGGATTTACGTCTTGGAGTAGCATCGACTACGTCTAAACCGGAGGATTCAACGTTACGTGCTTACGTTTACATACACCGCCTTTGGTGACAGTCCGACATTTCAGAAAATAAATTTATCCGTGAATATTATTTTGGAGTTTTAAATTTGTGTTGGTTCATAAACTCACAAATTTACGAGAAGAGATTAGGACTTACGATTTTATTTTAACGTCCTTTACGACTAAACCGGAAACCTTAGGATTACGTATTTACGTTTTCGAACTCCGTTTTTGATGAGACAATTTTTATTGGATTCGTTTTGTGGCGTTGATTCATAATTTATAAAAACGTTTTTCGTAAAACGACCCGAGGGCACGCAAATCGAGGAAACTAGAATCGAGGAGTACCCATAAATAAATGGGGATGAGACAAGTGGGACACTTGTCCCACCCCCATCAAAACCGGCCCTAACTAGCAAGTTAACACACTTGAGGTGTCAAGTGTAGCTAGAAGCCTTACACTTGTAAGCAAAGCTTACAAGTTAAGCTTTTACACATCAAAACCACTAGCAAATACCACATACCATTTTACTCCATGCAAACAACACACATCTCTCTCTCTCTAACCTTAATGTGCCGTCCCATTTTACACCCTAAATCACCATCACTTGATCAAATTTTAACCACAAACATATGTTATAATTAACATATGTTAATCTCCATTCAAAAAGATGAAGATTGGTGCAACTTATAACATCCAAGGAGGAGTATTCATGGTGTCTTGGGGCTGATTTTCCACAAGGTTTCTATGAAGAATGGTGGTCATGAAGGTGGTCTTGGTGCATCATAAGTTTCTCCATCCAAAACCATGTCAAACTCATAACCTACATCAAGTTGGTGGTATAAAGATTGTCCTCCTCATCTTCTTGTTATTTTGATTATGTAAACATGTATTTTATTTCCTATTGTATATATTTATGATGATTATATGATGATAAAAATGTTATGTGGGGATTTGTTGTTGATAATCATGGATAAAAAGATGAAAAACTATAAGTAAAAATGGGCAAATCTTGATTAATTTACATGGCTGTATAAAACAGTAAGTAAACAGGTCATGGACTGATAAAATGATGAAGTAGAATGGATTTACAGTAAGCTATGGGTCTTGTACACATGTGAGAGTTGGCCATGTTGGGAATAAATCTATGCTTACTTGTTTCCCCTGCTAGTTGATTATTCATACCCCTGCTAGAGTAAGTTCCCCCTGCTGAATAACAAAGGCAGGGGGATCCGTTCCCCTGCTGAAGTCAAAGGCCCTGCTGTCAAGATAAACATGGAATAGATATTTACGCGTTTCAGTTATTATTCCTTAATACTTTCCATAGTTTGTTAGTAGTGATCTTGTACGTGGGTCCTTGCATCTATAAAAGGACTCACTAGGTTAGCATGCAAAGTATGTCTTTCTCATTTCGTTTTTCATTATTATTACTTTAAGGTTTTGTAAACCCTAATACCATTTTGGGTATTCGTATATCTTTGATATATTAAAGTGCAACGTTTGAATCTCAATTGTTCTTGTGCTAAACATTACATTCCGCATCTTGTTTAGTTACTTTGCTTTGCAAAGTTTCTCTAGTGTTAGATTGAATTCTTTCTCTCTATCACAACCCTTAAACAAGCTATTAAGGTTTAAGATCTGACTTTGGGATCAACAAGTGGTATCAGAGCTTGTTGAGAAACTTTGTCTAAATCAAGAACAAAATCCTTATAGCAAACATGTCTTCAGATTCATCCACAAATAGCAACAACCACAATAACCTCAAGTTACCCATGTTGGATCCTGAAAACTTTGAATTATGGGAATTCAGAATCCAACAATACCTGAAAATGGAACACTATGTTCTCTGGGAGATCATAGAGTTTGGTGATCAATTCAACAAAATGGTGGTTGTTGAAGAAGGCAAGGATGAAGGTGAAAGTTCCAAAGGTAAGGACAAGAAGAAATCTGCTGCTTTATGTGATAAGGAAATACTGGCTAGAAGGCATGATGTCAGGGCTCATAGCTCATTGCTGTTGGCCCTACCTGATAGACATCAACTCAGATTCAGGAAATACAAAACAGCTAAGGAACTATGGGAAGCCATAGGCACAACCTTTGGAGGAAATGAAGCCACAAAGAAGAAGAAGAAGAACCAAATGTTGGACGATTTTGCTTCTTTCAAAGCAATTGGTGATGAATCAATTGGAGCTATTTACAATAGGCTTCAAGACATGGTGGCCCACTTGGAATTCTTTGATATTGAGGTGACAAAAGAGCAGGTGAATACCAGGTTTCTGAACAGCCTCCAGAAAGAATGGTTTGTCTATAAGGCAATCTGGCAAAATAAGGATGACTTGGACAACAAGAATATTGATGATATATACAATAACCTAAAAGTTTTTGAACCTATTGTCAATGAAATGAAGTCAAAAGGGACAATTCCCACCAACTCAAGTGGAATTGCTGATTCCCCTGCTAACATGGCGTTCATATCACAAAGCAGTGGAATCTCCAAGAACAGTGGAATAGAAGTAGCCCCCGCTACTTATTCCCCTGCTACCAGGTCTGGACCTTCCTATGATGAAGAAAGACCAGCTACATTCAGCCTTGATACTGCATGTGCGTTCATAGCATCTCAAGGTCCACAAGGATCTACAGTGTTACATGAAGATCTGAATCAAATCAGTAAGCAAGCACTAGAAGAATTGGATATCAAGTGGAATATGGCTTTGCTAAGCATGAGAGCCAACAGGTTCCAAAAGAAGTATGGGAAGAAGATCATAATTAATCCATCTGATGTGGCTGGGTTTGATAAAGCAAAAGTTGAATGCTACAATTGTGGCAAGAAGGGTCATTTTGCCAGGGAATGCAGAGGACCTAAGTCTGGAAATAGCCATAGAAAGGATGAGGATTCTGGTGCTAAAGCTATGGTAGCAATGCAGGGGATAGATGGAGCAAATGGATGGGACTGGAGTGCTATGACAGAAAGTGTGGAAAGAAACCAAGCTTTGGTGGCTGAGGAAAAGGAAGAAGACTTTGCACTTATGGCCATGTCAAGTTCCAGCTCTGACAATGAGGTATATGATGACTCATACTGTACTAAAGCTTGTAGGAAAAACACTGAATCTTTGAATGATCAAATCAGAAAGGTAAAAGCTGACTATATAAATTGTGATAATGATCTTGATAACTACAAACGTGCTTTAGAACAACTAGAGTCCACCATAAGAGAGTATAGGCAAAGGGAAAGTGAATATAGGGATCACATTGTGATTCTAGAAAGAGATGCCAAGGAGAATAACCAATCTATAAATGTTTTAACTGCTGAACTTGAAATTTTTAAAGCTAACCAAAAGATAGATGAGGAAACTGTTAAAAAATTTGGAAAAGCTTCAAAAGATTTAACCAAGGCATTTGATATTGGTCAATCTCCTAAGGACAAAACAGGGTTTGGAATTAAGAACATGAATGCTACTATACCCCCACCCCCTGCTAACATCCATGCTCCCTATCCTAGAAAAGACTTGTCATGGACTGGTATCCCCTGTTTTGAAAAACAGGATGACATTGAGTTTGACTTGAGTGCTTATATACCTAATAATCCTGATACAGAAGAGTCTCTAGTTAAAAATAGTGTCATTAGGGATACTAAACAGGAACAGGTTGGCTTAAAGCAAATTGACAACCCTGTTAAATTTTCAAAAGAAGGAAGTTCTAGCAGCAATCTAAACTCTAAGAGCAGGGCTAGACCACAGTCTCCTAAACCTATCATTAAATATGCTGGTATGTACAGGAATGTCAGAGGTAATCAAAGGAATTGGAATGACCAAAAGTCTCACCAATTAGGAAAAGACTTTGTGATCAATACCAAGCCCTGCTTCACATGTGGCAGTTTTGAACACACTTATCAAGAGTGTAAGGCACCAATGGAGATGGTGGCTGCAAATCCCTTAAAGGATATGCAACCTAGAGCCATTCTTCTAAATGCAGGGGCAAAATCCTTTTCCCCTGCCAAGTATGTTGCCCCTGCCTTGAGAAATAGAGTAGCTGAGAAATATGTTGCTCCAGCCCTTAGAAAGGAAAATGATGTTCACCCAAAGCCCAACACTTCTGTGACTACCCCAACACCTTATACTGCATATAAAACTGGCCCAAGACCTTACCAACACATGAATAGAGGCCAAAACAAAAGGTGGGTTCCCTCTGCCAAGCATAAGGATTCCCCTGCTAAAACTGGGGTATCCCCTGCTAGAAGAGGTGTGCATTCTAGAAACATGGGAAGATGGGGAAAAGCTGTGAAAGCCTCAGCTCGTTGGGTTTGGGCACCCAAAAGGGGTACTCAATCTAATGGTGTATCTCTAGTCTTTGATAAGCTATCTTACATTGATACACGAGGTAGATCCAAGTCTGTAATGGCTTGGGTCCCCAAGAAAAACTAATTTGTTTTTCCTTTTGCAGGTGACAAAGAAGACAAGGGATGATAGAGCATACTGGGACAGTGGATGCTCAAGAAGTATGACTGGACACAAAGCTTACCTGTCTAACTTTGTGCCCCTGCATGACAATGATGGTGTTTCTTTTGGAGATGGGCATGGAACTATAACAGGAAAAGGAACTATTGTCACCAATGGGATGACTTTTGACAATGTGTATTTGGTGAAGGAGCTCAAGTATAATCTCTTCAGTGTGTCACAGATGACTGATAACAAGAATTTTGTCTTGTTCACTGACACTGAATGCTTGGTATTAGGAAAAGAGTTTGTCTTGCCACAAGACACTCCAATTGTTCTCAGAACACCAAGACAGAAGAACATGTACATAATTGATCTCAAGGACATCTCTCTCCAAGACAATGAAACATGTTTCATTGCCAAAGCTTCAGCAGATGAATGTAAGAAATGGCATAGAAGACTTGGTCATCTCAATTTCAAGAACATGAACAAACTGGTAAAGCATAATCTGGTTCATGGTCTTCCTTCCAAGTCTTTTGTCACTGAACATACTTGTGCAGCATGTCTGAAAGGGAAGCAATACAGAGCATCTTGCAAGTCAAAAACAAGTATGTCCACCACCAAGCCATTGGAACTATTACATATGGATCTTTTTGGTCCTACTTCTGTGGCAAGTATAATGAAGAAATGGTACTGCCTAGTGATTACTGATGACTTTTCAAGATTTACATGGACATTCTTTCTATTTGAAAAGAGTGACACTGCTGATGTACTCATTGGGTTTATCAATCAAATTGAACTGTCAAAAAGCATGAAGGTAGTTACCATAAGATCAGACAATGGTGGTGAGTTCAGAAATCACAAGCTGGATTCTTTCTGCATAAACAAAGGCATCAAGAGGCAATTTAGCATTGCTAGAACACCTCAACAGAATGGAGTGGCAGAAAGAAGGAATAGGACACTCATTGAAGCTGCAAGAACTATGCTGTCTGATTCCAAACTTCCAGTTATTTTCTGGGCTGAAGCTGTATCCACTGCTTGCTATGTGCAAAACAGGGCCTTGGTGGTCAAGGCACACAACAAGACCCCTTATCAGCTGTTTAATGGAAGACCTCCCTTAATTGACTTTTTCAGACCGTTTGGGTGTCATGTTATCATCTTGAACACCATTGACAATCTTGGTAAGTTTAGTGAAAAAGGTGATGATGGATATTTTGTGGGTTATTCTTTAAACAGCAAGGGATATAGGGTCTTCAACAAGAAGACAAGCAAAATCACAGAAAATCTTCATGTGAACTTCCTTGAAGACAAACCTGAATATGTTCAAACAGGTCCTGATTGGTTCTTTGATATAGATGTACTTTCTCAGTCCATGAATTATGTACCTGTTGTCTTGCAGAACACTAACATTTCAGGTACTCAAGAAACAATTGCTGCAGAGAAGTCACCTCTGAGGTACATGAATGTACCCTCATTGTTTCCTAGTGAAGCTGATAAACAAGAAGATAACTCTGCTTCAGGAAAAGAACAGCCAATCTCATCCCCTGCTATGTCTGAAGGCAGTGGAATCTTGGATTCCCCTGCTAGAGGAATTGATTCCTCTCTCACAAAGGACCATGATGCTAATGAGACTTCTGATGCAGAAAGAGAATCCCCACTCATCTCATCATCTACACCCATAAATGATGGTCCTATCATATCCAGCAGTGGAAGCAGAATCATCAGGAGTGGAGGTCCTAGTTATTCAGAGCTTCATTCTGCTCACAAACACCCATCATTAGGTCATGCTGTCACATTTGGAAGTTCCTTTGAGGACTTCTTTCCTAATCAAAACAGTCCCATCAATTCTGATTTGGAAGAAGATGAAACAGAAGTCATCATGCAGCCTACCTATAGAATTAATAAAGATCATCCTATCTCACAGATTATTGGTGATCCTGAAGCTCCAAGACATACAAGGTATACAGCAAAGGAGCACAGCTTCATTGCTAACATCACCATGAAGTTCAATCATGACAACATGCAATGTTGTCTGTTTACTTCATTTTTGTCACAAGAAGAGCCAAAGAAGATTTTTCAAGCTTTAAATGACCCAAGTTGGGTTGAAGCTATGCAAGAGGAGCTCTTACAATTTGACATACAAGAGGTTTGGATTCTGGTTGATTGTCCCAAATGGGCAAGGCCTATTGGGACCAAGTGGGTGCTCAGGAACAAAAAGGATGAAAGGGGAATAGTTGTCAGGAACAAGGCAAGGTTAGTAGCACAAGGGTATACTCAGGAAGAAGGGATTGATTATGAAGAGGTGTTTGCTCCAGTAGCAAGGATTGAAGCTATTAGATTATTCCTTGCTTATGCCTCATTCATGGACTTCACTGTCTTTCAGATGGATGTGAAAAGTGCATTCTTATATGGAACCATTGATGAAGAAGTCTATGTCATGCAACCACCAGGGTTTGAAGATCCAGAACATCCTGACAAAGTATACAAGGTGAAAAAGGCCATGTATGGCCTTCACCAAGCTCCCAGAGCCTGGTATGGTACTCTTTCCAAATATCTCCTAGACAATGGATTCAGCAGGGGGAAGATTGATCAGACCCTGTTCACAAAGAAACAAAAGGGTGACCTTTTGCTAGTACAAGTCTATGTGGATGACATCATTTTTGGATCAACTAACTCCATGCTTAGCAAAGAGTTTGCCAAATTGATGCAGGATAAGTTTCAAATGAGTGCTATGGGAGAACTAAACTTCTTCTTGGGGTTACAAGTTCAGCAGCGGAAAGATGGGATATTTATCTCACAAGACAAATATGTAGCTGAGATTGTAAAGAAGTTTGGCATGTCTGATGGGAAGAAGGTGTCCACTCCCATGGACAAGGATCATCCATGGGGCAAGGATGGTCCTGGCAAGCCCATTGATGTCAGGAATTACAGGTCTATGATTGGGTCTCTTATGTATCTCACTGCTTCCAGACCTGACATCATGTTTGCAGTCTGCTTATGTGCAAGATACCAAGTGTCACCAACAGAGTGTAGCTGAGATATTTGGAGACTCTCCTCTCTGCTACTTTAGGTATCTCAAATGTCATCCCACCCTAGGACTCTGGTATCCAAAGGAATCACCATTTGAGCTGATAGCTTATTCAGATAGTGATTATGCTGGTGACAACAATGATAGGAAGTCTACAACAGGGGGATGCCAATTTTTGGGGAGCAGGCTTATATCTTGGCAATGTAAGAAGCAGACTATCATGGCAACATCCACAACTGAAGCTGAGTATGTAGCAGCTGCTGCATGCTGTGGTCAAGTTCTTTGGGTGCAAAATCAATTACTTGATTATGGGTACAACTTTCTTAAAACCAAGATATTTATTGACAACAACAACACTATTTGCATCATAAAGAACCCTGTTTTTCATAGCAAAACCAAACACATTGAAATTAGACATCACTTTATCAGAGATTGTTTTGAAAAAGGACTGATTGTCCCTGAGAAAATTGATACAGAACTTAATGTTTCTGATCTTTTAACAAAAGCTTTTGAGGTAGGGAGGTTTCAGTATCTGGTTGCAGGTATTGGAATGGTTACTCCTTAAAATCTGATGTCTATTTTTGTCATATGTAATCAGGGTTACTTTATTGCTGTTGTTGTATAATTGTTAGTCACTTTTACCATTTCTTTCATTCCACTGCTTTTTAACACTGATTCCCCTGCTTGGGGTTTATTCCCCTGCCAAGAGAATTTTTCTCTTAAGCAGGGTGTGTTCTGTTTTCAAAAGTGGTTTTATGTGGTTTTAGACTAACAATGCAGAGGTTTATATGGTGCATACTACTCTCCTTGGTGGACCAGGTATATATTCTATGTTTCAGGGGAGGTTAGGTCAAACCTTTAGGATTCAGGGTATTCTTAGAATGCTCATATATGGTCTTAGATCATATCCATTGGTGAGTGGGGGTTCAGGGTAATGATGACCTGCTGCACAGCTTGTCTAAACTCTGAAACCTTGAGGCACTGTAGTGTGTGTTTGCATTTCTTTATTCAAGCAGCTTGCTGTTCAAAATATAGATGTGTGGCACACATTGCCAAGACTAACTGACCATAGGTAACGGACAAGGTTGGGATGGTGACTGGGGTATGCATGATCTCTTGGGATTACCTGGTGTAGGGGGATTTATGTATTAACTTTTTGTATTGGGACCATTGCTGAATAGAGGACTCTTGAGATTCTATGTGTCTATCTTGTGTATACAAGTGTGTGCATTAGAGCAGAGCTAGTTAGCATTAGTCCCTTCATGACTAGTTTAATACCCCTAGAAAGTTTCCCCTGCTTTTATTTTTCATTCCCCTGCCTTCACAACATTCCCCTGTTTGACCATTGACCGACAATACCGTTACCCTGTTCATAGCCGTTGGGCCTGCTTGCTTAAATTTTGGTTAGGGAATATTTTATTCTTTTTAAAAGATATTTAAGGCGCTTTCTTCGCTGATTGGTAATCTTTTCCTTTTATTTCAAATATATTAATTTTTTATCAAGATTTATTCCTGATATTTTTGCAATTTGAAAAGTTTGGTCCAATCACAGCTCTTCAATTCGCCTATATAAACTTAATTCCCTTTACCAGCAGGTCCACAAATCACTTTCGACCTAATCCCACTTACCTCCCATCTCTATAAACCTTTAAACTATTTTTCGAATTCATCATGACTCTTAAAATTGCTCCTAATCATAACCAAATTGCTTTGCTTCATGATGAACCAGCCGAGTTTGCTGAGGTTGTGGCCTTTTTAAAGTCCTCGTACTTCAAAGTGGCCCTTCTCATCAATCCTCGCATTTATACCTCACACATTCAACAGTGAGTCCTTTTATAGATGCAAGGACCCACGTACAAGATCACTTTAAAGTCCTCGTACTTCAAAGTGGCCCTTCTCATCAATCCTCGCATTTATACCTCACACATTCAACAGTTCTGGTCTAAAGCCATGACCAAAACAGTGAATGGAGAGGTCATAATACAAAGCACAGTTGATGGTCATTCCAAGGTAATCTCACTTGCCTCCATTAGGGAGAATCTTCTCCTTGATGATGAGGATGGAATAACCAACTTTTCTGAGGCTGAAATTTTTGAAGGTCTTGAAAAATTGGGGTATAAACTTTCTGAAAAACAAAAATTAAAATTTGCCAAAGGCCAGTTTGCCCCTCATTGGAAACTTTTGATTCATACTCTTATGCAATGTTTGTCACCCAAAACCACTGCTTTTAATGAAGTTGGTAGTGAGATAGCTTCTGCCCTGATCTGCTTTGCAACAGGAAGGAAGTATTGTTTTTCTCAAATGATTTTTAAAGGCATGGTGAAAAATGTTTCAAGCACCTCAAAGTTTTGCATGTATCCAAGGTTTATAGAAGTTTTGCTGAATATGAGTGATCATGGTCCCATTACACACAGAAACTATTTTTCAGCAACCAAACACACAACCAAACTTTTCACCACATTACTTGCCCCATCACCTTTGTTCTCTGGCAGAAATGTTCCATTTACTTCACTCATGCTAGACCAAATCAGACGGGAAGAAGCCAAACATCAAACAACCATCAATCCATCTGCTGAATCCCCTGCCAAGAACCTACCACCTGCTGATCCACACCAAGAAAGGCGTTCCAAATCCAGGTTTGCCAGGTCTCCCTTGCCTGGTGAATCTTCACAAGCAGCAGAGAGGAGAGTCTCCAAGAGTTTGGAGCAACCTGGGGGTTTGGCTGCCACTACTGTCTCATCCTCAAGGGGTGAGCAGGATAGTGACACCATCAATAAGTCCTCTCCCCCACTCCATGATATCCAACAAGGGGAGAAATTTCCTTTGAGGATTGAGAGCAGTATGAAACCTTTGACAAACTTGGAATTGACGAAAATGTGCATGAGCCTGAAAAGGCAGAATGCACAACTGGTACAAGATGTCAAAAAGCAAGGTCTGGTTATCTCTCATTTGGAAACCAGACTTGCTACTCTTGAGGGGAGGAGAAAGCCCAGACTGATTCTTTCCACCGATGAGGATGCTTCCAAAGGGGAGGAAATTCCAACCAAAGAAGGATCTACTGAGTATTATTCATATCCTGGTATGGAGCATGGAAAGATAAAAAGTGCTAAGGAAGGAATGGAGAAAGAAAGTGCTGATAAAGGAAGTGACAAGGGGAGTGCAACCAAAGACATTGCTCAAACATTGCTCACTATGGGCAATCAAGAAGAAGCCCCTGCTTCTAAAGTTTCCCCTGCCATTGCTCATCCCACTGCTGTAAGTTTATCCCCTGCTAAAAACATAACTCAAACATTTGTTAGGAAGAACAGAAAGCAACCAGCTCAGAAGGGGATAACAATCAAAGAACCTGCAACTAAAGCAAAACCAGCACCAGCAGTGGATCCAAAAGATAAAGGAAAAGGAATCATGGTGCAACAGCCCAAGAGAAAATTCAAGTATCTGACTCCTGAACAGCAAAGGGAACAAGAGGCACATGATGCACAAGTAGCTCTCAAGCTACAACAAGAGGAGTTAGATATGCAGAATCAAAGAATGGAGAAGATGAGGCCCAAAGATATGCTCAAGCAGGTTGAGATTATGCATAGGGAACTAGATGAGAGGGTACCTCATGTTGAGGAATTTCTTGATCAATGGGAGAAGGAGTTGAAAAATGCTCCTTTAGAAGAAAGGTATGAGTTGACTTGCCTTGTTTATAAATATCAAACTGAATATCTGGAAAGAAGGGCAATGCAAATTCAGAGTGAGAAGTATAGAACTTCAGAGAAAGGGTAGCTTGATCACTACAAACTTCTGCTTAAAAGGTACAGAAAGTGGAAGGATGGTGACTTCACAGACATGAGCTTTGAGGCCATAAAGAGAGCAGTCAGACCAGTTCTAAAGTTGTATGATGTGGAGGATTGGATGACAATCAACACTCCTGAGGAAGCTGAGTATCTCAGGAGACAAAGTGAAGTGCTACAGAAAGCTAGAGCAACAAAGAAAAGAAAAGTTGGAGAGACTACACAAGCAGGTGCATCATCCCCAACAGGGGAATCACATCAAGCAGGTGAAAGTCTTCCAGAAGTACTTGAGAAGTCAGTACTCAATGCACAAAGAGCAGCAAAGAGACTCAAGAGAATGGAGCAAGTGGGCATAATCACTAAAGAGTCTCAAGGGCCATCAAATGAGGAAATTGACAAACAGCTGATCTTACAGGAAAATGATGAAATCTCACCTAGTGAACTTGGAAAGAAGTTTGCTATCATAGAGTATGCTGTTTATGAACACAGAGGGAGAACTTGGTGGAAGCTTACAAGGGCTGATAATACAGCACAGACTTTCCTAAGCCTAGATGTCATGTTTCAAATTTTGGATAGTGAAGACTTAGAAGATCTGTGGAAAATATTGAAGAAAACGTTTGCTGCAAAACCTCCTACCATGGATGGTGTTGAGAAGGATTGGGTAATCTGGGAGTGCATGCATAGAATGTATGAGCATGAATGATTTGATCCTCTATTTGATGCAGTGAATAAAGGAGATTTGGTGTATTGGAAGCTGTTTACCAATTCTGGGGTTTATGAGGTAGTAATGGAAGGTGTGAGTGTTTATTTACTCAATCACAGATATTATCCTTTCTCTCAGGAAACCTTGAAGAAGTTAGCACAGGCTAAGTTAATTGTTGATGCCAAAAAGCCTGTTGCTTATGATCTAGTAAGAATGGTTCATAGTCAGATTTGGCCAGAGAGTTTGTAAGCATCCTCATCAACTAGCATTTATTCAGAAACTTGTCTATAGGGGAAAGCACAAGTTTAGGGGAGGATTGTTGGGAATAAATCTATGCTTACTTGTTTCCCCTGCTAGTTGATTATTCATACCCCTGCTAGAGTAAGTTCCCCCTGCTGAATAACAAATGCAGGGGGATCCGTTCCCCTGCTGAAGTCAAAGGCCCTGCTGTCAAGATAAACATGGAATAGATATTTACGCGTTTCAGTTATTATTCCTTAATACTTTCCATAGTTTGTTAGTAGTGATCTTGTACGTGGGTCCTTGCATCTATAAAAGGACTCACTAGGTTAGCATGCAAAGTATGTCTTTCTCATTTCTTTTTTCATTATTATTACTTTAAGGTTTTGTAAACCCTAATACCATTTTGGGTATTCGTATATCTTTGATATATTAAAGTGCAACGTTTGAATCTCAATTGTTCTTGTGCTAAACATTACATTCCGCATCTTGTTTAGTTACTTTGCTTTGCAAAGTTTCTCTAGTGTTAGATTGAATTCTTTCTCTCTATCACAACCCTTAAACAAGCTATTAAGGTTTAAGATCTGACTTTGGGATCAACAGGCCATGCAATGGAATCAAAATAATGAGTGAGATATGATCAAAACAAGTCTAGGGTATAAATCTGAAGTTACTGTTTTGGAAGATTTTTAGAAAATATTTAAAAGATGATTCAACAGTAGCTATAGAAGAGTTAAATGTAGCACATATCATGTAGTTTATGTGATAAAAATTTGAGCTTCTATCTCCATATAGAACTCAAGATATGGCAGTTTTGGTGAAGATGAAGTTAAAAATCAGATTTTTGGAAATTAAAGAATAATACTATTATATAAGCACTCACATTTTAATATATAAAATGTAAAATAAAAACCCAATAACTTATAAAACTTATTTATATAAATATATATAAAAGGTTAATCAAATGGATAAATTATATAAATGGTGGTGAAATAATGTTTATAAGTAATAAAAACTATAAACATGATTTTCACGACTTTTTCGGCTATTGCCGTAAAATTAACGTTTTTGTTAAATAAAACTTAGATGGTTGGACCCGTCTAATGAAAACTTTATAAAACTTATGTACTGATATATAGACATGTATAACAAGTAAAAACCGACAAAACCCGAACTATAGGGTATACGGACATTAACAAGTTAAATAAACATATTGGACTAATAAATGGACTAAATAGGATAAAAACTTGTAAAAAGAATTTATTGGGCTTAACCTATTTAGGCCCAACTTGGAAAGTATACATACTGATAATATAGGTACAAAATGGATTAAAATAAGTTAAATAACTTATAATAAGCTTATTGGGCTTAAGACACGTAAACGGGTAAAACTAGTAAACTAATATAAAAGTTATCGACATATAACACTAAAAGGAGTAAACGAGAATATGTAAACCCACTTGATCATCATATATATATATAATCATCATATGTATACATACTCGTTATTTTTATAAAGTCATTGGACAAACGTCTAAGACCGAGTATTATTTGTCTAGGTTTCCGTGATTGAAGCACGTACCGTACGTCCGAATTGCCGATCACCCGCCTTCCCATATCAACGTGAGTACATAGCCTCGCACTCTTTTAAATGTTTTATAAATGCTTTATAAACCCGCGAGGGAGATAACATGTTAGTTTTTATAAAAGTTTGGACACCATTTGTCCCGATTGTTTGTTTATTGATTTTGGACCCGAATGATTGAATGACCCGATTGTATGACCCATAAATGATTAATGGACCCGATAGATGAAATTAAATGGATTATTAAAGTTAGGTTATGTCACTAAAAGTCCCATTAGCATGAATTGTGAACTACCGGGAGTTGGTAGACGCTTATGCATTTAATAGTACTATTTGGGGACGATCACCCCAGTTCGCGCCTTTAAGGTTGATCCCCGTCGTGCCACATTGATTGGTAAGCGAATTAATGTATGAGAAGATTTCAATAGCGTGACCTTTGTGACGACACGCTACTTTAGATGGGCAAAATTGGTATCGGGTTAGCTACCCGTTTTGGTTTTAGTAAGGTAACAATGTCATGCGGCTTATAATAATCCGAATTAACAAAATAATAATAGATGCTCCGAATTACGATGTATTGCCTGACTAGCAATACAGGGTCATACTATTGATATTATGATTGTATTTTGGTTTTCATAACCATATTCATATAACGGTTTTTATTTGATTTTATACAACGTCATAAGACGTATTGTATGATGTTTTTACGACATTGGCTCGTATAATGATTTTTACGGCAAATGCCTATATTATGATTTTCGATAAGGATTTGTATAAAATGACTTTGGCTATTTTATGGCCTATCAAAACGATCTGTACAAAATGATTTTCAGTAATACTTTTATACTGATATTATATTGATGGAATTTATTAAACTCTATGAATTCACTCGGCGTTATCGCTGACCTTTTCTTTTAACATGTTTTATCTCAGGTACTTGAAGGTAATTCTCGGGAAGACAACAAGAATTCATGGCCCGCACTTAAGCAATATTTTTCCATTCAAACACTTGTAAAACTTTGTATGAAATATAATGACTTGGGACCGATGTAACTTTGATGTTTATGAATGGAAATGATTTATTAATAAACGACGCGATTTTTAAGCGTTGTCTATGATGTGAGTAATGTGCTATCCCGTAACACCAACTAGTCTTCCGCTGTATTGAGTTGTATGAAATTTGGGGGTGTTACAGTTGGTAAGGCGTGATGCCTTGGAAATTATAGTGTTTGGTAAGGCGTGATGCCTTGGAAATTATAGTGTTTGCTAAGGCGTGATGCCTTGGTAATTGTGGTTGTTGGTAAGGCGTGATGCCTTGGAATTGTATTGATTAATTGAACTTTAATGCTAGTTGTTAATACATTATTGTAGCACATGGTCCATATGTTATTGTGTTGATGTTTGATATTCACAGCTTATAACTGTTTTAGCGTTGGAGTCTAAACCTATGACTCTCACCAACTTTATGTTGACGTGTTTTAGTGTCTCTTTCAGGTGATGTTATGGTTAAGCTTGAAAACATAAGTGGCTAGGATTGGAGAAGCTTAGGAATGCATATAGAAGGAGAATCCCCGTTTCCTTCTTAGTTTCTTTTGTTTGTTTAATAAGTGATATTGTTGGCACCTATATGTTTGTTTTGTTTGTGATATTTGATTGTCTTGGGTAAGAGCTAGGACTGCTACCTACTTACCTAGACTCCTGCATTGTTGAGATATTGTCATGACCTTCGCGTCACCATTTTTACGAGATTTCTTATTTCATATAGTTATCTCTATAGACACGCCATGTTGTGATGATATCCATACGTCGCGGCCCATGTTCCGCCATGGTGGGGTGTGACAGAATGGTATCAGAGACAATGGTTATAGGGAATTAGGTTGCCTAGTCGCGTAGCCTAGTCTATAGCTTAAGGGTCCCTGCATATAGGCGTCATAGGAGTATGTGTGCATTTTATATAAATTGATGTGTTTGGATGTTATTTATTGTGATGTTTTGACTAGTATGAATTGAACCGTAGTATGTTCATACTTAGTCACATGTTATTTTCTTTTTGGGTTTGTGACTAGTGCGGGTTGAACCATAATCGTCCATGCTAGTCACTGTTGTATTTTGCTTAAATGGTACATTATAGTACATAATTTAGTACTAGGTAGTTTCTATCTTTTATCGAGTTATTCTACATACCTGAAGTATGTTATTTTTCTTTTGATGTTTAAGTCATGTTCCCTAAGAATCGTGTGGTGGTTCGAGTTACTAGGAGTAGGTGGATAGGAAGGGTTTTAAGCTGTTTTCCACTCTTACGGGCGACATGACTTATAACTGATTATGTTTTTGTTTTGGATTTAGTCTAGGATATTTTAGCTAGACTATGGATTTCGGTATTCCAAGAGTTTTATTATGTTATTTTTATAGTTGGAGTTTTGGACCTTATTGGTTATGTGGTTATGAGCTTATGTGAGTATATGGGTTTATGTGTTATATGTTGTATTGATTCTTATAAGTGTCATCATAGGAGGGAGTGTAGTGGGGAAAGGGTAATTGTATAAGTATGGGTTCTCAAGTATGATTGCATGAAAGAGGGTTAGTACATGCTTGTATATGATGAGATGTAGAATTTTGGTATAAGTATAATATATGGGTTTATGTAATGGCTGCCTATGATATGGCTATTGTTCTTTTGTGTTATATGTTTTGGGTTATAGTTGTGTTGTGTGATTATGGGGTCACACGATATGGTTTGGTTTTCGAGGTGGGCTTATTGCCTTGTTGTGGCACGGTGAGAAGGTGATTACTCGTATGGACAAACGAGTGTATGACGCGATTGGTTGATCTGATATGTGTAGTAACGAGTATGTTTTGGGTGGTTTAATAGGTATATATATGCGAATGTATATATACTACTATGTGTTAAGTTATGGTATATGGTCGTTCACTAGTTATTATAACTTGAACGTACCTTGTGTTTGCTCGTGTTTTATGGTGCTGGAGTTTAATGGAGTTCCAATGACGTTTTGAATCTTTTGAAGTGTGTCTGGTAGCGTATTCTTTGAGTTTCGTATTTCACGTGTACGTTTTCAAAGGTAAAGTATTTAATCCCTTTTCAATTTAATTATTTTAATGATGTCTTAATCATCTTATGATGGATTTAAGTTAGGGTTTAAATTAAAAAACAGTAAATTAATGATATATTAATGGTGTTATAATGATTACATAAATTAGGGCTTGTAATTAGAGGGATTAGGGTTAATTAATTAGTTTAATTTGATTAAACCCGTTTTTAAAAACTGGGCAGATTTTTTAGTCAATTGTTTTGATCATATCGGGAGTTCTATAAACTCTTATTTTACGATCCAAGTACCCATGGAAAGATATTTGAAGTGGCTTTCCAATGCAAGAAACGAGAACTAAATTGGAGGTCGGGAAGTGGGACAAAAACAGTTTTGAATTCAGCCTGTTTTCTTTTTAAGTTTTGGGTTGTTTGGGGTACTTAGGGTTGCATTGGGATCTTCTCACAAACGTGAGAGATGGTTTATATATTGTAGTAAGTATCTAAACTTGGGCTAAGGTTGTGGTTTAGGGTAAGACCCCTTAATGGTAACAAACATTTAGTACGTTTAAAATCAGGAAATCTGGAATGACAAAAGTAGATATATGTATATCGGGGCCTTAACCGAAGCTTTAAGGTTAGGGCAAGTGGGAGGTGTTAGCCAACATATGTAAGGCTATGAATATTCCTTTTACAGAAACCATGGGTATGTTTAAGTGGACGTTTGACTTAACGTTTTGAGACCTAAAAAGTGGGACTGTTTTGGGTAAAATATGAACGGGTTAGTTATTAAACTTAACCAAGTTAAGGACTTTTTAAGGAAGGGTAGTGGGGTGATTAGAGCTTATCAATGAGGTAAATATGTGGGAATAGGATAGATGTGCATCATAGGTTAATGAGCCATCTTAGTGATTGGTTCGTATATTGATTGCGTGTTTTTGGTTTGTTAGCTTGTTGCTAGTGCAAGGACTTGTGAAGGAGCTATCAGGTGAGTGTTCATAGTCCCATGTTTACTATTGTTTTTGACTTCCAGATGGGATGGAAGAGACACTGTGTGGAGTTATTTATAAATTGAAGTTGTGTATGTTTTTAAGGTTTGAGATTGGACTTGTGTGTACAGTATGTGTTTAACTGCTATGTGGTTCTTGTTTGTGTATGATTTGGATCGGAAAGGTACATAGGTGTATGGGCGCCTATGGTACCATGGTTGTTGGTAAGGCGTGATGCCTTGGAAATTATAGTGTTTGGTAAGGCGTGATGCCTTGGAAATTATAGTGTTTGGTAAGGCGTGATGCCTTGGTAATTGTGGTTGTTGGTAAGGCGTGATGCCTTGGAATTGTATTGATTAATTGAACTTTAATGCTAGTTGTTAATACATTATTGTAGCACATGGTCCATATGTTATTGTGTTGATGTTTGATATTCACAGCTTATAATTGTTTTAGCGTTGGAGTCTAAACCTATGACTCTCACCAACTTTATGTTGACGTGTTTTAGTGTCTCTTTCAGGTGATGTTATGGTTAATCTTGAAAACATAAGTGGCTAGGATTGGAGAAGCTTAGGAATGCATATAGAAGGAGAATCCCCGTTTCCTTCTTAGTTTCTTTTGTTTGTTTAATAAGTGATATTGTTGGCACCTATATGTTTGTTTTGTTTGTGATATTTGATTGTCTTGGGTAAGAGCTAGGACTGTTACCTACTTACCTAGACTCCTGCATTGTTGAGATATTGTCATGACCTTCGCGTCACCATTTTTACGAGATTTCTTATTTCATATAGTTATCTCTATAGACACGCCATGTTGTGATGATATCCATACGTCGCGCCCCATGTTCCGCCATGGTGGGGTGTGACAGAATGGTATCAGAGACAATGGTTATAGAGAATTAGGTTGCCTAGTCGCGTAGCCTAGTCTATAGCTTAAGGGTCCCTGCATATAGGCGTCATAGGAGTATGTGTGCATTTTATATAAATTGATGTGTTTGGATGTTATTTATTGCGATGTTTTGACTAGTATGAATTGAACCGTAGTATGTTCATACTTAGTCACATGTTATTTTCTTTTTGGGTTTGTGACTAGTGCGGGTTGAACCATAATCGTCCACGCTAGTCACTGTTGTATTTTGCTTAAATGGTACATTATAGTACATAATTTAGTACTAGGTAGTTTCTATATTTTATCAAGTTATTCTACATACCTGAAGTATGTTATTTTTCTTTTGATGTTTAAGTCATGTTTCCTAAGAATCGTGTGGTGGTTCGAGTTACTAGGAGTAGGTGGATAGGAAGGGTTTTAAGCTGTTTTCCACTCATACGGGCGACATGACTTATAACTGATTATGTTTTTGTTTTGAATTTAGTCTAGGATGTTTTAGCTAGACTATGGATTTTGGTATTCCAAGAGTTTTATTATGTTATTTTTATAGTTGGAGTTTTGGACCTTATTGGTTATGTGGTTATGAGCTTATGTGCGTATATGGGTTTATGTGTTATATGTTGTATTGATTCTTATAAGTGTCATCATAGGAGGGAGTGTAGTGGGGAAAGGGTAATTGTATAAGTATGGTGGCCAACATAGTTATACAAGTACCACAACTTCAATGGGTTCTCAAGTATGATTGCATGAAAGAGGGTTAGTACATGCTTGTATATGATGAGATGTAGAATTTTGGTATAAGTATAATATATGGGTTTATGTAATGGCTGCCTATGATATGGCTATTGTTCCTTTGTGTTATATGTTTTGGGTTATAGTTGTGTTGTGTGATTATGGGGTCAGACGATATGGTTTGGTTTTCGAGGTGGGCTTATTGCCTTGTTGTGGCACGGTGAGAAGGTGATTACTCATATGGAAAAACGAGTGTATGACGCGATTGGTTGATCTGATATGTGTAGTAACGAGTATGTTTTGGGTGGTTTAATAGGTATATATATGCGAATGTATATATACTACTATGTGTTAAGTTATGGTATATGGTCGTTCACTAGTTATTATAACTTGAACGTACCTTGTGTTTGCTCGTGTTTTATGGTGCTGGAGTTTAATGGAGTTCCAACGACGTTTTGAATCTTTTGAAGTGTGTCTGGTAGCGTATTCTTTGAGTTTCGTATTTCACGTGTACGTTTTCAAAGGTAAAGTATTTAATCCCTTTTCAATTTAATTATTTTAATGATGTCTTAATCATCTTATGATGGATTTAAGTTAGGGTTTAATTTAAAAACAGTAAATTAATGATATATTAATGGTGTTATAATGATTACATAAATTAGGGCTTGTAATTAGAGGGATTAGGGTTAATTAATTAGTTTAATTTGATTAAACCCGTTTATAAAAACTGGGCAGATTTTTTAGTCAATTGTTTTGATCATATCGGGAGTTCTATAAACTCTTATTTTACGATCCAAGTACCCATGGAAAGATATTTGAAGTGGCTTACCAATGCAAGAAACGAGAACTAAATTGGAGGTCGGGAAGTGGGACAAAAACAGTTTTGAATTCAGCCTGTTTTCTTTTTAAGTTTTGGGTTGTTTGGGGTACTTAGGGTTGCATTGGGATCTTCTCACAAACGTGAGAGATGGTTTATATATTTTAGTAAGTATCTAAACTTGGGCTAAGGTTGTGGTTTAGGGTAAGACCCCTTAATGGTAACAAACATTTAGTACATTTAAAATCAGGAAATCTGGAATGACAAAAGTAGATATATGTATATCGGGGCCTTAACAGAAGCTTTAAGGTTAGGGCAAGTGGGAGGTGTTAGCCAACATATGTAAGGGTATGAATATTCCTTTTACAGAAACCATGGGCATGTTTAAGTGGACGTTTGACTTAACGTTTTGAGACCTAAAAACTGGGACTGTTTTGGGTAAAATATGAACGGGTTAGTTATTAAACTTAACCAAGTTAAGGACTTGTTAAGGAAGGGTAGTGGGGTGATTAGAGCTTATCAATGAGGTAAATATGTGGGAATAGGCTAGATGTCCATCATAGGTTAATGAGCCATCTTAGTGATTGGTTCGTATATTGATTGCATGTTTTTGGTTTGTTAGCTTGTTGCTAGTGCAAGGACTTGTGAAGGAGCTATCAGGTGAGTGTTCATAGTCCCATGTTTATTATTGTTATTGACTTCCAGATGGGATGGAAGAGACAATGTGTGGAGTTATTTATAAATTGAAGCTGTGTATGTTTTTAAGGTTTGAGATTGGACTTGTGTGTACAGTATGTGTTTAACTGCTATGTGGTTCTTGTTTGTGTATGAGCAGTGAGTGATGAGAAAGTTTCGTTGGATAAGGTTTGAATAGATGGGAAGTTGCCTTTTATCGAAGAACCCGTAGAGGTTATGGATCGTGAGGTAAAGCAACTGAAACAAAGTCGGATACCTATTATCAAGATCCGATGGAATTCAAAGCATGGACCGGAATATACTTGGGAACAAGAGGATGAAATGTGGAAGAAATATCCGTACCTCTTCGATTTCAATAAGAAACGGACATCAAAATGAAATGGATCACGAGGAAGTTGATCCCTTTTAGGAGGAAAAGCTGTGACAATCTAACATTTTCAGGTAGTAAATTATTTTCTCGTATAATATTTTGAAACTTATTTTTGTGTTGGTTGATGAACTCACAATTTACGAATTTAAATTTGGGCTTACGTGCATAATTTAGCGTCCTTGGGATTACGTATTTACGATTTTGCATTCCGTTTTCGATGAAACAATTTTTATTGGATTCGTTTTGTGCCGTTGATTCATAATTTATAAAAACGTTTTTCGTAAAACGACCCGAGGGCACGCAAATCGAGGAAACTAGAATCGAGGAGTACCCGTAAATTAGCTGGATGGGACAAAATAATTTATCCCACCCCACTATACATGGGACGGCCAAACTAGACACCACATCAAAGATGTGGCATCTTTATACACTAGTAGCTTACAAGTGTAAGTTTAGCTTAACACTTAAGCTTGTTTTTACCCACCAAACTAACAAAACCATCAACCTTCTCATTTACCACCATTATCTCATGCAAAAACAACTCAAACTCTCTCAACCCCACCCCTTTTGCCGTCCCACTTCAAGAACAAACACCACCATTGATCTTTTCTAGCCACAAAATACTTGTTATCTAGCTATATTATGGAGTTACCTTGAAGCCTTGATTACTTGGTGGCAATTTTAACAACAAAGGAGGTGATTTGCTTGTGTCCTAGGGATGATTTCCCAACATACTTTATTGGTGTTCGATGATCTTGGGGATACATTTGGTGTTCATCAAGTTCTTGTCTTCTAAAAACAAGATATACTCTTGGTTGGTAAAGAAGATCATCCTTTCTATTTTCTCTTGTTATTTTTGTAAAGATCAAATGTATTTTCTTTCTTGTTGTATATGCATATGATGAATATATTATGATAAAAATGTTGTGTGGGGATCAAGTGTTGATAAATATGCTTAAAAAGATTAATAACCATAAGAAACAAGGCTAAAATCATGCTTAATTTGTTGGCTGTATAAAAACAGTATGTAACCAAACCTTGAACTGATAAATTTGCATGGTGGAATCCATTTACAGTACGTACAAGATGTCATACACATGTGAGAGTTAGCCATGCAATGGAATCATTAAAATGAGTGAGATATGATCAAAACAAGATGAGTGTGCTAATCTGGATAGACTGTTTTGTAGGGACCGTTAAGGATAGTTAAAATTAAAATGAGCAGTAGCTATAGCTAAGTTAATTGTAGCACATAATATGAAGTTCATTCCAAACAAAAATGAGCTTCTAAATCATTGTATAACTCTCGATATGATAAAAATGGTGAAGATGAAAATAAAAATCAGATTTTGAAGAATTAATGTTTAATACTATTATATAAGCACTCAAATTATATAGTATAAAATGTGAAATTAAAACCCACTAACTTATGAATTTCATTTATATAAATATGTATAAGGTTAAATAAATGGAAACTTTATAAAAATGGTAGATGAATAATATTTATAAGTTATAAAAACTATAAACATGATTTTTACGACTTTTTCGGCTATTACCGTAAAATTAACATTTTTCGCCAATTAAAACTTAGACGATCAAACCCGTCTAATGTAAAGTTTTTAAAAGTCATATACTGATATATAAGTATCTAATACAAGTAAAAACCGATAAAACCCGAACTATAGGACATACGGACATTAACGAGCTAAGTAAGCATATTGGACTAATAATTGGACTAAATAAGTTAAACACTTATAAAAAGTACTTATTGGGCTTAACCCATTTGGGCACAACATGTAAAGTGTAAATACTGATAATATAAGTATAAAATGAAATAATAAAAGTTAAAGAACTTATAATAAGCTTATTGGACTTAAAATAGGTAAATAAGTAAAATTAGTAAACTAGTAAAAAATTACCAATACGTAAACACTAAAATGAGTAAACAAGGATATATAAACCCACTTGATCATCATCATATGTACAAAAATAATCATATGTATATTGTTATTTTGATAAAGTCATTGGACAAAAGTCTAAGACCGATTATTATTTATATAGGTTTCTGTGACCGAAGCACGCCCGTAGTCGATAATCCGCCTTTCATTATCAATGTGAGTTCGTAGCCCTTTCATTATCAACGTGAGTTCATAGCCTCGCACTCTTTTAAATGTTTTATAAAATTATTTATAAACCCGCGAGGGAGATAACATGCTAGATTTTGATAAAAATAGAACACAAGTAGTCCCGATGGTATGCTTAATGATATGGACCCGAATGATGCTATGACCCTATAAACGAGATAAAAAGGATTATTAGTAGTTAGGTTATGTCACTCAAAGTCCCATTAGCATGAATGTGAACTACCGGGATTTGGAAGACGCTTATGCATATGATAGTACTATTTGGGGACGATCACCCCAGTTCGCGCCTTGACGGTTGATCCCCGTCGTACCATATTGATTGGTAAGAGAATTTATGTATGAGAAGATTACATAGCGTGATTTTTGTGACGAAACGCTAACTTAGATGGGCGAATGGTTTGTCGGGTTCGCGGCCCGTTGTTTTCACAGTAAGGTAACAATGTCATGCGGCTAATAATAATCCTATATACAATACGATAAAGATGCTAATAACGATGATAATATTACCTATAATGGTAATATTGAGGCTACGGTCTCATGGACGGTTTAAGATGTATACTTGGTTTATATATTGCCTGACTAGCAATACGAGGACTTACTTCCGATATTATACTTGTGTTCTGATTTCAACGATTGTTTTATATAACGGTTTTATTAAACTCTATGAATTCACTCGGCATTCACTGATATGATTTTTGCATGTTTTTATCTCAGGTGCTTGAAGGTAATCCGGATGGAGATCGACTCTGATGGCCCACATAATATTAAAAATGTTCATTCGATCTATGTTTTGTAAACTTAATGACATGTATAATTTGGGACCTGTTGTACACTTTAAAACTTTTTATCGAATGAATGTATGTTAAACCTTGTACAACCATTTTTATGTGTTGTCTATGATTGGAGTTATTGTGCTATCCCGTAACACTCTAAAAGACCCTTCCGCTGTACCGATACGAAAATTGAGAGTGTTACATTATCCGACATTAAGGGGATCGATCCCAAATTTTGTACCCACAAAATCTTAATGGAGGAGGATTTCAAGCCCGCAATCCAATGTCAAAGGAGGGTGAACACCAAAATTCATGACGTCATCAAAAAGGAGGTCCTTAAACTCCTTGACGCGGGAATGATTTACCCTATTTCTGATAGCCCTTGGGTGAGTCCTATTCATTGTGTCCCTAAAAAGGGAGGAATGACCGTTGTGCCAAACGATGCCAACGAGTTGATTCCCACTAGACTCGTGACCGGATGGAGAGTGTGCATTGACTATCGTAAGTTGAATGAAGCCACTCGAAAAGACCATTTTCCCTTGCCCTTCATGGACCAAATGTTGGAGCGTCTTGCGGGAAACGATTTCTATTGCTTTTTAGATGGTTTTTCCGGTTACTTCCAAATTCCCATCGATCCTCGTGATCAAGAAAAAACTACGTTTACGTGTCCATATGGAACGTTTTCCGATCGTAGAATGCCATTCGGACTTTGCAATGCACCGGGAACCTTTCAAAGGTGCATGATGGCTATTTTCATGACATGATCGAGAAGACGATGGAAGTCTTCATGGATGACTTTTCCGTGTTTGGTAATTCGTTCACTTCATGTTTGTCGAATCTTGAGAGAATGTTGAAATGTTATGAGGAAACCAACCTTGTGCTCAATTGGGAAAAGCGTCATTTTATGGTTAAAAGTGGAATCGTCTTAGGGCACAAGGTCTCGAAAGCGGGGATTGAGGTAGATCAAGCTAAGGTAGACGTCATCGCCAAATTACCTCATCCCAAAACCGTTAAGGGAGATAGGAGTTTCCTAGGCCACGCGGGCTTTTATCGTCGATTCATCAAGGATTTTTCAAAGATCTCTCAACCTATTACACATCTTCTTGAAAAAGAGGCATGTTTTGTATTTGATGAAGATTGTGTATGAGCCTTTGAAATCCTTAAGAGGAAACTTACCGAAGCTCCCATTCTTGTTGCTCCCAATTGGAACCTCCCCTTTGAGCTCATGTGTGATGCTAGTGATTACGCTATTGGGGTCGTATTGGGGAAACGTCATGAAAAGCACTTCTTGCCTATTCACTATGCTAGCAAGACGATGACCGAGGCTCAACTTAAATACACTACAACGGAGAAGGAGTTCCTTGTCGTGGTGTATGCATTTGAGAAATTTCGACCTTATCTCGTCTTGACGAAATGCATAGTGTATAAGATCATTCGACTATCAAGTATCTTATGGTTAAACAAGATGCTAAGCCAAGATTACTTCGTTGGATTCTCCTCCTTCAAGAATTTGATCACAAAATTGTTGGAAAAAAAGGAGCCGAGAATCTAGCGGTTGATCATCTTTCTCGTTTGGAAGATCCTCACCGAAGTGTTTACGAGCCCAAGGAAATCACCGAAACATTTCCGCTCGAGACACTTGGTGTAGTGAATTCTAAGCTTGATTCTTCCATCCCACGGTTTACGGACTTTGCAAACTACCATGCGAGTAACTTCATCATCAAGGGTATGACGACTCAAGAAAAATGAAAATTCTTTCGTGACGTCAAGTTCTACTTTTGGGACGACCCTTACTTAATTCGAACTTGTGCGGATCAAATCATCCGACGTTGTGTATTTGCCACCGATGCTTCTAATATCCTTAAAGCTTGTCATGAGGGACCCATGGGTGGTCACCATGGTGATAATCTCACGGCTAAGAAGGTGTTTGATGCCGGCTTCTTTTCGCCTACTATTTACCGAGATGCACAAGATCTTGTGAAGTCGTGTGAGTCATCCCAACGACAAGGAAAAGCCTCACAAAAAGATGAAATACCACAAAATATCATCCAAGTGTGTGAGATCTTTGACGTTTGGGGCATCGACTTTATGGGGCCGTTCCCATCTCTCATGGTAATAAGTACATCCTCGTCGCGGTTGACTACCTATCTAAGTGGGTGGAAGCTAAGGCTATGCCCACCAATGATGCTCGTGTGGTAGTCAAGGTTTTGAAAAGCGTGTTTTCTCGGTTTGGAACACCTCGTGCGATCATAAGCGATCGTGGAACCCATTTTTGTAACGACCAATTCGAAAGGGTCCTAAGGAAATATGGGTTTACACATCGGCTTTCTACGGCTTATCACCCGCAAACGAGTGGGCAAGTCGAGGTTTCAAACCGAGCGTTGAAGTGGATCTTGGAGAGATCCGTTGGGGAAAACCGACAATTTTGGTCGGATAAGTTGGACGATGCTTTATGGGCCTTTAGGACCGCTCATAAGACACCCATTGGGTGCACTCCTGATAGGTGTGAAAACACCCATCCTTTTACCACTTAATTCTGGCTAAAACAAGGCCAAAACATGTCTTTAATATCATTTGTTTGGAATTCTGCGTGGTTTTTGTGTTTATTGTGTTTTCAGAGGCAACCGGATGAATAGTGAAGAAAACATAGGATTGCACGGGTTTTATCAAGGAAAAAGACTCAAGACGAAGCCTATTATCCAAGAGATGCAGAAGATTTGAAGTCATTGTGCCTATTTGAAGATTTATCGAAGAATAGAGCCAAAGATGGAAGATTCATATATGTCGAAGAACTCGAGTCTATTAAATAAAATATTATAAGACGAGTTGGAATTATTCACCGACACTTCTCAAATCCAAGTCAGAAACGTTTATTTAAAAGACGAAGACTTAAGAAGAAAGAAGAAAAAGAAGCCCAAATCGAAGCCCAATCAAAAGCCCACTACCACCATGTACACACCTATATAAAGGACCTTACTTCACAAAAATTCACACTTAGTTAGTTTTTAGTTTTTAGTTTTCATTCTCTCTAGTTTTAGAGAGAGAAAGTTTAGAACTTTCTCTCACTAGATTTCATCTTTTTCTCTTTCAAATTCAAACTTTTGTATTATCTTTCATTTATCAAGTTCAAGTTTTTACCTTTTAATCTTTAATCGCATCCTTCCTTTCTTTATTTTTATTGATTTTGGTACAAATCTCGTATGATCCGTGTTGTTCATCTATGATTTGTGCTTAAAAAGTTGTTTACTTTTATGTTTCCTTAAGTTTTTACACAAATAAGCTTTGAGATCCTTATTCTTATTGGCTTAATTGTTGATTTAGCTTACTTAATTTTTAAGGTTTTTATAAAAAGATCATTTCTTTATTGAGTAGATTAATAAGTTTGCTTATTAAAAGTTAGAAAGTTATTTTTATTGCTTATTTGATCAGCTTTTTATTGGATTCGAGCTAGTTAGGGAGTTAGCTTATTCAATAAGCTCATTTCCCTTGCTTTTCACTCGGTTTGCACCAATTTCGGAAAGGAATAAACCCTTTTCCGACCTGTTTTTCCGATCAGCAACACCCCTTCTTTCCGATCGTACGATCAGAAAAGGGTTTCATATTTTCCGATTGGTAAATTTAACATATTCCGACGGTAAGTGTTTTCCAATATTCCGATTCAGGTATTTTTCCATTATTCCGATTGTTGCATTTTCATGGATTCCGATTGTACAAGTTTCGAATATTTCGATTGGAAGTTTCTGCATGTATTCCGATTGAGCAAGTTTTAACATTCCGATCAGCATCATTTTTGCCCACATTCTGATCACCCCAATCGGAATACATTCCGATTGGTGCACTTTTTCCCTTTATTCCGATTTACTTATCTTGCTTTGTCCCGTTCTTACTTTCTTTTAGTACTTTTCAATTAGGTCCATATTTTTACAAAGTTTTCCAAGTGTTAGTTTTTATTGAATGTTCCTCAACCTTCCTAATATAAACTTTAAGTTTTCAAGCATTTAATTTTAAGTTCGTCTTTTACTTTAATCATTTAAATCTTTAATTTTACTCTTCGACACTTAATTAATTGTTATTAGTTTAAAATAGATAAACAAACCAACCACTTTTTTATTAACCAAGAACAAATCATTCCACTTAAAACCGAGATCAATTCGAGAGGATATCGAGAGAAATATTTTGAACCCCATATAAATCTCATGTATCAAATGGCGCCGCTGCCGGCTCTTCTTGTTAAGATCAAAAGTTTTTTGTGAGAACTTGGATTTTGGGATCCGTTCCCCGTGAACGTTACTTTTTCATCATAAAAATTTTCAAAAATCCTAAAAAATATAAAATTTTCAAAAATACAAAAAAAAAAAAAAAAAAAAATTTAAAAATAAAACCAAAAATATTTTTGCTTTGTTTTTCTTTGTTCGTTCTTTTGTAGGTGTATGCGCACTCGATCCACGTCATATCAACAGCCCGAGCCTCTCGATAACCTAGACATGGCCGGTGTACCACCTCCAAACAATAATAATAACAACAACCCACATTTCAACAACATGAATAACAACAACAATGAGCCCCTTCCGGATAATCGCCCGATGATTGAATTGCTGCAAGCTCATGTAGATGGCAACACGGATCCAATTGTCATCCCTCCAATTGCCGCCAAAAATTTCGAGCTCAAGACAGGCTTTATCCAGATGGTCTCTGCTCAACCTTTCTTGGGACGCACCATTGATGATCCACACGACCACATCAAGAGATTTCTACAACTCACCAACACGGTCAAGTTCAATGGGGTTCCACAAGAAGTTATAAGGTTACAACTTTTTCCCTTTTCTTTAGAGGGACAAGCCCGGCATTGGCTTGCTAAGGAACCGCCACAGAGTATTCTCTCGTGGACGGATTTGGAAACAAAGTTTATCAACTACTTTTTTCCACCCTCTCGTACTACCGCTTTGCGGAATGAGATCATAAATTTTGAACAAAAGTACGATGAGTCATTCAGTGAATCTTGGGATCGCTTTAAAGATCTTTTAAGAAAATGCCCACAACATGGTTTTACCAAAGTACATCAAATCAATACTTTTTACAATGGTTTAAGCATGAGTGACCAAGATTCACTGAACAGTGCCTCGGGGGGTAATTTATTGGCTAAGACTTCCAATGCTGCTTGGGACATCATTGAGAATAAATCTCGTGTGCAAACCAAGAGTGTTAGGACCAATGTTGCTAGTGCTAGCACTAATGACAGCGACAAGCGACTTGACAAAATCACAACGCCTCTTGAATCGCTTGTCACCCACACCGTCAGCAACAACAACAGCAACAACGCCAAAAACGCTCAAGTGAACGCTGTCAGCCAACCTTGTGAGATATGCGGTGGTCCTCACTCTTACACAACTTGTACTGCCACCCAAGACTACCCTGATGAGAATGTTAATCCAGCATATGGCACCTATATCTCACCACCTGGTTTTAATCCAAACAACCAAAACCAACAACAAAACCTCAACTGACCTCCTCAACAACAACAACAAACTCGTACACCATACATCCCTCCTCACAAGCAGCAACAACCACCTCAACGAAACACCCAAGTTTACCAGCAACCTGCTTATCAACCACCCGCATACACTGCTCCTTCAAACCAAACCCCCACATCACATCAAGACATTGGAACCTACATGAGGACTAACGATGTGATCGTGGATAATCTCCAACAGGAAGTGCGCAACTTGAAAGCAGATCTGATGAAACAAGGGAATGATCTGAGAGCTGATATGAAGAACACTATGGATAGTCAAACAAATGATTTAAGAAACATGATGGCTAGTTTCTTCCATAGTAATCAACCCTCTTCTTCGGGTACTCTTCCGAGTAACACCGTTGCAAATCCAAGAGAGGAGATGAAAGCAATCACCACTCGCAGTGGCAAAGGTACCAAGGAACCCGAGCTTCCTATACCTCCACCAGTGGTTGTGACTAAGGAGAACGAGTCACCTGCTCCTAATCTTCATCCTTCTCCTTCCCCAATTTCTCCACCTCTTCCTTCTACCCCTCCTCCACCCAAGGATGTGAGTGATCCTATTCCCCTAAAGCCTTCCTCTTCTTCCAATATACCTTATCCATCTAGGTTGAGGAAAGAGAAGCTCAAAAGCAAGGATGATATTCAGGTTTCGAACTTCCTTAAAATGTTCAAACAATTGAATTTCAATATCTCCTTCGCTGAGGCTCTCGCTCACATGCCTAAATATGCAAAAATGTTTAAAGATCTTCTGAGCGACAAGGAAAAGCTCCTCGATCTCGCCAACACCCAACTTAATGAGAACTGCTCTGCAGTGCTCTTAAGGAAATTGCCAATCAAGCTTGGTGATCCGGGTCGTTTTCTTATCCCTTGCAATTTCTCGGGAGTAGAGAATTGCATGGCCCTAGCCGATCTAGGTGCCAGTATTAATCTCATGCCTCTAAGTGTTTGGAAGCAATTATCTCTCCCAGAGCTAGTCCCCACCAAAATGACTTTGGAATTAGCCAACCGTACGGTTGCTTATCCAGTGGGGATAGCTGAAGACGTCATTGTAGGAGTCGACAAATTCACCTTCCCTGCTGATTTTGTTGTCGTCGACTACGAGATGGACCCCCGTGTGCCACTAATTGTTGGTCGTCCATTCCTTAGGACCGGTCGCACTCTTATTGATGTTGAAGCCGGTGAGCTTATCATGAGAGTGGGTGACGATAAAGTAGTCTTCAACATGGGAAAGTTGTCTAAACAGCCTTATTCATATGAGAGCGTTAATTGTATTGACGTTCTTGATGAGGCTTGTGAAGAACACTTTAATGATGCTTGCAAAAGTATTCCTACCTCTCTTCCCAATGTTGAGACCGTGTCCTCTATTGATTCATCATTGTCTCTATTTGGAGATAGTGATTTATTTTGGAACAATCTTGAAGATACCATGGGAGATGTGACTTTAGCCACTGATGATTCTCCTACCGATGGGGACGAAGACATGCATTTCTTTGAAAACCTTCTTAACGAATACAATCCTTCTCCTCCATCTCCCACGGTCATTGCTATAAATACTCCGACTTCGAATACGCCTCCCATCGATAATCCTCCGGATTTGGAACTTAAGGAGTTGCCGCCACATCTCGAGTACGTGTTCCTTGACGACAACAAAAAGTCGCCCGTCATTATTGCTACGGATTTGAAAGATGAAGAGAAGACTCGCCTCGTTGCCGTGCTGAAAGCTCATAAGAAGGCTATTGCTTGGAAGATTTCGGATATTCGTGGAATTGATCCTCACTTCTGCACGCACAAAATTCTCATGGAGGACGACTATAAGCCCACTATTCAAAGCCAACGAAGGGTGAATCCAAAAATCCATGAAGTCATCAAAACAGAGGTTATCAAACTTCTTGATGTGGGTATGATATACCCTATTTCGGATTCACCATGGGTTAGTCCAATCCATTGTGTGCCCAAGAAGGGCGGAATAACCGTTGTTCCTAATGAACACAACGAGTTGATTTCCACTCGTCTCGTTACTGGGTGGAGAGTTTGTATAGACTACCGCAAACTCAATGATGCCACGAGAAAGGATCATTTCCCTCTACCTTTTATGGACCAAATGCTTGAACGTTTAGCCAGTAATGAATATTACTGCTTTCTGGATGGTTTCTCGGGTTATTTTCAAATACCCATCGATCCCCAAGATCAAGAGAAGACTACATTCAGTTGTCCCTATGGCACATTTGCTTACAAAAGAATGCCTTTTGGCTTATGTAATGCGCCCGGGACTTTCCAAAGGTGCATGTTAGCTATCTTCCATGACATGGTTGAACAAACCATGGAAGTCTTCATGGATGATTTCTCGGTCTTCGGGGATTCATTCTCTTCTTGCCTTGCCAATTTGGAACGTATGCTCAAGCGGTGCGAAGACACTCACCTAGTTCTGAATTGGGAAAAATGCCATTTTATGGTAAAAGAAGGCATCGTGCTTGGACATAAGATCTCGAAAGTCGGTCTTGAAGTAGACCGTGCTAAAGTCGATGTTATCGCAAAGTTGCCTCCACCTTCAACCGTGAAGGGTGTGAGAAGTTTCTTGGGTCATGCGGGCTTCTACCGTCGATTCATCAAAGATTTTTCTCAAATCGCTCGCCCGATGACCCACATCTTGGAAAAAGATACTCCTTTTATCTTTTCCAAAGAGTGTCTTGAAGCCTTCAACTCGCTTAAAGATAAGCTTACTAAGGCACCCGTCTTAGTTACCCCTAATTGGGAGCTGCCTTTTGAGTTGATGTGCGATGCTAGTGATTTTGCTATTGGAGCGGTTCTTGGACAAAGAGTGAATAAACACTTCCAACCAATCCATTACGCTAGCAAGACAATGACAGGGGCACAATTGCATTATACGACAACCGAAAAAGAGCTTTTAGCTGTTGTCTATGCTTTTGAAAAGTTCCGCCCCTATCTTGTCCTTTCCACCACAATTGTGTATACCGATCATTCCGCGCTGAAGTACTTGTTGACAAAGCAAGATTCCAAACCAAGACTTCTTCGCTGGGTTTTGCTGCTCCAGGAATTTAAAATCGAAATTCGCGATAAAAAGGAGCAGAAAACCTAGCCGCGGATCATCTCAGTAGACTTGAGGATCCTTACCAGGGGGATCATCCGAACAAAGAAATCAATGATTCTTTTCCCCTGGAGACCTTAATGTCTATAAACTCGACTGCTGACGAAACCCCGTGGTTTGCGGACATTGCAAACTATTTGGCAGGTGGAATTCTCGTTGACGGGTTAACATCCCAGCAAAAGAAAAAGTTCTTCAAAGACATCAAGACTTACTTTTGGGATGACCCGTATCTTTTCAAACAATGTGCTGACTTGATTATTCGCCGATGTGTTGATGGACCGGCAGCTTTCGAAATCCTTGATGCTTGCCACAAAGGACCCATTGGTGGTCACTTTGGTCCCAACTACACCGCCAAAAAAGTGTTTGATTCGGGATTTTATTGGCCCACCATCTACCGTGATGCTCACGAGATGGTTAAACAATGTGATGCTTGCCAAAAACAAGGCACGATCACACATAAAGACGAGATGCCTCAGAATTTCATTCAAGAGTGTGAAATCTTTGATGTTTGGGGTATCGACTTTATGGGGCCATTGCCCTCCTCTAAAGGAAACAAATACATCCTTGTTGCCGTTGACTACGTTTCCAAGTGGGTTGAAGCCAAAGATTTACCTACTAACGATGCAAGGGTGGTTTGTAACTTTTTGAAATCGCTGTTCGCTCGATTCGGCGTTCCTCGTGCTATTATCAGTGATCGCGGGACTCATTTTTGCAACGATCAATTTGCAAGAGTCATGGCAAAGTATGGTGTCAATCATCGTCTTTCCACCGCCTATCATCCCCAAACCAATGGGCAAGCCAAGATATACAACCGTGGATTGAAGCGAATTTTGGAGCGTACTGTGGGAGAGCATCGTGCCGCGTGGACCGATAAGTTAGATGATGCTCTGTGGGCTTTCCGTACTGCTTACAAGACCCCGATCGGTTGTACACCTTATCATCTTGTGTACGGGAAAGCATGCCACCTTCACATCGAGCTGGAGCATAAGGCGCACTGGGCCTTGAAGTGGGCTAACTTCGACATCAACAAAGCCGGTGATCATCGCAAGACTCAACTCAACAAGCTCAACGAACTGAGGAATGAAGCTTATGAGAACTCGCTGATCTACAAAGAGAAGACGAAGATCCTTCATGACGCAAAAATCAAGAACCGAGAGTTCCATGTTGGTGATCAAGTCTTACTTTTTAACTCTCGGTTGAAGATCTTCTCTGGCAAGTTGAAGAGCCGCTGGTCTGGTCCATTCACCGTCGCCAACGTCTTTCCGTATGGGACCATTGAGCTTTCTCAGCCAAATGGGCCCAATTTCAAGGTGAATGGCCAGCGTCTGAAGTTGTACTTTGGTGAGGACATCTCTCAAGAGATGATTCCATCCCTCACCACGTTCCCCATGAACTAATTTTTGGGTCGAGTCAGGCTCGTGACTCGGTTATCAAAAACAAGCGCTCCTCGGGAGGCAGTCCGAGTATCTATCTTTTTATGTGTTAACCTCCTAAGTGTAGGGGGACCTACATAGGTGTTTGTATTTGTGTGGTGATGTGATTACAGGGATGAATGCACTCTTGGAAACTTTGAAGAACCGTGCTCCCGTGTTATCCGAAATCCAGTTCTATCTCTCAACTATCGTGATTCAATTTTCTTCATACTCACATTTGAAATTGATCACTTTAGTCGTCTCTTCCTTAACTCGAGTTAACCAACGTGCACAATGTCATAAGTGTAGGGGAGACTTTTCCCACATGCTTAAACATTGAGGACAATGTTTATCTTAAGTGTAGGGGGGACTTCTATCGAAGTTTTAAGTGGACTTTTCCATGAAAATGCCTTCATTTACCAGAAAATCATCTTTTTCAACATTTTTCAAATTTTTTATTAACTTTGGCCATTTAGTCGTAATTTTTAAATTTTTATCGTTGCTTTCATATGTATATATCCCACAATAAAGTCAAAAATATTAATAAGTGGTGTAGCTAGTTTAGAAATCTTTGACATATTAGGCCCGTTGCGTTTATTTTGACTCAACCCGAATAGACTTATCCAAGTTTATTCTAGCTAGTATCCTTAACCATGTAGACCTTAATTGGTTTATTAGGCTAAGTGTCCACGAGTCTCATTACTTGAGATTTTAAATTGTGGAGGACGAGAAATGATAGAGTCAATTATAAGTCGGTGTTCTTGCGCAAGCTCACTTGGTGTAATTATTTGCCTATTCTCCCATCACTTGCTAATAATTTATCTGCAATAAGTAAGGTCTTACGATTTGAAAAGTTACTTAGCTTCTAGCCCAAGATCGTTTAAAAGTTGCTCGGTAATGATAAGAGTTCATAGCCAAGGCATAACTTATGAAGCGGGGTGCGAAGATTGGCGAGTCCGAAAAGGCCCTAACAAGGCATGAGGATTCAATTTTATTGCTGAAGATCCAAAGTGATGTGAGAAGCATTATTCCCAAAATCAATATGAAGGATCAAGACTCACGACGAAAAGCAATCAACTCCCATAAAGAGCATGGAGAAGTCTATCCGAAAAGACCCTAACAAGGTATGAGGATAAATAGATCCAAGTCTGAAAAGGAGGCGGATCGTTGTATCTCAAAATCCCAATTAGAGATTGAAGAAATAATCATGAAGTCGTGGTCAACAAAGTTGGAGTACCCATCAAAAGTCTCCAAGTGAAGAAACTCTATTACGATGAGAAGACCATTATCTCAAGAACGTCTCTCAAGATATGAAGTATGAAGTACATGCCAAATATCGGCCCGAGAAAGGTCTCAAATCGCGAACCAAGTTATGCCAAGATATGAACTTTTTGATATCTCGAGAAGCAGTTTTAAGAGATTTTGACCTTTAGCTAACTATTGATCAAATCGTCCTACTTTGCTTTCGGCCCTAATAAACTATCGAAATAAGTCCAAAAATGCATCTTCATGATCATTCTAAGACAAAAATAAAATATAAGAGATACACCTAGGAATAAGGGAGTCTAAGCATTTAATTAAGCCATGTGTGTAAGTGTCTGAATTGCTAACTTATAATAACAATGATCTCGTTTTTAAGCTTAGTTTGGGGAACGTGAAACTTGAGGGTGATAAATCTTCATAGCACCGAAGCCCTAATGTAAGTCCTCGATCTCTTTACAAGTTATTTCCACGTAAGTTATTTTCTATTCTCTTGTTTACATTAAAATTTTAATTTCTCTTAGTACTTTAAATTTTTGTTTAGTAATATTTTAATAAGGCCAAGGTTGATTGATAATGAGAAAAGTGTAATTGTGCTTTGTCACTAAGCATTGCATGAGGGCATGGAAATGGTTAAGTGTAGGGGATTTGATAGGTGTGAAAACACCCATCCTTTTACCACTTAATTCTGGCTAAAACAAGGCCAAAACACGTATTTAATATCATTTGTTTGGAATTATGCGTGGTTTTTGTGTTTATTGTGTTTTCAGAGGCAACCGGATGAATAGTGAAGAAAACATGGGATTGCACGGGTTTTATCAAGGAAAAAGACTCAAGACGAAGTCTATTGTCCAAGAGATGCAGAAGATTTGAAGTCATTGTGCCTATTTGAAGATTTATCGAAGAATAGAGCCAAAGATGGAAGATTCATATATGTCGAAGAACTCGAGTCTATTAAATAAAATATTATAAGACGAGTTGGAATTATTCACCGACACTTCTCAAATCCAAGTCGGAAACGTTTATTTAAAAGACGCATGAAGACTTAAGAAGAAAGAAGAAAAAGAAGCCCAAATCGAAGCCCAATCAAAAGCCCACTACCACCATGTACACGCCTATATAAAGGCCCTTACTTCACAAAAATTCACACTTAGTTAGTTTTTAGTTTTTAGTTTTCATTCTCTCTAGTTTTAGAGAGAGAAAGTTTAGAACTTTCTCTCACTAGATTTCATCTTTTTCTCTTTCATTCAAACTTTTGTATTATCTTTCATTAATCAAGTTCAAGTTTTTACCTTTTAATCTTTAATCTCATCCTTCCTTTCTTTATTTTTATTGATTTTGGTACAAATCTCGTATGATCCGTGTTGTTCATCTATGATTTGTGCTTAAAAGGTTGTTTACTTTTATGTTTCCATAAGTTTTTACACAAATAAGCTTTGAGATCCTTATTCTTATTGGCTTAATTGTTGATTTAGCTTACTTACTTTTTAAGGTTTTTATAAAAAGATCATTTCTTTATTGAGTAGATTAATATGTTTGCTTATTAAAAGTTAGAAAAGTTATTTTTATTGCTTATTTGATCAACTTTTTATTGGATTCGAGCTAGTTAGGGAGTTAGATTATTCAATAAGCTCATTTCCCTTGCTTTTCACTCGGTTTGCACCAATTTCGGAAAGGGATAAACCCTTTTCCGACCTGTTTTTCCGATCAGCAACACCCCTTCTTTCCGATCGTACGATCAGAAAAGGGTTTCATATTTTCCGATTGGTAAATTTAACATATTCCGACGGTAAGTGTTTTCCAATATTCCGATTCAGTTATTTTTCCATTATTCCGATTGTTGCATTTTCATGGATTCCGATTGTACAAGTTTCGAATATTCCGATTGGAAGTTTCTGCATGTATTCCGATTGAGCAAGTTTTAACATTCCGATCAACATCATTTTTGCCCACATTCCGATCACCTCAATCGGAATACATTCCGTTTGGTGCACTTTTTCCCTTTATTCCGATTTACTTATCTTGCTTTGTCCCGTTCTTACTTTCTTTTAGTACTTTTCAATTAGGTCCATATTTTTACAAAGTTTTCCAAGTGTTAGTTTTTATTGAATGTTCCTTAACCTTTCTAATATAAACTTTAAGTTTTCAAGCATTTAATTTTAAGTTCGTCTTTTACTTTAATCATTTAAATCTTTAATTTTACTCTTCGACACTTAATTAATTGTTATTAGTTTAAAATAGATAAACAAACCAACCACTTTTTTATTAACCAAGAACAAATCATTCCACTTAAAACCGAGATCAATTCGAGAGGATATCGAGAGAAATATTTTGAACCCCATATAAATCTCATGTATCAACTCCCTATAAGCTTGTGTATGGGAAAAATTATCATTTACCAATTGAATTGGAACACAAGGCTTATTGGGCCCTAAAGCATTGTAATGATGATATGGAGACCGCGGGAAAACACTGGAAAATGAAATTAAATGAATTAAGGGATATTGCTTATGAAAATTCGTTGATTTATAACGAAAAAACTAAAAAGTTTCATGATTCTAAAATTAAAAACCGGGTTTTTAACATTGGGGATCACGTTTTGCTTTTTAATTCTGCTTGAAAATCTTTTCCGGTAAGTTGAAATCCCGTTGGTCCGGTCCATTCACCGTGACTCAAGTTTTTCCATATGGGACCATCGAGCTAGCTCAAAATGATGGCCCTAATTTCAAGGTGAATGGACATAGGTTTAAGCACTACTTTGGCGGGGAAGTTCCATCCTTGAACTACCTCGACCAAATCACCTTCCCCAATGATAATTAGTATTGAGGGGATCGAGTCGAGCTCATGACTCGGTAATCAAAAACGAGGTGCCTCGTGGGGGAATCCCATGCTTATCCTATGTACATATTATCGCTTTCTAATTTAGTCAACGTGTGGGGATTTGTGCCTTTCCGACCCTTGTTCCGTGGTTGTTTGTGAATTGTGGACTTTAGATGATCATGATCTTCACGATTGGAGCCTCTCTTGTTCGTTTTATGGGAGCACTCGATCGTTTGCTTTGAAGACTTTCTCAATATCGATGATATATCCTTTGATGTTCTAACCTTAGTGATAACTGGCTTTTGGCCCGTATAAAAATTAAAGTTCTCTTGTCTCGATATCTTAACGAATTGATCTAGGTTCTCTATGTGACTCAGTCGTTCTTTGGTAAAACAAATATTTTTGGGTGTTTTTAAATAAAGGCGCAAAACAATTAAAGTAAAGGTGCTCTTAAAGTAAATCTAAGTCTAATTAAAATAATGGTGCAAGTATTTAAAAACGTGACTGAAATTAAAGGGCACTAAAGTAAATGACGTAAACTTAAATCTACCTAAGGAAATCTTAAAACGCGACTAAAACTTAAACTAAGGCAAAAACAAAAATTAAGCTCAGGCAAATAATCTTAAAGTGTAATTAAAATAAAGGCTGAAAAAAAATAAAGCTTGAAAATAAAAATCAAAGACAAAAACTAAATAGAACCTGAATACAACTCATTCAGAATAATCCTTCGTTTGGAACAATCACTCGTCCGGAATGTCACCTTCGGTTGGAATGATTCTTCTTCGCTCGGAATATTACCAAAATCCTTGATCCGGAACAAATTGATCTGAATATGTCACTTATCCAAAACAATCCTTCGTTCGGAACTTTACTGATTCGGAACTTCTCAATCTTGCCTTGATTCGGAACTTTTTATCAACCCTTGATTCGGAAGACTTCCGAATGAACACTCCTTGATCCGGAAGTTTCAGACTTCCGAATGAACACTTCTTGATCCGGAACTTGCCCTTGATTCGGAAGTTGGTTCGGAACTTTTAAGAAGTTCCGAATGAAGCCCTTGGTTCGGAACTTTGGAAGTTCCGAACGAACACTCACTGATCCGGAACTTTGGAGACTTCCGAATGAACACTCACTAATCCGGAACTTTTGGAGTTCCGAATGAATTGCTTGATCCGGAACTTTTGAGTTCCGAATGAAGCTCTTCTGGTTCGGAACTTTTAAGTTCCGAATGAATGATTCTTGAGTCGGAAGTGATCCTTCGTCCGGAACTTTGAATGTTCCGAATGAAGCCCTTGGTTCGGAACTTTGGAAGTTCCGAATGAACAGACTCCCTCTCTTGATTCGGAAGATTTCCTGGAAAGATCAGAAACACAACAAACTTCCCGAAGAACAAGGGAATCACAGATAACAACGAATCTACCAAAGATTGAACTAAAATTAACAAACGATTAAGCTAAACAAGTAACGATTCAACAGTTAACATAAACAAACAATTTAAATCAATAAAAAAACAAATTTAACCACAATAATCAAAAACCATTTGGATCAAAATAAAAGCATGAACATGAACATAAACATAAACACAAAGATCAAAGATTAAGAAAGGTAGATAAGAGATTGACAAGATAAAGTAAAGATTGACAATAATTAAATGAAAACTTACTTGAAATTAAATGAATTTAAGGTGCAAGACAAGGTATTTAAATTTGACAAGAAATTAAATGACAAGGTAAGTAAATGGTGGAAGAGCTAATTGTCACACTTAGCCAACAACAATGAAATGTAAATCCTAATGACTATTTATAAGGGAGGATTAAGGAAGCTTCCTCCCCTCTTTCCTTTTCTCTTAATTGCGTCATTAAGTCCCTCCTTCTTTTAATCTTCATTAATTGCATACTTAGTCCTTTTCTTCTAATCTTCTTTAAACTTGGACTTAAGGGACTTTTGGCTTCGGGATTTCTTTGAACTCGTCTTTAAATTCTTCAATAAAATAGACTTGAATTCTTCGGCTTTTGATAAACTTCCGTCTTTTGACTTTTTTCTTCGATAAATCTTCAGAATTGGTCGTGGACTTCCGTTCTTTTTGCACTCTTGACTTCTTGACTCCGTCTTTCATCTTTTTCTTCAATAAAAGTTCGTAAATGCCCGTGAATTCCCGTGTTTTCTCCACTTTTCACCTTTTCGTCCTAAATTACAACAAAAACACAAACCACGCATAATTCTGACATAAAAGACATAAAATACACGTTTTGGTCCGGTTATTATTGTAATTAAGTGGTAGAAAAGATGGGTGTTTACACACCTATCAAATCCCCTACACTTGACCATTGCAATGTCCTCATGCAATGCATTAGTTACAAAGCAAGATTACATTTTTCATCATAATCAATCCACGTTGGACTTTATTAAAGAAATAAAAACTATAAACATTCAAAGTAAAGAAATCAAAAGCATACCTTGGGTTTTGGAAATGTTATGAATAATCATCATCCTCAAGTTTTCACTTTCTCCAAACCAAGCTTAAAAACGAGATCATTGTTATTATAATTTAGTAGACTAACATGAACTCATGTGGGCCAATTATTCACTTAGAATCCCTTATTCCTAGGGGTATCTCTTATATTTTATTATTGTCTTGAATGATCACGAGGATGCATTTTTGACTTATTTCGATAGTTATTAAGTCTGAAAATAAAAGGAGCGATTTAATCAATAGTTAGCTAAAGGACAAAATCTTTTAAAACTGCTTCTCGGGATCTCATAAAGTTCATATCTTGGCATAACTCGTTTCGCGATTTGAGACCTTTCTCGGACCGATAATTTGCAGCGACTTCATACTTCAAATCTTGAGAGACGTTCATGAAATTATGGTCTTCTCTTCATAATGGAATTTCTTCACTTGAAGTTTTGAGAGATTCATACTTGGACCACGACTTCTTCATTTTTCTCCAGTCTTTATTTTGGACTTTGATATACAACGATCCGCCTCCTTTTATGACTTGGATCTATTTATCCTCATACCTTGTTAGGGTCTTTTCGGATACACCTCTCCATGACTTTTGGGGAGTTTTGCTTTACGTCGTGTGTCTCGATCCTTCATATTGATTTTCGATAAATGATTCTTCACATCACTTTGGATCTTTAGCAACAAAATATAGCCCTCATTCCTTGTTAGGGCCTTTTCGGGCTCGCCAATCTTCGCATCCCGCTTCAATAAGTTATGCCTTGGCTATGAACTCTAATCCATACCGAGCAACTTTTAAACGATCTTGGGCTAGAAGCTAAGTAACTTTTCAAATTGTTCAACCTTATTTATTAGCAGATAAATTTATTAGCAAGCGATGGGAGAATAGGCTTATAATTAACTCACATAAATTCACGAAAGAATACCGAACTTATAATTGGCTCTATCATCTCTCGTTCTCCACAGTTTAAAATCTCAAGTAAAGAGACTTGTGGATACTTAGCCTATTAAATCAAAGTTTTGGGTATTCGAGTCGCCTATAGGATCTTGCAAATTCTTAGACTCTTTCAAGTTTAGAAATCGCATTTTAAAGTTCCCTTGATAAACGACTCTCTAGGATCAATTATAGGAACTTGCGAAAAGTTCTTGTTCTTAACCCGTGAGAGTTAAGACTTTCGCGTTTTATAGCTCCCTATATAAAAGCCTAGTAAAACTTGACTTAAACACGTTAAGGATACTAGCTAGAGTAAACTCGGATTAAGTCAAAAGATTCACAACGTTTGAAAATTAAAACCACTTATTAAACATTTATCCTAATAAGGAAAGAAAATAACTATACAAAGGGAAAAACTAATAGGCCAAAATAGATCAAAAATTTTGAAAAATGTCGAAAAATTGATTTTCCGGTTAAAATGAGGACAAAACAAGGAAAAGACCACTTAACTTCGTTAGAAGTCCCCCTACACTTAAGATAAACATTGTCCTCAATGTTTAAGCATATGGGAGTAAACTCCCCTACACTTAGGACATTGTGCACGTTTTTTAAACCTCGCTAAGGAAAAGACAACTAAAGAGATTCCTATTTTAATATTGAGAAAATATAAAATAGTGAATCGAAAAGAGTTTTGGATAGAACCGGGAAGAAGTAGAACACGGAATCACGGGTTGTCAAGAATCATCAAGAGTGGATCATTGAAGCTCGAATCCCTGATTAAGAAGTGAGGAGAGGAAATAGCAAACCAAAGGGTCCCCCTACACTTATGATAAAGAAAGCGAAAAGATAGATGCATGGGTTGCCTCCCAAGAAGCGCTTGGTTTTTGTTAACCGAGTCGTGAGCCTGACTCGACCTTGATCATCAACGGAAGAAGCATGAAACATATCCACCAGGATCAAAGACATAGTTTTCATCCATCAATAAGCACGAGCTTAAGGCGAACAAGGCAAGCCAAAGAAGAGTAGGCAAGGTTCCCTTAAGCAGTGATGGAGCACGGTGGAAGCAAGTATGGTGAGGTGCAAGCATGTCTTCAATAATTCCAAAGAGTTTTCCTTTTATTTCATCAGGTGGATACTGAGATGGCTTAAAGACTTCAATACCGGGGTCGAACACCTTTTCCTTTAAGGGAAAATAGCACTCAGGCTCAGCCGAGTGAGAAGAAGTTCCGCAAAGAAGCACAACCTCGTCCTCAGAAGGGGGACAAAGAGGTGTCAAATCATATGTGCAACGGATTTAGGTGTCGACTGGTTTCTTCTCCTTTGACAGAATGTTCTTCAAATCCAAAGTAGGATCAAGACGATAATCTTCAAAGTCCAAAGGTGGAGCATCACTCTCATGAGGGAAGTATGTGTTGAGAAATTCAGAGAAATCTTCCTCAAATGAATAATCGTCCAAAGTAGGATCGATTGATGGTGGAGGATCTTCATTATGTGAAGAATCGCTCGAGAGAGTATCAGCCTCATCAAAATCATCGAAAGTGGGCATCTCGGGATACTCAGAAGTACAATCATCAAAATCATCCGAATCTGAGCTAGAATCATCATCATCATAAGCATCAAAGACCGGTGGAGAATCATAAATGGGAGAAGCGTCCAAAGTGGGGCGAGAATCATCCATATCATCTTGAAAAAGTGGGTTATTGATGCAAGAGTCGAATAGAGGATTGTCATAGACGGTAAAGTCATCGAGCACATTAATCATATTCACTGATTCTCGGCCTCCAAAGGATTTGCCGGTAAGCTTCCCCATTTTAAAAACTTTTGAATCATCCCCGACTCGTAAGATTAACTCACCTTCGGCCACATCTACTAAAGCTCGTCTGGTTCTCAAGAATGGCCGACCAAGTATTAAAGGAATACGAGGGTCCATTTCATAATCAACTACGACAAAATCAACCGGGAAAGTAAATGTGCCAACTTTGATAAACACGTCCTCGGCTATACCAACGGGGTAAGCGAGAGTGCGATTTGCAAGTTCGAGAGTCATCTTTGTTGGAATGAGGTTGGGTAATGATAGTGTTTTCCAAACACTCAAAGGCATAAGATTAATACTAGCCCCGAGATCAGCAAGGGCAGTAAATTCTTCAGTTTTTTTGAACACGCAAGGCAACACAAAACGACCGGGATCTCCAAGCTTTTCCGGCAGTTCTTTAAGAATAACTGCAGAGCAGTTTTCATTTAAGCGTGTGTTGGCGAGTTCAATCAGCTTCTCCTTCTTGTTAAGCAATTCCTTAAATGCTTTAGCAAATTTGGGCATGTGGACAAGTGCTTCAAGAAAGCTAATGTTGAAGTTCATTCGAGAAATTATCTTCACATAGCGTGTCACGTCGGAGTCCTCCTTGGTTAGCATTTTGGACTTGCCTAAACGAGAGGGATAAGGGATATTGGCTTTGGGTGGTGAAGGTGCAGGTGTAGGTAAAGGTTGAGATGTTGAAGGGTCATTTGTGGAAACTTCATCACGTCGAGGCGGAGACGGTAATGGTGCACTAATACTGGGTGTAGGAGGATTAGGGATAAATGGTGGTGGAGGAGGTGTAGATGATGGGGGTGGGATTGGTGGTCCTACGATGGTTACTCCACTACGGGTAGTAATAGCACTCACATTGGCTCGCGGATTAGTGACGGTGTTTGAAAGTAGAGAACTCGAAGAAGAAGGTTGAGCGGCGGGCAAGAAACTAGCAAGCATATTCTTCAAATCATTGGTTTGACTGCTGAAGGAGGATTGAATGTTATCTCGAAGGTCGGATCTTATCTCATTTCCTTGCTTTGTGATATCTCCTTTGAGATTGATAATTTGGCTCTGCAGATTATTGATTTGCTCACCTTGGGTTCTCATGATGGCCTCAACATCAGGGTTAATGGGTAGGGTTTGTTGAGCGGGTGGGTGATAAGGGTTAGAAGCTCTTGGTGGAATTTGGTTGCTTCTATTGTAGTTGTTAGCGGGGTTTTGGTTTTGAGGAGAAAAACCGGGTGAAAGGTAGTTGTTGGAACGGTAGCTCAGCAGATTTCTATCCCCTTGTTGTCTAGCTTGGTAATTTTCCGGTGAATAATTACCATAAGCTGCATACACATTTTCCGGATTTCCTTGAGTCGAAGGACAATCGGTGTATGAGTGAGGACCGCCACATGTTTCACAAGGATTAGCAACCGCTGTAACTTGTTGTTGCTGTTGGTTTGAAGCGAGAAGCGTAATACTTTTGCTCATTTCAGTCATCATGCGGGTGAGTTCGGTCATCTCAGGGTTTGCTAAGGTGGAGGAACCATTGACTCTCGGGTTGTTCCTTGAAGAAGCAGAGGAATCCCAGTTTTTGTGGTGAGTAGTCATGTTCTCAATTAACTCTCTACACTCCTTGGGTCTCCTTTTCATGAATGTGCCACCGGCGGCTGCATTGATCGATCACGATCTTGAAAAGTCAAATCATTTTAGAAACTATCTATTAAGGTCACAGGGAGCATGTTGTGGTTTGGACATCTATCGATCAAGACATTATATCTCTCCCAAGCGTCAAAAGGAGATTCATCGGGATCTTGCATGAAACCGCTGATCTGATTGCGAAGGCTTGTGACCATGGATGGTGGAAAGTAGCGCGATAGAAAGCGTTGAGTCATGTCATCCCAAGTGTGAATAGAATTCTTCGGGAGACGATCAAACCATTTCTCGGCATGATGCGATAAAGTATGTGGAAAGAGTTGTAGGCGAAGAACATCCATTGTGGCCCCAGGCAACTTCATGCTTTGGGTGATTGTAATGAACTTGTCGAGGTGTTTGTTGGCATCATCATCAGGCAATCCTATAAATGGGTTTGTTTGCACTTGCTGAATCATGTGGTGCTTCAATGAAAACTCAGGAGCGTTGATTTGCATCGGCGCAATCGGTCCTACTCGTCCAAACATTGTTGGTTGACAAAGTTCCTCCATGGTCCGAAGATCGGGCTGTGGAAGAGCATTGGTGTTATTATTAGGGTGCGGTGGATTATTGTTGTTTACACCTGACATAGCTAAATCTTCTTGAGGCTCGGGCTCTTGATAAGTAGAAGATCTAGTACGCATGCACCTACAAAGACAAAAGAAAAAGAAACCAAACACAAACACAATATATATACACAAGAAAGATAAAATCTTTTTGGATTTTTGAAATTTTTAATTTTTATGTAGTTTTATCAATTTTTTAATTTTTATGATTTTTTGAATTTTTTATGCAAGAAAAATAACGCTCACAAGTGAACGGATCCCAAAAAGCAACGCGTCTCTCATAGAAAACCGTTAATCTTTACGAAAAGAGCCGGCAGCGGCGCCATTTGATAACTGGCTTTTGGCCCGTATAAAAATTAAAGTTCTCTTGTCTCGATATCTTAACGAATTGAGCTAGGTTCTCTATGTGACTCAGTCGTTCTTTGGTAAAAAAATTATTTTTGGGTGTTTTTAAATAAAGGTGCAAAACAATTAAAGTAAAGGTGCTCTTAAAGTAAATCTAAGTCTAATTAAAATAATGGTGCAAGTATTTAAAAACGTGACTGAAATTAAAGGGCACTAAAGTAAATAACGTAAACTTAAATCTACCTAAGGCAATCTTAAAACGCGACTAAAACTTAAACTAAGACAAAAACTAAAATTAAGCTAAGGCAAATAATCTTAAAGTGTAATTAAAATAAAGGCAGAAAAAAAATAAAGCTTGAAAATAAAAATCAAAGACAAAAACTAAATAGAACCTGAATACAGCTCATTTAGAATAATCCTTCGTTTGGAACAATCACTCGTCCGGAATGTCACCTTCGGTTGGAATGATTCTTCTTCGCTCGGAATATTACCAAAATCCTTGATCCGGAACAAATTGATCTGAATATGTCACTTATCCAAAACAATCCTTCGTTCGGAACTTTACTGATTCGGAACTTCTCAATCTTGCCTTGATTCGGAACTTTTTATCAACCCTTGATTCGGCAGACTTCCGAATGAACACTCCTTGATCCGGAAGTTTCAGACTTCCGAATGAAGACTTCTTGATCCGGAACTTGCCCTTGATTCGGAAGTTGGTTCGGAACTTTTAAGAAGTTCCGAATGAAGCCCTTGGTTCGGAACTTTGGAAGTTCCGAACGAACACTCACTGATCCGGAACTTTGGAGACATCCGAATGAACACTCACTGATCCGGAACTTTTGGAGTTCCGAATGAACTGCTTGATCCGGAACTTTTGAGTTCCGAATGAAGCTCTTCTGGTTCGGAACTTTTGAGTTCCGAATGAATGATTCTTGAGTCGGAAGTGATCCTTCGTCCGGAACTTTGAATGTTCCGAATGAAGCCCTTGGTTCGGAACTTTGGAAGTTCCGAATGAACAGACTCCCTCTCTTGATTCGGAAGATTTCCTGGAAAGATCAGAAACACAACAAACTTCCCGAAGAACAAGGGAATCACAGATAACAACGAATCTACCAAATATTGAACTAAAATTAACAAAAGATTAAGCTAAACAAGTAACGATTCAACAGTTAACATAAACAAACAATTTAAATCAATAAAACAAAAAATTTAACCACAATAATCAAAAACCATTTGGATCAAAATAAAAGCATGAACATGAACATAAACATAAACACAAAGATCAAAGATTAAGAAAGGTAGATAAGAGATTGACAAGATAAAGTAAAGATTGACAATAATTAAATGAAAACTTACTTGAAATTAAATAAATTTAAGATGCAAGACAAGGTATTTAAATTTGACAAGAAATTAAATGACAAGGTAAGTAAATGGTGGAAGAGCTAATTGTCACACTTAGCCAACAACAATGAAATGTAAATCCTAATGACTATTTATAAGGGAGGATTAAGGAAGCTTCCTCCCCTCTTTCCTTTTCTCTTAAATGCGTCATTAAGTCCCTCCTTCTTTTAATCTTCATTAATTGCATACTTAGTCCTTTTCTTCTAATCTTCTTTAAACTTGGACTTAAGGGACTTTTGGCTCCAGGATTTCTTTGAACTTGTCTTTAAATTCTTCAATAAAATAGACTTGAATTCTTCGGCTTTTGATAAACTTCCGTCTTTTGACTTTTTCTTCGATAAATCTTCAGAATTGGTCTTGTACTTCCGTTCTTTTTGCACTCTTGACTTCTTGACTCCGTCTTTCATCTTTTTCTTCAATAAAAGTCCGTAAATGCCCGTGAATTCCTGTGTTTTCTCCACTTTTCACCTTTTCGTCCTAAATCACAACAAAAACACAAACCACGCATAATTCCGACATAAAAGACATAAAATACACGTTTTGGTCCGGTTATTATTGTAATTAAGTGGTACAAAAGATGGGTGTTTACACACCTATCACTTATGTTTTTAGCACACTTCATAAACGGCTTTAAATTTAACGATTACACCCTTTCTATGCTAGATTAGGCATTCGACTACGTCTCTAGTATGGGGGTGTTTGCACCCCTAGACTCGAAACATTGAGGACAATGTTTAACTTTAGTATGCGGGGGGGGGGGGGGGGGGGGGGGGGGGTGAATAGATACTTGCCTTGCCAAGCCTTCACGCTTTCTAAGTTTATCTTTTGTTTATCGTTTTGTTGCAAAATAAGGCTAAAATGGCCAAATTTTAAAAAATTTCTCATGTTTTATAAGTGTTTGAAGACACGAATGTAGGTTTTCCGATGGAGAGAATAAGAGTAATTTTTGACTCGACCGTGCGTGTTGAGCACTTAGCTTTGGTTCCTTAACTTCAAATTAGGCTAAGTCTCTTAAATTAGGACGAGAAATGATAGGGTTAATTATAAGTTACTATGCTAAACGTAGAGTACTCGTATTCTTTCAAAAACTCATGTGTTATCGTTGTTTGCTTATTCTCCCTTCGCATGTAAATATTTTTTGCTTAATAAATATTGACTTAACGATTTAGTTGGGATTGTTGGGTTTCTAGTCTTTTCTAATAGCTTCCGTGTAATTAAATTGGGAAGACATTAAGGTATCGCCAGCATCACGGTTTTGAAGTATTGGCACCCGAATAATCAAAAGCTTCACCCAATAATAAGATTTCAAGTGCTCAACTAAATCAAGTAAACAATTTGAAGCCCCACAAGGCCGAAAAATCTATGCAAAAATTTAATGTGAATCAAGCCTTATCTTCGAAGCTTTAAAGATCCAAAATTCGCCTTAGCGTGAGGATATACGTCTTTGGCTAATAAAACTACCGATGAGGTGGATAATAAAAGGCAAGGCAAGACCGAAGTCATAATAAAAGCTTCATGGCGAAGTTGAATAAAAGATGGAGGTAAACCAAAGATAATAAGGCCCTTCCGTTAGGGGCGTATAAAAGTCTTGGTAATAAGTCTCATGTTCAAAACCGTTATAAAATCGTGTTTATCGATCCTTCTTGTTGACTTAATTTTTTGACATCGTTGTCTATTAGGAGGGGTTATTGATTTGATGGTCTTGGTTACACCGTTAGGACTCTATTTTTAGACATAAATCTCTATTATCGCATAAGTCAAACAATGTATCCTCATCAAACATTCAAGACAAAATAAAATATAAGAGATACAACTTAGGAAAATGGGAGGATAAGTACGTGATTAGGGCATATGAGTAGTGTTAGCATTACTAACTTATAATGACAATGATCTCGTTGCACGTTTGGCATGGAATTGGGGTGAAAATCGAGGACGATGAAATTATTTCTAACGAAGCATTCACATGTTCTTATTCTATGAACCTAAACGTCCCATTTTGCGATGAAAATTATACATTATGTCTAAAACGCAATTAGTAGTAGCAATATTAGTAGTGTAGCTAGTTTATCGTTCAATAAAGTGAATAAAAATGAATTTTGGAGGTGCTAAGATACTTTATTCTAGCAATGCGTGAGGGCACGACAATGGTTTAGTATGGAGGAGTGATGAGACTGCTTTTATACATAGTCTCATCATCCAAAAAGGGCTTAAAATGCATTAAATATCATCAAAATACCCATATATATGCTTGTGTTTGTTGCTTGTGTATTTTGGGTACAGATATTGAGAAAATGACAAAAGATCACAAGAATCATGCAAAAACGAACACGGGAAACGAAGTCGCACAATGAACCAAGCCCTAATGAAGAATTTTCCCAAGAAAACCCATGAAGATTTGAAGAATTATGAAGAAGGGTCCTCCAATATGGGAGAAATGACACTTTATACCCTTGTATCTTCATAATTACAAGTTTGGTCCCTAAAGTTTGTCAAAATTACCAAAAGGACCCTTGACTTTGAAGACTTGGCAATTTTAATCCCTCAACAAAGCTAAAATGTCAATATTTATCCTCCTCAAAGTAAAACATACCAAGAAGAACTCCAAGTTACAAGAATGACAAATTTGGTCCTTTGAAAATATCAAAATTACCAAAAGGACCCTTAACTTTGAAGATTTGGCAAAAATGGTCCCTCATCAAACATGAATTGGCAATTTCAGTCCTCCAAAATGTCAATCATACAAGTTTAGACCATTATACTTGAAGAAAATACCAAACCAGTCCTTCAAGAATCACAAAATGGCAAGAATTACCCCAGAATTCATTTTACAAAACTTTTTGGGGCAAAAGTGTGAAAAATCAAAAGTTGATACAAAGGATTTAGGCGTTGGTGGGTTTTTAAACTGAAAAGACAAGAAAGAATGAGTTAAGGGACTAAATGTGGCCAGACAAGGAAGATACCTAGACCAGTAGTGGGGTGACACGTGCCCCACTACCACTCCACAACCAATCAAAATCAACCATTCCTCCACCTAAGCAATCCACTCACCAAGTTTATTATTTTCTTAATCCTTGGCGCCTTAAACATTTATTTAAATGTTAATCACTCCTTAAACAGATCAAAAACTTGTTCTTGATGTTCATAATCTAAATTGGGGATTTTTGGGTTAGCAAAAATTAAACCACCACCTCTTCCAGATTAGTGATTAATGATGTCCTAATCAAATCCCAACCTTAATATTGGTCACCACATCACCCCACATGCTACATGGGACCTCCCCTGCTACGTCTAAGAGGAAGAAGACAAGAGATGGACAGTCATCCGACAGCTCACAATTCAGCTTACATCCTAAGCTCATTTCAAGCCCTTTGATCACTTTTCACACATGCCACCTCCACAAAACAACAAAATCAGTCACATGATTCTTCAAGAGTTTAAAAATCTACAAGGGCATTTTTAGAAGTTCAAGGCTAGGGTTTTCACTTATTTTCATCTTTCTAGTTCATAATGTAGCCTATATAAAGGCTATAGGACCCTACATTTACGTTTGCTTTTGGTTTTTCCTTGTTCACAAACTTATAAATCCTCTTTTCTGATTAATAAAATTGTGTTAAGTTTGTAGAAGAAAGACCAAGTGCCATCATTTATATCTGCTTATTATTGTTCTTAGTTTGATAATTTTGAATCTCAAAACATGTTTTTAAGGAGGGTACAAAAGTTTGCATTTTTCCTTCAAGCTTGATATTTTGCTAAGTTCTTGTTCAAACCTTGGAATTCTTGGGCTATAGGGCTGATCATAGCATCCTGATATTATGTTATCAAGGTGTGGTGAGGCTTATAACTTAGGGATAATCAAGTGTAGGGTAACAAGGTTGCATCAATCAAGGCTTTTCACTGGTATGATTATACTATTTTTGCTCTTAACTTTGTTGATTCTTAGCAGGGTTGTGTAAGGAAGCTTGTACTTGTTCTTGCTAGTACATAAGCTCAAAATTCGTGGGTGTAGATGTACATCCATGAGGTTTGCGAACTTAATCCCAAAATCTACTTAAATCTTGATTTTTGGTGATATTTGTCTGTGACTTGTGTTCTTGTGAATTTTGTGGCTTAATATTGCTTGATTCTGGTTATCTTAGCTGTTATTGTGTTAATTTGGGCTTGGGTGGTCTTAAATCTCACTTTTGATTTGAAAATTTTAATTTTGAAAAGTTAAAGGGGTGTTTGGGATTACCTTTTTGAGTTCATAATTGGTTATTGTGTTGTTAGAAGTGTGTGTTTGTGGTTGTTATCTGATATATGCTTGGTTGAGAGTATTTTGTTGCAAGTTTTCAGTCTTGAAACACCAAATCAAACATTGTGCTATAACTTGTTGATTTTAACTGTTTTTGACCTAAGATTTTGGTGAAATCTAGAATTTGTGCATGCTTAGGGTTAAAAGTTGTTTAAACATCATTATTATAACATATGTGATAGATTTGGAGGCTTGAATCTGGCTTGTTGGTCAAGGGCTCCAGCAAAGTATAAAACTGCATGTGTTAGTGCTCATCAGTAACTTAAGGTGCTTGAATCTTGCTTAAGACTTTGAATCATTGCATGAAACCTGTTTAGACTTGTTCATTTGAGTTTAATGTAGCATGTGTATGCATTTGGTTAAGTTCGGCTGGCTGAATATTGCTAAAAGAGCTTATTGAACCTCATCTGCTTATTTGTTCATGTCAGTGTCATATCTGGTGCTTAACTGATTAAACTGTATTAATTGGGTGATTGTTTTTGTGATTTTTTGATTGTTATTGACTCCTTATGATCCAAGTGATCATTTGGGTGCCTTGTTGAAACCTGAATCTCCAAAAAAGTCACTAAAAATAAAAAAAGTCTACAAGTCAAGCAGTGGGAAAAGTTCCCACTGCTCAACACCCAAAACTAGCCCCTGCTAGTGTTAATTTGTTCTCAGCTTATCAATAAGCTATAATTGCTTATCCAGACTTGCAACAACTTATTTTTTGTGATAGATCTTTATTATTTGACCCATTTGATTATACTGGAGCTTATTGGACATTGACTTTGACTTTTTGCTAGAAAACCAACTTAATTGACTTTTTCATAAGTGCTTATTTGCTTTTTCCAGCTTATTGAGTCAGCTTATTTGAATACTTTTTGATGATTTAGCTTATTTAAGTCATTTAAAAGCTTTAGAAACTTGAATCAGCTCTTGGGGTGGCCTAGAACTCAAAAACGACTATTTTGTCGTTTTCTGTAGATTGCTTTTTGCATTTTCAGGCTTATTCCTTTGGCTTATTTCAAATTTCTTTTTACAGAAGTCTTATTTAGGCCAATAGAAGCTCGTGTGTCTAATTTGAGCTTATGGCATTAGCTTATAGTAATAACTGGGATTTTACTAGTTGAGAGTTCGTTTTCTCGGTGTCTTAACGAATTGATTTCCGGTTCAAAGTGTGACTCAGTTGTTCTTGGTAAAAATAATATTTTTGGTTTTGGTAAAATAAATGTGCGAGACTTAAAAATAAATGACGAGTAATTAAAACTACAACTAGTTGAAACGTAAAACGGTGCAATATTTAAAACGTTAAAAGTAAATGACGAGAATTTAAATAACGTAAAATTAAAGCTTAACGAAAAGTAAATTGACAATTAAATAAAAATGCAAGACGTAATGAAAATAGACTAAAGACAAAACGAGTGAAGTGGCGGAAAAACAAACAAGCATAACACTAAAACAAAACAAAACATTCCATCAGAATACACCTGATCGGAATCCATAAGGATCCGATCGGAATGTATTCCGATTGGAATGTTGTAATCGGAATATTAAGAAATGGACATGATCAGAATATGGGAATTGAAGCAAATCGGAATACACTTAAATTGAAAATATCAAAATTACCAAAAGGACCCTTAACTTTGAAGATTTGGCAAAAATGGTCCCTCATCAAACATGAATTGGCAATTTCAGTCCTCCAAAATGTCAATCATACAAGTTTAGACCATTATACTTGAAGAAAATACCAAACCAGTCCTTCAAGAATCACAAAATGGCAAGAATTACCCCAGAATTCATTTTACAAAACTTTTTGGGGCAAAAGTGTGAAAAATCAAAAGTTGATACAAAGGATTTAGGCGTTGGTGGGTTTTTAAACTGAAAAGACAAGAAAGAATGAGTTAAGGGACTAAATGTGGCCAGACAAGGAAGATACCTAGACCAGTAGTGGGGTGACACGTGCCCCACTACCACTCCACAACCAATCAAAATCCACCATTCCTCCACCTAAGCAATCCACTCACCAAGTTTATTAATTTCTTAATCCTTGGCGCCTTAAACATTTATTTAAATGTTAATCACTCCTTAAACATATCAAAAACTTGTTCTTGATGTTCATAATCTAAATTGGGGATTTTTGGGTTAGCAAAAATTAAACCACCACCTCTTCCAGATTAGTGATTAATGATGTCCTAATCAAATCCCAACCTTAATATTGGTCACCACATCACCCCACATGCTACATGGGACCTCCCCTGCTACGTCTAAGAGGAAGAAGACAAGAGATGGACAGTCATCCGACAGCTCACAATTCAGCTTACATCCTAAGCTCATTTCAAGCCCTTTGATCACTTTTCACACATGCCACCTCCACAAAACAACAAAATCAGTCACATGATTCTTTAAGAGTTCAAAAATCTACAAGGGCATTTTTGGAAGTTCAATGCTAGGGTTTTCACTTATTTTCATCTTTCTAGTTCATAATGTAGCCTATATAAAGGCTTTAGGACCCTACATTTACGTTTGCTTTTGGTTTTTCCTTGTTCACAAACTTATAAATCCTCTTTTCTGATTAATAAAATTGTGTTAAGTTTGTAGAAGAAAGACCAAGTGCCATCATTTATATCTGCTTATTATTGTTCTTAGTTTGATAATTTTGAATCTCAAAACCTGTTTTTAAGGAGGGTACAAAAGTTTGCATTTTTCCTTCAAGCTTGATATTTTGCTAAGTTCTTGTTCAAACCTTGGAATTCTTGGGCTATAGGGCTGATCATAGCATCCTGATATTATGTTATCAAGGTGTGGTGAGGCTTATAACTTAGGGATAATCAAGTGTAGGGTAACAAGGTTGCATCAATCAAGGCTTTTCACTGGTATGATTATACTATTTTTGCTCTTAACTTTGTTGATTCTTAGCAGGGTTGTGTAAGGAAGCTTGTACTTGTTCTTGCTAGTACATAAGCTCAAAATTCGTGGGTGTAGATGTACATCCATGAGGTTTGCGAACTTATCCCAAAATCTACTTAAATCTTGATTTTTGGTGATATTTGTCTGTGACTTGTGTTCTTGTGAATTTTGTGGCTTAATATTGCTTGATTCTGGTTATCTTAGCTGTTATTGTGTTAATTTGGGCTTGGGTGGTCTTAAATCTCACTTTTGATTTGAAAATTTTAATTTTGAAAAGTTAAAGGGGTGTTTGGGATTACCTTTTTGAGTTCATAATTGGTTATTGTGTTGTTAGAAGTGTGTGTTTGTGGTTGTTATCTGATATATGCTTGGTTGAGAGTATTTTGTTGCAAGTTTTCAGTCTTGAAACACCAAATCAAACATTGTGCTATAACTTGTTGATTTTAACTGTTTTTGACCTAAGATTTTGGTGAAATCTAGAATTTTTGCATGCTTAGGGTTAAAAGTTGTTTAAACATCATTATTATAACATATGTGATAGATTTGGAGGCTTGAATCTGGCTTGTTGGTCAAGGGCACCAGCAAAGTATAAAACTGCATGTGTTAGTGCTCATCAGTAACTTAAGGTGCTTGAATCTTGCTTAATACTTTGAATCATTGCATGAAACCTGTTTAGACTTGTTCATTTGAGTTTAATGTAGCATGTGTATGCATTTGGTTAAGTTCGGCTGGCTGAATATTGCTAAAAGAGCTTATTGAACCTCATCTGCTTATTTGTTCATGTCAGTGTCATATCTGGTGCTTAACTGATTAAACTGTATTAATTGGGTGATTGTTTTTGTGATTTTTTTATTGTTATTGACTCCTTATGATCCAAGTGATCATTTGGGTGCCTTGTTGAAACCTGAATCTCCAAAAAAGTCACTAAAAATAAAAAAAGTCTACAAGTCAAGCAGTGGGAAAAGTTCCCACTGCTCAACACCCAAAACTAGCCCCTGCTAGTGTTAATTTGTTCTCAGCTTATCAATAAGCTATAATTGCTTATCCAGACTTGCAACAACTTATTTTTTGTGATAGATCTTTATTATTTGACCCATTTGATTATACTGGAGCTTATTGGACATTGACTTTGACTTTTTGCTAGAAAACCAACTTAATTGACTTTTTCATAAGTGCTTATTTGCTTTTTCCAGCTTATTGAGTCAGCTTATTTGAATACTTTTTGATGATTTAGCTTATTTAAGTCATTTAAAAGCTTTAGAAACTTGAATCAGCTCTTGGGGTGGCCTAGAACTCAAAAACGACTATTTTGTCGTTTTCTGTAGATTGCTTTTTGCATTTTCAGGCTTATTCCTTTGGCTTATTTCAAATTTCTTTTTACAGAAGTCTTATTTAGGCCAATAGAAGCTCGTGTGTCTAATTTGAGCTTATGGCATTAGCTTATAGTAATAACTGGGATTTTACTAGTTGAGAGTTCGTTTTCTCGGTGTCTTAACGAATTGATTTCCGGTTCAAAGTGTAACTCAGTTGTTCTTGGTAAAAATAATATTTTTGGTTTTGGTAAAATAAATGTGCGAGACTTAAAAATAAATGACGAGTAATTAAAACTACAACTAGTTGAAACGTAAAACGATGCAATATTTAAAACGTTAAAAGTAAATGACGAGAATTTAAATAACGTAAAATTAAAGCTTAACGAAAAGTAAATTGACAATTAAATAAAAATGCAAGACGTAATGAAAATAGACTAAAGGCAAAACGAGTGAAGTGGCGGAAAAACAAACAAGCATAACACTAAAACAAAACAAAACATTCCATCAGAATACACCTGATCGGAATCCATAAGGATCCGATCGGAATGTATTCCGATCGGAATGTTGTAATCGGAATATTAAGAAATGGACATGATCAGAATATGGGAATTGAAGCAAATCGGAATACACTTAAATTGATTCCGATCGGAATGTTTGGAAACCTTCAAATCGGAATAATGGAAAATGCATGCTAATCAGAATATGTCAAAACTTCCCAAAATCGGAATGCTATAAAACCCTTTTCCGATCAGTCGATCAGAAAGAGAGTGTGCTGGTCGGAATGTGTTAATCGGAAAAGGGTTTACCTTTTCCGATTGATTTTTGATCCGAACAATAAGCAAAAGCAATAAGCTATGGTAATAAGCTCAAACTCAAAACTAGAACGAATCTAAATCGAAATGGACTTAGTAAGCACAAACAACAACTTATCCCAACTTTAAATAAGCAAACTTTTTAAATCATACTTTTAAAAAGACAAATACTTTTAAGAAAACTTTAAATCAAATAAGCATTAAGATGAAAATAAGATCAAAGATGAACATGAATCAAAGATAAGCAAAATAAGAAAGGTAAAAGAAGATGATTAGAAATAAGAACTTGATTAAAAGAAAAGATTTCAAAATTAAAAGACTTACTTGAATTGAAGAAATTAAAAGTGCATAACATGAAATTAAAATGCAAGAAATTAATTAACAAGAAATGAAAATGGTGGAAGAGTGGTTTGTCAAGCCACCAACAACATGAAATGAAATACTAATGGCCTATTTATAGTGGAGATTAGGGAGGAGCTTAGGAAGCTTCCTCCCTCTTTCCTCTTTTCCTTAATTGCACACCTAAGTCCTTTTCTTCTTAATTGTTTGTTAATCTTGGACTTAATGACTTTGTCTCGGGATTTCTTTGAACTTGTCTTGAATTTTCTTCATAAATAAGACTCGAGTTCTTCGGCTTTTAGTAAACTTCCGTCTTTTGACTTTTTCTTCGATAGATCTTCAGAATTGGTCTTGGACTTCTGTTCTTTTTCCACTCTTGATCTTTCGACTTCATCTTTCGTCTTTTTCATCGATAAAATCCCGTGAATGCCGTGTTTTCTCCACTTTTTACCTTTTCGTCCTAAATCACAACAAAAACACAAACCACACATAATTCCGACATAAATGGCATAAAATACACGTTTTGGCTCGGTTATTACTGTAATTAAGTGGTAAAAAGGATGGGTGTTTTCACACCTATCAAATCCCCTACACTTAACCATTGCAATGTCCTCATGCAATGCATTAGTTACAAAGCATTTTTACATTTTTCATCACAACTAATCCACGTTGGCCTTTATTAAAGAGATAGAAAACTATAAACATTCAAAGTAAATAAATCAAAAACATACCTTGGGTTTTGAAAATGTTATGAATGATCATCATCCTCAAGTTTTCACTTTCTCCAAACCAAGCTTAAAAACGAGATCATTGTTATTATAAGTTAGTAAACTAACACGAACTCATGTGGGCCAATTATTCACTTAGACTCCCTTATTCCTAGGTGTACCTCTTATATTTTATTATTGTCTCGAATGATCACGAGGATGCATTGTTGACTTATTTCGATAGTTATTTAGGCCGAAAATAAAGTGAACGATTTAATCAATAGTTAGCTAAAGGACAAAATCTTTTAAAACTGCTTCTCGTGACCTCATAAAGTTCATATCTTGGCATAACTCGCTTCGCGATTTGAGACCTTTCTCGGACCGATATTTGGCAGCGACTTCATACTTCAAATCTTGAGAGAAGTTCACGAAATAATGGTCTTCTCTTAATATAGTAATTTCTTCACTTGAAGTTTTCAGAGATTCTTCATATTTGGACCATGACTTCTTCATTTTTCTCCAATCCTTATTTTGGATTTTGATATACAACGATCCGCCTCCTTTTAGGACATGGATCTATTTATCCTCATACCTTGTTAGGGCCTTTTTAGATAGACTTCTCCATGATCTTTAGGGGAGTATTTGCTTTTCGTCGTGTGTCTCGATCCTTCATATTGATTTTCGATAAATGATTCTTCACATCACTTATGGATCTTTAGCAACAAAATGTAGCCCTCATGCCTTGTTAGGGCCTTTTCGGACTCGCCAATCTTCGCATCCCGCTTCAATAAGTTATGCCTTGGCTATGAACTCTAATTAATACCGAGCAACTTTTAAATAATCTTGGGCTAGAAGCTAAGTAACTTTTCAAATCGTACAACCTTATTTATTGCAGATAAATTTATTAACAAGCGATGGGAGAATAGGCTTATAATTAACTCACATAAATTCACGAAAGAATACCAAACTTATAATCGATTCTATCATCTCTCGTTCTCCACAATTTAAAATCTCAAGGAATGAGACTCGTGGATGCTTAGCCAATTAAATCCAAGTTTTTGGTTTTCGAGTCATCTATAGGATCTTGCAAACTCTTAGACTTTTTCAAGTTTAGAATTCGCATTTTAAAGTTCCCTTGATAAACGACTCTCTAGGATCAATTATAGGAACTTGCGAAAAGTTCTTGTTCTTAACCCGTGAGAGTTAAGACTTTCGCGTTTTATAGCTCCCTATATAAAAGCCTAGCAAAACTTGACTTAAACACGTTAAGGATACTAGCTAGAGTAAACTTAGATAAGTAAACTCGGGTTGAGTCAAAAGATTCACAACGTTTGAAAACTAAAACCACTTTATTAAAAATTTATTCTAATAAGGAAAGAAAATAGCTATACAAAGGTAAAAACAACTATACAACTAGGCAAAATAGATTAAAAATTTTGAAAAATGTCGAAAAATCAAATTTTCCGGTTAAAATGAGGACAAATACAAGGAAAAGACCACTTAACTTCGATAGAAGTCCCCCCTACACTTAAGATAAACATTGTCCTCAATGTTTAAGCATGTGGGAGTAAACTCCCCTACACTTAGGACATTGTGCATTTTGTTTAAATCTTGCTAAGGAAGAGACAACTAAAGAGATTCCTATTTTAATATTGAGAAATATAAAATAGTGAATCGAAAAGAGTTTAGGATAGAACCGGGAAGAAGGGAACACGGAATCATGGTTCGTCAAAAGTCATCAAGAGTGTGTCTTTGAAGCTATAATCCCTGCACATGACAAGAAAGAAAGCAAGAAACACCACGGGGCTCCCCCCTACACTTATGGTGAAAATAGGTAAAGATAGATAGATAATTAGGTTGCCTCCCAAAAAGCGCTTGTTTATATTAACCGAGTCACGAGCCTGACTCGTACCCGAATTAAATAGTCCATGGAGAAGCCTAGAATGTGATACCGAGATCAAAGACCTTGTCCTCGTTACCGGTTGACATCAACAAAGGAGAGGTGGGGGGATAAGTCTTGAATGGGAGAAAAGTCCTTTCAACATACGAGAAGTATGTGAATTCAAGATCCATGGGAGGTGGGGTGGGTAAAGTAAGCACATTGTCCTCCCCCAAAGACAATGGATGCTGAGCAAGCGGCAAATCCGTATTGTTATCAATCATAGCAAAATCAATGTCACCTCCCGGGTCAAAGCACTCATCCTCCGAAATAGTGGCTAAAGGGGAGGATGAAAGGTGCTCTGTAGGGGGACTTGGGACAATATCTTCCTGCAGCAAATTATCAAAAATAATGTCCCCCTCCACATCAGAATCATCAATACCTGGAGGGATGTAGTGGATATCGATTTCTTCCAGCAATGGGTCATTATCTTCAACGGGAGGAATAGATGGAGGTAAAGACTTGGAAAAAGAAGGAGAAGTCAACTCTTCAATTTGAGCAATAAGAAGATGAACTTTCCGTAATCTATCGCGAAGAAGCACGTCTTCCACCTTATCCACAAGATCATGTTCATCGGTGAACTTCTCGTAAACTGGAGAGAATAAATCGTCATCACCCGCATCTCCCGGTGGAGATTGAGAAATTTCAAAAGTGAAATTATCATAGCTTGGAGAAAAATCGACATCAGTAGGATCGACCTCTTCCGTAACAGCAACGTCGTCCTCAGGCTCCATAGCAGGTAAGTCACAAACCTCATCATCCAATAATTTGTCGAGACCAACATCACTAAGCTCATTCAACGAATCTAGATCCTTAGATGCAGTAGGAACATCGACAGTAGGAGCAGCAACTTCAGAAGATTGGTTTAAAGTGTAGACATCATCATCGTCGTCATCATCATAATAGATGGGACGAGTCTAGTTAGGAGTGACGTAGTCGGCTAACTCTTCCTTGATAACCTCCACATCTTTAAGAAGCTCATGCACCAACTTTTGTTGTTCATCGCCCCGAGTATGTTCAATTTCACCAATTCTATCCCATGCTGTAATTAAGCATTTTGGTGTAGAAAAGAAGGGAAAAAGACTAAATTCGCTCAAAAAGGTGTCGGTGGTTTTCAAGGTTTCGTCCACATCAAGCAAAGGTTGCTTTTCCGGATGCAAGTCAGCTCGAAGTTGAGCTATACTTTCTAGAATGCCATTCAAAGAAGTGAGTTGTTGATCAAGACTAGTTTGCTGAGAGGATTGATGATTGAGGGTGTGATGTGGGGGCTCAAAATTATAGACACTAGGATGATAGCAAGGTACTTTCTCAAAGACTTGCAACAGATCACAAAAAGAAGCATCGTGAGGGCCCCCACAAATATAGCACCATGGGTATGGAGAGAAACTGGGTGCTTCTTGTGGATAGCTATTATCATTGTCATAATTGTACCCCGGTTCTTGCCCGTGTCCATACGGGTATTGAACCGGGCACAAAACATGCCAATGAGAATCGCTTCCACAATAGATGCACGGGGGAACAAGAGGAGGTGGGTTCAAAAAGGAAAAATTAGTCGAGTTGCACAAAGGACAAAATCCGAATAGGAATTGTGTATTGTCGATATCGTTTCCGCACCGCTCACATGTACACCATTGACAATCGTCGTTCCCGTACAATCGTCTCCCACACCCGACACAATGGACATAAAAATCCATAAAGAAAAATAGATGAGCAAGAAGAATATTTTTGGTGCAAAACTTTGAAAAAAAAATGCTTTTTATGATTTTTCAAATGTTTTTGGATTTTTTGAAAATTTTGGACACGAAAAATAACGTTCACAAGAGAACGGATACCAAAAGCCAACGCGTCTCTCACAAAAAACCGTTAATCCTCACGAAAAGAGCCGGCAGCGGCGCCATTTTAATAACTGGGATTTTACTAGTTGAGAGTTTGTTTTCTCGGTGTCTTAACGAATTGATTTCCGGTTCAAAGTGTGACTCAGTTGTTCTTGGTAAAAATAATATTTTTGGTTTTGGTAAAATAAATGTGCAAGACTTAAAAATAAATGACGAGTAATTAAAACTACAACTAGTTGAAACGTAAAACGGTGCAATATTTAAAACGTTAAAAGTAAATGACGAGAATTTAAATAACGTAAAATTAAAGATTAACGAAAAGTAAATTGACAATTAAATAAAAATGCAAGACGTAATGAAAATAGACTAAAGACAAAACGAGTGAAGTGGCGAAAAAAAAACAAGCATAACACTAAAACAAAACAAAACATTCCATCGGAATACACCTGATCAGAATCCATAAGGATCCGATCGGAATGTATTCCGATCGGAACGTTGTAATCGGAATATTAAGAAATGGACATGATCGAAATATGGGAATTGAAGCAAATCGGAATACACTTAAATTGATTCCGATCAGAATGTTTGGAAACCTTCAAATCGGAATAATGGAAAATGCATGTTAATCGGAATATGTCAAAACTGCCCAAAATCGGAATGCTATAAAACCCTTTTCCAATCAGTCGATTGGAAAGAGGGTGTGCTGGTCGGAATGTGTTGATCGGAAAAGGGTTTACCTTTTCCGATTGATTTTTGATCCGAACAATAAGCAAAAGCAATAAGCTATGGTAATAAGGTCAAACTCAAAACTAGAAAGAATCTAAATCGAAATAGACTTAATAAGCACAAACAACAACTTATCCCAACTTTAAATAAGCAAACTTTTTAAATCAAACTTTTAAAAAGACAAATACTTTTAAGAAAACTTTAAATCAAATAAGCATTAAGATGAAAATAAGATCAAAGATGAACATGAATCAAAGATAAGCAAAATAAGAAAGGTAGAAGAAGATGATTAGAAATAAGAACTTGATTAAAAGAAAAGATTTCAAAATTAAAAGACTTACTTGAATTGAAGAAATTAAAAGTGCATAACATGAAATTAAAATGCAAGAAATTAATTAACAAGAAATGAAAATGGTGGAAGAGTGGTTTGTCAAGCCACCAACAACAAGAAATGAAATACTAATGGCCTATTTATAGTGGAGATTAGGGAGGAGCTTAGGAAGCTTCCTCCCTCTTTCCTCTTTTCCTTAATTGCACACCTAAGTCCTTTTCTTCTTAATTGTTTGTTAATCTTGGACTTAATGACTTTGTCTCGGGATTTCTTTGAACTTGTCTTGAATTTTCTTCATAAATAAGACTCGAGTTCTTCGGCTTTTAGTAAACTTTCGTCTTTTGACTTTTTCTTCGATAGATCTTCAGAATTGGTCTTGGACTTCCGTTCTTTTTCCACTCTTGATCTTTCGACTTCATCTTTCGTCTTTTTCTTCGATAAAAGCCTGTGAATGCCGTGTTTTCTCCACTTTTTACCTTTTCGTCCTAAATCACAACAAAAACACAAACCACGCATAATTCCGACATAAATGGCATAAAATACACGTTTTGGCTCGGTTATTATTGTAATTAAGTGGTAAAAAGGATGGGTGTTTTCACACCTAGCAATAGCTTAATGGGCCAAAAAGCCCATTAAGAATAAGCTGTTTGGTATAAGCTTGCTTATTTCACTTTTTCAGCTTTTGGGCCTTTGGAAAAAGTTGTTTAAAATCAAATTTTGAGTCAAGTAGGGCTTTTTGGGCTTATTTAGGCCACTTTTTCATTTTGGGCTAAGTTTGGCCCATTAAGGAGTCTGTTTTGGGTTTAGCCCATTTTCTAGGCCCATTAAGGATATTTAGGTAATTTCAAGTTCATTTCTGTATTATTTAGGTTAAATTAAGCTAGTTTTCAACTTTTTAGAATTTTTTAGGATTTTTGGATTTTTATTAATATTTTAATATTATTTTATTATTAAAAATTAAAAGTCTGATTTTCTAATTTTTTATATTTTTCCTAGGTTCTAGAAAATTAATTAGGAATTTTACAACTTTCCAAATATTTTTAGGGTCTTTTATTTATTTTCTAGAATTATTTTAAGTTTTTATAGCTCTTAATAGTTTTTATTTGTTTAAAAATAGTTTTTAGTGGTTTTAAAATTTTGAAAAATACTTTTTAGCTTAATTAGGTTATTTTAAAGGTTTAGAAACTTTAATATCTTGATTTGGACTTTTTATTAGTTAATATTGATTTTTAGGGCTATAATTAGCATTAAAAAACTAATATTTAATTAATGAAAAGGTTTTAGCAAGTTTGGATTTTTGTAAACCCTTAGAATATTTTAGTGGATTTTTAGTGATTTTTAGGAATTTTTAGAGTAAATTTTTAAATTTGGTGCTTTTTACGGTTTTACATGAACGACTCTTTCGTCTTAGTGTAATCCGTCATCGTAACCATCATTCTCTTCTTATCCCCTTTCTATTTTTCTTTCTCATAACAATATAATCACAAAGTTAATCATTTCATTAACACAACACACAAGCCTCCTTGAGAACGACCCACTTTGGGTCATTTGTGCTTGGTTTTCCTAAACTGACACTTAGTACTTGCCACTTTTGCTCTCTTTTCCTAAGGAGTAGTAAAACCACAACATCAACTCAAAGCTTCTAAACTTATGCTGATTGTTTGGACCCAGTGAGAGTTTGAGAATGTTTATGGTATTCATGTCATTCCTTCTCTTGGCTATATCAACAGTTGAGATATCTCTTCCATCCTCAGGTCTTTCTTTACGTTCTTTAGCAGTAGAACCATTACCAGACCTTGCTAGAATAGCAGAATCAATCTTAGCTGCTTTATCGAATTCGTTTCCATATTCAATAATCTCCCAAAGAGTATGATCATGAATTTGAAGGTATTGTTCAAAATTGAACTTCCATTGTTCAAAGTTGTTAGGGTCGAGCATGGGGATTTTTAGGTTGTGGGTTGAGTGGAAGAAGATTCTGTTGTAGTCATCTTTTCTGGTTTTAAGGTTTTGGTGCTTTTAGGGTTTACTGTTCTTCTTGATCAAAGTTCCTCATCAAGCTCTGATACCATTTGTTGATCCTAAACTTAGATCGATTAGTTTTGTGTTAACGAGATTGAATCAAGTTTAACACTTAGAGACACTTTGTTGTTATATGAACAATTCAAGTGTAATGCGGAATTAACACTTAAACTAAAGAACAAGTAAAAACAATGAACCAAACTTTCACTTTTGATTGATTATCAAACTTGAGTATAATGAAAGTTGAATACTGAATGATGTGTTATACAATAAACCCTACGACCTCCTTTTATAACATAAAGAGTCGTGTACAATGGATAACCTATCAACTATTCTAGGAAAAGATAAATATAGAAAATACAATATTGAGTATATCTTTTCTTCAAATAACAAACATGTTGACTAAGTTTTCATCAGTGATTGGACTTCTTCTTATCAGCGCTTGGATATCTCTTGTTAATGCTTTGTCTGTCAGCGCTTGATTTCTTCCTATCAACGTCCAATTAACTCTTGTCAGCGTCAAAGTGTCTTGGCTCATTTTATTCCCAACAGTACACCGCGAAACCGATTATTATAGCAATAATAGTTCTTCTCAAGATGATTGTGAACTAGAAGGCCAATACAATAACTTACATAAGGTTAGCCTCAAATTCATTGAAAAGAACAAAATGCTAAAAACTACAAGAACTAAGCTTGAGAATGAGATTAGTGAGATAAGAGATAAATTAGCTAAGCTTGAGAAAAACAAAGAAGTTGATCTAGGTTATTTAAAATGAGAAAACCTTAGACAAGAGAATGAAGATCTTAAGAGTACCTCCATTAAATTGGAAAAGTCCATGAAAGGTACTAGTGCTCTTAATATATGTTGAACAAACAAATTCATTCTAAGGAAAGATTTGGGTTGGGATATAACACTAATTAAGCATCAACTAGTGAACCAAAACAAGTTAGGTTTTCAGAAAAACGCACCCTTGTACGCGGTTCTCCAGTATATGGTGCGGTTCCTTATTGTTATGGAACTATGGGTGGAGCTAAAGAACCGCGGACAAAAGAAAGTTTTTGTGAAAATCCTAAACTTTCTGAAAAGTCTTCTTTAGGTGAAGGGCCAAAACATATTCTTATTAACAAGGTCAAAGTACCTATTCTTGAAAAGCCTACTCTAGATAAATTCTACAATTCCTTTAGTAAACCTCTAATGGGAAGTAGAAACTTACCTAGACAAACATCTACTCATCCAAGAGTATGAAATGAGTCTAAACCTAGAAGTAGAACACCTACACCAAAAAGAGATGATCAAGCTAAATCATGACCTAGAAGTAAAACTCCAACACCTAGAAGGAATAACAATAATTCTAGCTAAAGATCAAAGACACCCAGATGAAACTATGGACAACAAAATGGCCATATGAATTGGAATAATTTTCATCAACAATAATTTTCCCAATGGGTAATGTCTTCTTCATTCATGCATCCCAACCAATGCTAAAAATGTTTTGAACTAACAACTTTGGACCCATGAGATATTGGGGAGCAAATGTTTGATCTTGTGTGTTGTTACCTAGATATGCCTGTGAATCGATTTAGAGCCCGACGAGTGGATTAACCATAGTGGTTGTTCTAAACACATGACGGGTAATCGAAGTTTGTTCTCGCACTACAAAGCATATGATGGAGATAACGTTACATTCACAAGGAATAGGCGTGGTAATATCATTGGCAAAGGTACGGTCTCTCTTGACTCTATGACCATAGAAAACATAGAGCATGTAGATAACTTAGGTTTTAACATTCTAAGTATAGGTCAAATTTGTGACAATAAGTGTAAGGTCATCTTTCGAAATATGACAGTGAAATCATAAAAGATGGAAAGGTCATTGAAAAGGTGTTAGAAAGCATGGAATTTATGTCATGAAGGTCAATAGGAAGTCAAAGGACAACTTATGTCTATCGACTTTAAATGATAGTTCTACTCTTTGGAATAGGAGATTGGGTCACACTAATATGCATTTAATTAAATGTTTAGTCTATAAGGAGTTGGTAAGACATCTCCCCAATATGAAGTTTGATAGTCACTGTGGAAACCTAAGTTTCCTCGATCTTTTAGCTACTAGGAATGATCATCGTTCATGTGATTTGACAATCAAAGCGGAATAGAACAACAATCATTAAACAAGATGTTTATGCACAAAGAACACAAAGAATTACTCAACGATTGTTCATTATGTAACACTCTCAATTTTCGTATCGGTACAGCGGAAGGGTCTTTTAGAGTGTTACGGGATAGCACAATAACTCCAATCATAGTCAACACATAAAAATGGTTGTACAAGGTTCAACATACATTCATTCGATACAAAAGTTTTAAAGCGTACAACAGGTCCCAAATTATACAGGTCATTAAGTTTACAAAGCATAGATCGAATGAACATTTTTAATATTATGTGGGCCATCAGAGTCGATCTCCATCCGGATTACCTTCAAGCACCTGAGATAAAAACATGCAAAAATCATTTCAGCGAATGCCGAGTGAATTCATAGAGTTTATTAAAAACCGTTATATAAAACAATCGTTAAAATCAGATCACAAGTATAATATCGGAAGTAAGTCCTCGTATCGCTAGTCAGGCAATTATAAATCAAGCATACATCTGAAACCGTCGGTGAGACCGTAGTCTCAATATTACCATTGTAGGTAATATTATCATCGTTATTAGCGTCGTTATCGTTTTGTACATAGGTTTTAGGATACATTTGGATTATTATTAGCCGCATGACATTGTTACCTTACTATGAAAAGAACGGGCCGCGAACCCGACAAACAATTTGCCCATCTAAGTTAGCGTGTCGTCACAAAAATCACGATATGGAATCTTCTCATACATAAGTTCGCTTACCAATCAATGTGGTACGACGGGGATCAACCGTCAAGGTGCGAACTGGGGTGATCGTCCCCAAATAGTACTATCAAATGCATAAGCGTCTACCAAATCCCAGTAGTTCACAATTCATGCTAATGGGACTTTAAGTGACATAACCTAACTACTAATAATCCTTTTTGTCTCGTTTATAGGGTCATAGCATCATTCGGGTCCATATCATTAAGCATACCATCGGGACTACTTGTGTTCTATTTTTATCAAAATCTAGCATTTTATCTCCCTCGCGGGTTTACAAATCATTTTATAAAACATTTAAAAGAGTGCGAGGCTATGAACTCACGTTGATAATGAAAGGCGGATTATCGGCTACGGGCGTGCTTCGGTCACGGAAACCTATATAAATAATAATCGGTCTTAGACTTTTGTCCAATGACTTTTATCAAAATAACAATATACATATGATGATTTTTGTACATATGATGATGATCAAGTGGGTTTATATATCCTTGTTTACTCATTTTAGTGTTTATGTATTGGTAACTTTTTACTAGTTTACTAGTTTTACCTATTTACCTATTTTAAGTCCAATAAGCTTATCATAAGTTCTTTAACTTGTTTTAATCCATTTTATACTTATATTATCAGTATCTATATGATGAGACTGCTTTTATACATAGTCTCATATTCCAAATAGGGCTTAAAATTCATTAAATATCATCAAAAATACACATATATATGCTTGTGTTTGTTACTTGTGTATTTTAGGTACGGATATTGAGAAAATGACAAAAGATCACAAGAATCATGCAAAAACGAACACGGGAAACGAAGCCGCACAATGAACCAAGCCCTAATGAAAACTTTCCCAAGATCAACCCTTGAAGATTTGAAGAATTATAAAGAAGGGTCCTCCAATATTGAAGAATTGACACTTTATACCCTTGTATCCTCATAATTACAAGTTTGGTCCCTAAAGTTTGTCAAAATTACAAAAAGGGCCATCCACTTTGAAGAATTGGCAAGTTTAGCCCCTCAACAAAGCTAAATTGTCAACCAATATCATCCACAAAGTCAAAAATATCATGAAGTCCTTCAAAGTACAAGAAATTACAAGTTTGGTCCTTTGAAAATCCCAAAATTACAAAAAGGACCCTCAACTTTCAACAATTGGCAAAAATGGTCCCTCATCAAACAGTCCTCCAAAATGATCATTATACAAGTCAAGACCATTATCCATCATCAAAATGCCAATTCAGCCCTTGAAGAATTCAAAAATGGCAAGAAATACCCCTGAAAATACTTTGGAAAAGTATTTGGGGCAAAAGTGTGAAAAAGAAAACTTAGCTAACAAAGTAAATCCGGTTTCATGTGTTTTAATTGCAAATGAATAGAGAATAGAAGATGGGGGGTTAATTCTGGCAAGACAAGATAGTTACATAGACCAGTGAGTGGGTGACACCTGTCCCACTCACACTCTCCACCAATCACATTGCACCTTTCCTCCATGTCACACCCCACTTAACCCGGTTTATAATTAATTAATCTTGGCGCCATTAACAAGTATTTGAATATAATCCAAACCAAAAACAGATTAAACCAGGCACTATTCACCTCAAGAACACAATTAGGTATTCTTAATTGTGTTGTAATTAGGCCCTAAGATTATCCAGAACCATGATTAAGCATCCCTTAATAATAACCCAACACCCAAAACACATGCTACACCTTTGAGAAGCCCCACATGAGATTCCCCTACTACACAAAAGGGAGATACTGCCAAAAACCACAAGCAATACAACGTTTGAGATTGAAGCTTACTTTTTAAGCTTTATGGGAGCCCTTGGATACACTCACACATGCCAGCTTCAACAATCAGCCAAAACAAGTCACGTGATTCAAGAAGATGCCAAAAGTTCTCAAGGGCAAAATTGGGACTTCGGTAGTTAGGGTTTACACGTTTTTTTAGCTTTGTAGAACTTGTAAGGCTCCATATAAAGCCATTTAGGCCATAACATTTCAGTTTGCTTTTGATTTTTCCTTTTTCAAGTTTATGTAAATCCCATTTCAAGTTTAATGAAATTGTGTTTGAAACATTGAAGAGAAGTCATTGGCCAATCTTTGTTACTGCTTTCTATTGTTATATGCTTTTTAGTTTTAGAAGTTAAAACCTGTTTACACTTGGAGGTTGCAAAAGTTTGCAATTTTCCTCATTCTTGATATTTTGCTAAGTTCTTGTTCCAATCTTGGAATTCTTGGGTTATAGGGCTGATCATAGCATCCTAACTGAGTTAGTTAAGGTGTTGTGAGGCTTATAACTTGGGGATAATCAAGTGTGGGGTAACAAGGTTGCATCAATCAAGATTTTTGAAGTTTCTGATTTTTATGTCCTTGTGCTTTAACCTTGTTCAATCTTAGTAGGCTTATTGTGGAAGCTTGTGCTTGTTCTTGCTAGCACATAACCTCAAAATTCGTGGGTGTGGATGTACATCCATGAGGTTTGCATACTCAATCTCAAAATCTGCTTAAATTCATGATTTTTGGTGATATTTGTATGAAACTTGTGTTCTTGTGAATTTTGTGGCTTGTTCTTGCTTGAATCTGTTAATGTTACTTGTTTTAGTGTTAATTGATGCTTGGTTTGCCTGAAATCTCACTTTGCCTTTGAAAATTTTGATTTGGAAAAGATAAAGGGGTGTTTGGGACTAACTGTTTATGCTTGCAACTTGTTATTGTGTTGTTGGTTTGTGTTGTTTATGCTTTGTATCTGATAAATACCTTGTTGAGAGTATTTTACTGCAAGTTTTTGGGTTTGAACACTTAAATCAAACAATCTGCTATATAGACATTGATATTGCCTGTTTTGACCTAGGATTTTGGGAACAATTAGTGTGTATGCATGCTTAGAGATAAAAGTGGTTTAAACAAAGTTAATATAACATGTTTGAAAGATTTGAGGTGTTGAATCTGGCTTAAGTGTCAAATACATCAGCAAAGTAGAAAACTGCATGTGTTAGTGTTCATCAGTAACTTTCATTGCTTGAATATTGCTTAATTCTTTATATCATTGCATGAAACCTGTTTAGACTTGCTTATTGGAGTTTATAATAGCTTGTGTATGCATTTGGTTTAATTTGGCTGGCTGATTATTGTTGATCCCAAACTTAGATCGATTAAGCTTTGTGTATACGAGATTAGATCAAGTACTACATGTAGAGAAACCTTTGCTTATGAATAAAGTAACAAAGTGTTATGCGGAATTAACACTTGATCTAAAACACAAAGATGTTAAACAAACTTTCACTTGTATTAGAATGATCGTACTTTGTTACAATGAAAGAGTTTAACTTGCGAATACTTATGAAAACTTATATTAAACATAAACCTAAAAGATCTTCTTTTATAGAACAAGAAGTCTTGTACAATAAGCTACAAATCAACTATTCTAGGTAAAGATAAACATAGAAAATACATTGTCGTCTCTATCCTTACTAGAAGTATTCTATAATATAATAAACGTGTAGCTCACATCTTCCATCAGTGCTTGTCTTCAATCTGTCAACGCTTGACTTTAACTTGTCAACGCTTATGCTATCAGCGCTCACTTTGCTCTTGTCAACGCTTGAGTTGTTCTTGTCAGCGTTCAAGTGTTCTGGCCTAAATTTATTCCCAACAATCCTCCCCTAAACTTGATATCCACTCTTATGATCAAGTTTCTGAATAAACATTAAGAACTTGGAGGAGTCTGACAAACCTTATCATATTGGTGATAAATAAATCTGATCAAATTCTTTGCCACGTCACTTGTATAGTCTATCTCCAACTGGGTGTCCTTCATCTTCTCCAAAACAGCCTTGGATATGAAATACTGAGCATCTACAAGTAAATACTCAGCAAACTTTGTAGAACTCAAATGGTATACACCTGCAGCTGAATATAACCTCCATTGAAGACCACTGAGGTCATCTTCAAGATCCTTCCATATTTCAGGATCTTCTTCTTTTGTCCCACACATTCTTTTGAATGTGGTCCAAAGTTTTATTCCATTGGCTGAAGTTGGTGCTTCAGCCTCATACTTGGTCTCTAGCAACCTCCAAAGGTCCACCAAGTCTTCTCTATCACAACTTTCAAATAAAGATATGAGAGTGGTAAAAGTGTGTACCTCCTTGACAAATCTTCCAATTTTCCAGAATCCACATTCATCTTCCTCATAACTTACAATTGGATTCCTGGAATCTAGTGGTAACACATGCACCATATCTGAAGCTTCTAATGGGGAGAGCTTGAGGCTCTTTCTAATGATTGCTTCACTTGGATATAGTTGATTCATATCTTTTGGAAACTCAAGAATAAATCCCTTCTTTACTGGTCTAGGAACTATCACAGCTTTCTTGATTTCCATCTCTTCTGCAAGTTGCTCCTTTCTTTCATCTGAAAGAAGTCTGAAAGTGTTTTCTTCTTGCACTTTCACCCAAATAGGATAAGCCCTATGTTCCAACTCATCAAATGTCAAAGCCTTCAGCTTCTGATGTGTCCATCCAACTCCATGACATTTGAGCAACATAAAGTAGAGCTTCCTTCTATCCCTTTTCAACTCAGAGAGAATGTTGCTTGCCTTGTACTTCAACATCACCTTACAATCCTTCTGAACTCTAAGAAGAATTTCCAAACCCCATATCTGATCTGAAATGGTCAAGTCTGGATTATCCATACAGCTTTCTTCCCAAGAATTGTACATCTGAACTACCTCTGGCATATCAAAATCAATCTGCAACTTTAAATCTCTCAGCTTTTCCCTAGCAAGCTCATCACCATACTCAAGTCTTTCTGGTTCAACAATCATCACACTTGAATCTGAGCTAGCTCCATCACTTTCTTCTTCAGAAGTCACAACAAATGGTGACTTTTCCTTTTCACCTTGTTCAATCATTTGCTCAGCCAATCTTCTATCAAATTCAACCTGAGCTGCATTCTTTGGAACAATTTCTTCTACCAACTTACCCTTACCCTTATCTGTTGGTTCAATTGTTGGTAGGGTAGATGATAATACCTGAGTAGGAACATCTTTGATGATAGATGATGACTGGAATACATCACCTCCATATGCAGATCTGTCAACGCCCAAATTTCCTCTATCAGCGCCCAAATTACTTCTATCAGCGTCCAAACTTGTCTTGTCAACGCTCAAATATTTTCCCTCAGCGCCTTGTGTAACCTCTCTCAACATATCTGTAAATGATAAATTTAAATTGGTTAGAGAGATCAAGGACGTATCAAAACCTGTTTGTTCCTTCAAAGTAGTAAGAGCTTCAGCAACATCCAATGATTGTCCATCTTGACTGCTCTTATCACTCAGATTTCTTTGATCTTCCTCCCCTTTGGAAGACTCCTCCATACCTCCCCTTGAATGAGCACTCTCCAAAACAACAATCCTCTCCCTCAATTCTTTGAGTTCAAGGCCTTGGTTACTGACAATTTGTACTAAGTCTGCATTCTGCTTTTGCAAGCTAATGCAGACAGCCGTCAATTCCAAAAGCGTCATTGGTTCCAGTCTGCCCTCTTCCAAAATGGGGATTTGACCTCCCAAGTCAGGTTCATTGGGCATGGATGAGGTCTTAATGATGTTGGGACTGTCTTGACCAGCTTCTAAGCCTGTATCAATAGCCCCAGCCTCATCCAGGTCACCAGCCACACTTGTGGTGGTGGTTCTCTCTGCTTCATGGCTAGGACCACCAGAGGAGAACACTCCAGCAGTCCTTTGGCGTTTAATCAACCTATATTCAGGTGGTGTGGAAGATGGTGTAGAAGAAGGTGTAGATGTGGGTTGGTTAAGGGGTGTTTGGGATTGTGATGGTTGGGTGTCAGTGGTGGAAATAGGCACATCAACGCCCACATTAGATGTGTCAGCGTCAAAGGGATTTTGGTCTATTTGCATTTGGTCAGGTGAGGGTAAAGGTTCAGGGATAGGTTCAAGTTGTGGGTGAGGGTCAATATGAGGTTGAGGGTCTGGTTAGGGTTGTGCTGCTGCAATAACAGCAAGCATAGTTGGGGTTAATGGTAGGTCTCTATGAGGTGGTGAATTCATCTTGGTAAAAATAGCCTTCTTTTGTTCAGGGATCTTATAAAAATCATTGTGATCCCTTGAACAATATCTTTGAGCATCAAAAACCATTTGCAGAAAACGGGGATAAGCTAAAGTCATTTTTGTCCCCTTGTTTTTACACATTCCTTCAAAAATCATTTTAGACCAGTTATACTTTTGCCCTGTTGCAATACACACAATAGCAGTTGCAATGGATCTATTGATCTCATTGTGTGCAGTACATTTGGGACTCAAACATTGAAGGAGAATGTGAATGAGGTACTTCCAGGCTGGGGGAAATTCCTGCTTATGGTACTTATTAAGAGTACCTTCATCAGGAATAGGGTATCCCAAAGCCCTAAGCCCTTGTTCTATTTCAGATATGGGAAGAATGGTTATACCATCAGCATCATGAAGATGCAAGGCCTGGCGTACCAAGGCCTCAGTAACCACCCAAGGTCTCCCATGTACAATAGAAGTCAATGTGGTCACTCCATTAACTGTTGAGGAACTGACAGTGTTCCAAAACTGTTTAATGTGTGTGACTGGAATGAGTGGTGCATGAGAAAGAGCATACCTTAATGGGGATGCATTCAAATACTCCACCATCTGTGTGTATTGAGGAAACAAAGTATTATCAGCAACAAGATAAGCAATCATGTTGTGTTGAGACTTGAACCCCAAATCCAATTCTGCTGAGTTAAATCTTGGTGCCATTGATGAAAGCTGTTAATTTGAAGTATAAAAGATGAAGGTTGATTAGAGAAAAATGTTAGACAAGAATTATAGATACCCTGTTTAAAAATAGGAGCCAAATTTATAGGAGTGGATAAATGCATGTGATTGGCCCAAAAATAGGCAAAGATTTTCAAAAACTAATCATGAAAATATTGAAAAAGTTATAAGTTATCTCATGCATTTAATGAAAGTAACAACTCCTAAAATTACGGCTTGAAAATATGTCAAAAAGTAACAACTGGGTAGGTCCCATTGATTGTCAACGGTCAAATATAACCCATCAACGCCCAACGGCTATAATCTTGTCAACGTTCGCCTAAAGCCATGTCAGCGTCCATTTTGGTCACAACAACGCTTGGAAAAATCTTGTCAGCGTCCAAAAATAAAATTGTTTTCAAAAGTGAAAAATGACCTTAACAAGTATTTTATCCTAGAGAAGATAACCAAAAGCTGATAGTTATCATAGGGCGGCAAGCACTGTCCAGTTATGCACACTTGCATAAGCAAGATAGACATAACAGTCCTCTAGTGTCCCTTGCTAACCAAAATTCTTAACAACCAAGTTACCTTATAAAATCCTTGTTACTCCCAGGTAAACCCATATCAAAAGGATTCCCAAGTCTCCCAACAGACCACAACCAATTCTAGGCCAAAAAAAATGTCTTGGCAGCATGCAAAGTTGATATACTATGCATGCTACAGTGCCTCATGGTTTAGTAAAACTAACCCATACTCACCTGTGGACACAATCTAGAATTGTGATAAGAGTATCATATGGATACCCAAAAATCCTAAAGGTTCCTTAAACCTCCCCTTAAACTATGATACATGAGTTCTCAAAATATATATGAACATTAAAAATTTATGTCAAGATAGGAATATAAATATTCCAACCATCATCCATAAACAAAACATGTCCAAATAGCTCTTCAAAGATCCATAAGCAACTCTGTATCCAATGGCATAAAGCTACCCCCTACCTACACATTTAGATGAAAACCACAAAACTAACATTTGTTGCTGACAGCGTCCCGACAACACTTAACAGCGTTGAAGGAACTCTTGTCAGCGTTAGACAATAATATCTCTAACAACGGCAAAATAACACTTGACAACGTTACATTTACCTTTGTCAGTGTTAGAAAAATAAAGTGGAAAATCTAAATCATCACAAAGACCAATAACAATGCATTATCCTGTACATACTTTTACAAAAAGGTTCCAAAACACATATTAAGTGAGATTAACCATCCCAATATTTGTTACCAAATATTGAAATCTTCCAGCATCAAAAGGTTTAGTTAATAAATCAGCCACATTATCCTCTGTGGCTACCCTATCTGGTTGTATTAAACCTTTCTCAAAGCAATCTCTTATAAAATGATGTCTAATTTCTATGTGTTTGGTTTTAGAATGATGTACAGGATTTTTAATAATGCATAAAGTACTGTTATTGTCTACAAAAATCTTGGTATGCATAAAATTATACCCATAATCCAACAGCTGGTTCTGAATCCATAAGACTTGTCCACAACAAGTAGCTGCTGCAACATATTCTGCTTCAGTTGTAGAGTTCGCCACCACTGTTTGTTTCTTGCATTGCCAAGATATCAATCTACTCCCAAGAAATTGGCATCCACCAGTTGTGGATTTCCTATCAAACTTGTCACCACCATAGTCACTGTCTGAATAAGCAATAAGGTCCAATGGAGAATCTTTTGGGTACCATAAGCCAAGATCTGGATAACATCTTAGGTACCTAAAAATTCTCTTCACAACAAAAAGGTGACATTCTTTGGGAGTCACTTGATGGCGTGCACATGCACACACAGCAAACATGATGTCAGGTCTTGAGGCTGTAAGATACATCAATGAGCCAATCATTGATCTATAGTGCCTAACATCCACATCCTTTCCAGCTCCAATTTTTCCCCAAGGGTTTTGCCTATCCATAGGAGTGGAAGCCTCCTTCTCATGTGGAGAAAAGCCATATTTCTTCAAGATTTCAGCTACATACTTGTCTTGGGAGATGAAGATACCATCTTCTTTCTGCTGAACTTGTAAACCTAGAAAGAAGTTCATCTCACCCATTGCACTCATCTTGAATTTATCTGTCATGAGCTTGGAAAAGTCCTCACTCATTTTTGGATCAGTAGACCCAAAAATGATATCATCAACATAGACCTGCACAAGCAACACATGTTTTCCTTTCTTCTTTGTAAACAAGGTCTGATCTATGGTGCCCCTTTTGAAACCATTTTCCACCAAGTAGGTGGACAATGTACCATACCATGCTCTTGGGGCTTGATGAAGTCCATACATTGCTTTCTTCACTCTATAAACTTTGTCTGGATTCTCAGGATCTTCAAAACTAGGAGGTTGCATGACATATACCTCCTCAACAATTGTCCCATAGAGGAAAGCACTCTTCACATCCATTTGATAAACAGTGAAGTTCATGCAAGATGCATAAGCTAAGAAAATTCTGATAGCTTCAATTCTTGCAACTGGAGCAAAGACTTCTTCATAATCTATGCCTTCCTCTTGTGTATATCCCTGAGCTACCAAACGTGCCTTGTTTCTGACCACAATGCCTCTTTCATCTTTCTTGTTCCTTAGAACCCATCTTGTCCCAATTGGTCTCACATATCTAGGACAATCAACCAGCTCCCAAACATCCTGTATAGCAAATTGGTGAAGCTCATCCTGCATTGCTTCCACCCAACTTGGTTCCTTGAGAGCATCAAAAATTTTCTTGGGTTCTTCCTGTGACAGAAAACAGGCAAACAAACATGCTTGTACAAGAGGGGTATCAACCTTCTTGTGTATATTAGCAATAAATCCACCAAGACTTTGATGGGATCTTCTTGTCTGAACTGGAGCCATAACATCACCAATGATCTGAGATGTGGGGTGATCCTTTGCTGTGGAAGTAAGAACTCCTCCTTCAAAGAGTCTGGTGTCACCCAAGTCTGAACCTTGTTTGTCAGCGCTTGGGCTAACAACGCTTGAACTGTTGTTGTCAGCGTTTGAGCCATCAGTGTCTGAATTGGTCGTGTCAGCGCTTGATTTCCCTTTGTCAGCGCCTGAAGAATCATGCATGTTTGTATTTGGTGGTATTTGAATACCACCATTATCTTTCCTAGCAGCAGTAGCAGCAGCATAATACTCATCTGTCCATATAGGAAGTGTAACATATTCTTGTGTAGGAGATGACTCAGCTGCTGGTGGTCCATCCTTCTTAGCAACCTGTATACCTGAAACATTACCAATTCTCTTTTCCAAAACATTTGAAGTTTCCTTCACAATGTCTGGATCAGTAACAGGCATATAATTTAAAGCTCTAGATAAAGGTTCTAAGTCAAACAACCAATTTGGACCACTTTCAGGATCACTAGGTTTACTTTCTAAAAACCTAACATGTACCTTTTCAAGTATACGTTTTTCCTTTTTAATGTAAACCCTATATCCTTTACTCTGCACTGAATAACCCATGAAGTAGCCTTCATCACCTTTTGAATCAAATTTACCTAGGGCCTCACTAGTTTCTAGAACAACTACATGACATCCAAAAGGCTTGAGAAAGCCAATATTGGGCTTCCTTCCCCAAAGTAATTCATAAGGTGTCTTATTATGTATCTTGTTGACTAATGCCCTATTTTGAACATAACAAGCTGTGTTAACAGCTTCAGCCCAAAAGGCTATAGGAAAGTGGGCATCAGCCAACATGGTTCTGGCTGCTTCAATAAGAGTCCTATTCTTCCTTTCAGCAACCCCATTTTGCTGTGGGGTTCTAGCTATGCTAAACTGCCTAGTAATCCCTTTCTTGGCACAAAAATCATCTAACAACTGATTTCTAAACTCACCCCCATTGTCACTTCTAATAATTTTGACCTCATTACCATTTTTCTTTTCAATTTGGGTAATGAAATTAATCAGACTTTGGGCAGTTTCACTTTTCTTGGCTAAAAAGAAAGTCCATGTAAACCTGGAATAATCATCAGTGATAACAAAACAATATGATTTACCCTTCAAACTTTCTATATTAGTTGGACCAAAGAGGTCCATATGCAATAAGTGAAGTGGTTTAGAACTAGAGTGCACCTGTTTAGACCTGAATGAGACCTTGTGATGCTTGCCCTTAAGACATGCAACACAAGAGTGGTCATTGTGGAAAGCCTTTTCAGGCAAACCATCAACTAAACCAAGCCTCACAAGTCTATTGATATTCTTAAAGTTTATGTGCCCTAATCTCCTGTGCCAAAGATTACTTTCATCTACTAAGGCTTTAGCATACAGACATGACATTTTATTATTTACCTTAATTCCATTAAGATTCACATTATATATGTCTTTATGCCTTGGTGTTCTAAAATCTATGTATTTTTCCTCAGGGAGCTTATAGTCTTTGCTTAACACCAAGCACTCAGTATCTGTGAAAAGAACCTTATTTTTGTTATCACACACTTGTGATACACTAAACAAATTATAATCCAGTTCTTTTACCAGGAAGACATTCTCAAATCGTAGATTGTTGGTGACAAGGGTTCCTTTTCCTATGATGGTGCCATAGCCCCCTCCAAAGTATACCTTATCACCATCTTGAATAGGAGAGAAATTGGTCAGATAGTCTTCCTTTCCTGTCATGTGCCTTGAGCATCCACTATCCCAGTATCCATAATCATTGATCTTCTTCTGAATGCCCTGCACATAAAGAAAACACATTAGTTTTCTTTGGGAACCCAAGCCTTGGAAGACTTGGATTCATTTGGTTGTTCAACAAGAACAGACTTGGTTCTCATAACAACCCCATTTTCATCCCTGTTTGAATGAAATTCCCAGTTAACCCCAATTGGTGTTGACAATGCCTTTGAAATATAATGAAACCTGTTGCATGTCATAGAAATACCAGTAGAATTAGGGTTTTGGTCTTGTTTTGGTCTCCAAGTTAAGCTAGTAGAAGCTTTAGACCTATTTCCCTGTGGTTGCAAATACCTAGGTTTAGCAGTGTGTCTGTCAGCGCTGAAATTTCTCTTGGCAGCGCCCCGATTGCTCTTATCAGCGTTGAACCTAGGGTTTGCTACAGGAACCCATTGCCTATTTGACCAAGTGTTTGACTTTTGAAAAGGTCTTAGGCCTTGTGTGTTAGACCCTCTAGAAAAGAATGGGGCTGGTCTAACAACTTGTGAACTTTTGTTCATAAAGGTATTGGGTCTGACAGTATTTGACCTATGTTGACTTTTGTCAGCGCTGAAGTGGTTCCTATCAGCGTTGACATTGGAAGCGTTGACACATTTGTATGCCAAATGTGAGAAGCTACCACATGTGTAACAAGCTTTTCTAGACATCGTCTTAGGTTAGAAGCAAAGAAGCCTGTTCCATGGTTACTAACTTGGCTTTTTGGTGACCTAGTATTTCTATACATCTCAGCATACTTAACACTAGGTTTTCTAACAGTTTGTGGGCCAAGGTCAACAGCTTTGCCAGTGGTAGGGTGTGTGATCTTAATAGGTTTAGGATCAAGGCTCTTGATTGGTGTCGGCTCATTTGGACTTTCACACAACAACCCTCCCTTAACAAACAAGGTGTGGTTAGCTTTCTTCCACTCATCTAGGTCAGTCAGTTTTTTGCTTGTATTCCTCAACTGGGGAAGTCACTCTAGGTGGAGGAATGAATTCCTCCTCTTGGCATTCTGGCAAGCCAGTCCAAGATAAATCCTTTGATTGGACACCATAGAAATCCCCAGCTGGTGGTGGAACACCAGTATAGTTATTCATCCCAATCCCACTCATATCCTTAGAGTCTCTTTGTTTACTAACACACTCTCCTAGGGATTGTGTGGCCTTATCAAATCTCTGGATTTTAAGACTCACATTATCTTTATTTTTGTTAGCCTCCTCTAACTGAGCTATCAAATCAAGATTAACCCTATTTACTATATCTTGAACATCTTTACTCTGATGTAACTCATGTTTTAAGATATTTATTTGATCCTTTAAATCAAACTCCATTTTCTTATACTCAGCTACTGTCTTTTCTGTTTGGGTAAGAGCAATTTGATAATTAGATACTTTGCATCTTTCAGTACTTGCCTCATCTAATAATTTAACTATCTCTTGATTTAATTTTTCAGTATTTAAACGACAACCCTTAGAACAGAAAGCATCATCATATACCTCATTATCTGATGAAGAGGAGGAGTGTGCCATGAGAGCATATTCAGCATGTTCTTCTTTAACTTCAGCAACCAAAGCTCTGTCCTCTTCCTCATTCTTAGCCATCCAGCTCCAGTCCCATTCACCAACTCCATCAATTTGTTGAACAGCAACCATGGCCTTGGGATCTGGGCTCTTAATCATTTGGCTTGAAGGCTTCCCAGCATCAGATCTTCTTGGAGATCTACATTCCCTCATAAAGTGCCCCATCCTATGACAGTTGTAGCACTCAACCTTGGACTTGTCAAATCCAGCAACATCCTTAGCATTAAAGGTCATCTTCTTCTTGAACCTTTTATTAAACCTGTTTGCTCTTAAACTCACAAGAGCCATAGTCCACTTGATATCCATCTCTTCCAATTGTTCATCACTTATCTGCTCAAGATCTTCATATGTAATCCTTGAATCACTGGGCAAAGAAGCAATGAATGCACACACAGTATCTAGATCAAAACCAGCAGGTTTAATTCTATCAGCGCCATGATTGTGTGTGTCAGCGCTTGAGTACAAAGCGTTGACAGGATATGATCCAGCGCTGACAGACTGAGATCCAGCGTTGACACATTGAGATCCAGTGGCTGGATGTCCATAGAAGTTCATGGAATCAAATTGGCCTTCACTTTGTGAAAAGAAGGCCATGTTGCTGCTGGAAGATTTGTTATCACTATCCAATTGCCATTCATTCTCCAACAGTCTTAGTTTGTTGAAGATGTCATCAAACCTGGAGGTCTTGTGAGTGTTATTGACAAGAATGGATCTTGTCTCAATCTTCCATACATCACCAAGGCTTTTGAGAAAAGTAGCATTCAATTCAGGGTCATCAATCTGTGTTCCCATGAAGGAAAGTTGACTTGTGATGTCAAGAAGTCTACTTCTCACACTGCTGAGATTCTCATTAGGTTGAGCTTTAAAGACAACATACTCATGCAAGAGTTGCTTTTTCTTTTCTTCTTTTGTGTCAGCATTGCCACCATGTGCTACTTCAAGAGCTTCCCAAAGCTCTTTTGCAGACTCAAAGCGTTTGTATTTGTGCTGATTCTCATGACCTAGGGCGTGTTTCAAGATGTTCAAGATTTTCATGTCCACCCTCTTCTTGGCTATATCTTCAACGGCTACAGCTCTCCCATCTCCAGGCTTTTCCACCTTATCAGCTTCAGGACAATTAGGAACAGCTGTCCTTGTGGCAATTGCAGCAGCAATCTTTGTTGCTTTATCGAATGTGTTCCCATATTCGATAATCTCCCAAAGAGTGTAGTCATGAATAGCTATATATTGCTCAAAATTTGACTTCCAAAGCTCAAAGTTCCTGGCATCAAACATAGGAATTTTGATGCTAGGGTTTGAGGAATTGTTTTGTAGCAAAGAAGCAGGTTGATCTGTGCCAGACATGATGTTTTTAGGGTTTTGAGTGTTTTAGGGTTCTTGCGTTACTTAAAGATCAAAAGTTTCTCAACAAGCTCTGATACCACTTGTTGATCCCAAACTTAGATCGATTAAGCTTTGTGTATACGAGATTAGATCAAGTACTACACGTAGAGAAACCTTTGCTTATGAATAAAGTAACAAAGTGTTATGCGGAATTAACACTTGATCTAAAACACAAAGATGTTAAACAAACTTTCACTTGTATTAGAATGATCGTACTTTGTTACAATGAAAGAGTTTAACTTGCGAATACTTATGAAAACTTATATTAAACATAAACCTAAAAGATCTTCTTTTATAGAACAAGAAGTCTTGTACAATAAGCTACAAATCAACTATTCTAGGTAAAGATAAACATAGAAAATACATTGTCGTCTCTATCCTTACTAGAAGTATTCTAGAATATAATAAACGTGTAGCTCACATCTTCCATCAGTGCTTGTCTTCAATCTGTCAACGCTTGACTTTAACTTGTCAACGCTTATGCTATCAGCGCTCACTTTGCTCTTGTCAACGCTTGAGTTGTTCTTGTCAGCGTTCAAGTGTTCTGACCTAAATTTATTCCCAACAATTATTGCTAAAACTGCTTATTTGTTCTCAACTTCTTATTGTTCATGTCTGTGCAATGTCTGGTGATTATATGATTAAACTGTATCAATTGGGTGTTAGTGATTGTGTTATTTTGATTGTGATTTACTCCTTTTGATCCAAAGATCATTTGGGTTCCTTTGTGTAATCTGAATCTCCAAAAAAGTCACTAAAGACAAAAAGTCAAACAAGTCAAGCAGTGGAAAAAGTTTCCACTACTCAACATCCAAAACTAGCCCCTGCTAGTGCAATTTTGTCATCAGCTTATCAAAAAGCTATTCTAGCTTATCCAGACTTGCAACAACTTATTTTTGTGATAGGTCTTCATTATTTGACCCATTTAAGTAGACTGGAGCTTATTGGACTTTGACTTTGACTTTTTACTTGAAAACCAACTACTTTGACTTTTTACATAAGTGCTTATTTGATTTTCCAGCTTATTGAGTCTGCTTATCTGAAAACTCTTTGTTGATTTTGCTTAATTAAGTCATTTCAAAGCTTTTGGAACTTGAATCAGCACTTGGGGTGGCCTAGAACTCAAAAACGACTATTTTGTCGTTTTGTGTAGATTGCTTATTGCATTTTCAGGCTTATTCCTTGGGCTTATTTCAAATTTCTTTTTTCAGAAGTCTTTGTTAGGTCAAAAGAAGCTTGTGTGTCAAATTTTAGCTTATGGCATCAGCTTATAGCTTAATGGGCCAAAAAAGCCCATTAAGAATAAGCTGCTTATTATAAGTTAGCTTATTTCCCATTTTCAGCTTTTGGGCCTTTAGAAAAAGTTGTTTAAAATCAAATTTTGAGTTAACCTGTGCCTTTTGGGCTTATTTTGAACAATTTTTGTTATTGGGCCAAATTTTGGCCCAATAGTGCACTGTTTTGGGTTTAGCCCATTTTCTAGGCCCAATAGAGGTATTTAGGTAATTTCACTTTCATTTCTGAGTTATTTAGGTTAAATTAAGCTAGTTTGCAAGTTTTTAGAATTTTTTATGATTTTTGGATTTTTAATATTATTTTAATATTATTTTATTATTAAAATTTAAAAGTCTGATTTTCTAAGTTTTTGCATTTTTCCTAGGTTTTAAACACTTAATTAGGATTTTTGCAACTTTCCAAATATTTCTAGAGTCTTTTAATTATTTTCTAGAATTAATTTAAGTTTTAATTGATTTTATTAGTTTTTAATTGTTAAAAATAGTTTTTATTGGTTTTAAAATTTTGAAAAATAATTTTTAGCTTAATTAGAGTATTTTTGAGGTTTACAAACTTTAAAATCTTGTTTATGGCTTTTTAATAATTAATTTTGATTTTTAGGGCTTTAATTAGCATTAAAAAGTCATTATCTAATTAATTAAAAGGTTTTTGCAAGTTTGATTTTTTGTAAACTCTTAGAATATTATTGTGGATTTTTGGTGATTTTTAGGAATTTTTAGGGTAAGATTTTAATTTTAGCACTTTTTACGGTTTTACGTGTACACCTTTTTCGACTTAGTTTAATCCGTCTTTGTAACCATCATTCTCTTCTAATCTCATTTCTATCTTTCTTTCTCAAAAATATAATCACAAAGATAATCAATTCATTACACACACACTAAGCCTCCTTGAGAACGAACTCATTTTAGGGTCATTTACACACGATTTTCCTAAATCGTCGTGCTTACTTGCCCTAATTGCCATCCTTTTCCTAAAGGGGTAATTTTACAACTATCATTTTGGCGCCGCTGCCGGGGAGGCGTGTTGTGTTTTGATTTGGAATTGTTGTTTTTATATACTTACCATAATTAGTATTTGTATTAGTAGCACTCTACTAATACGTATTATCGGTTTTCGGTTTTTGTGTGAATACTGTTACTATAGTGTATACGTAGAACAATAAATTCACAAGTACTCCAAATACATGAGAAATCACAACCTTGACTTGGGAGGTCATTACCCAATCATTGTATTCGAATCTCAAACCAAAGAAAAAGGCAAAAATAGATAAATACTTTCGTGAAGCTTAATCTTGATAATACAAACTATAAGGTGGGTATAAGGCGGATATTATAAAATATATCCTAAGGAAAAAGGATCTTAAGTGCTTCGCGCCGCCTCGTTTCCCCGCTTGCTTGTGAGTATTTGATTGTGAGAGCTAATCGAGGGTTTTGCCGCCAAAAGTATTATTAAGTATCATATATATTTTCTTGGTTTCCATTGATTAAACCCTCTTGAACGTTTTGGTGTTCCACCAACGTTCTAAAGTCATCGAAGGCGTTCACATCACGTGATCGTTTTCATTCCTTGAGGCTTCTTTAATCGAGTGATTTGATTAAGGAGGAGATTTGTAGATTTGTGTCTATTTAATACATTCCACAAAGTTCCAAAAAGGTTAATACAATCAAAAACCAAAAAAAAAATAATTTGAAAAATACAAAACACCAAAAAGAATCTTCTTTGCTCGTCCCCTCGTTGTACGTGACGTTTATGCTAACTCGAAATCAAGCAAGACGTGCACGTAAATGAAAGAACAAAACTCCCACTCCAAACAATTCTAGTGAGGAGTCTCCTATTGACGAACCCATTGTAAGAGAAGCACCAACCATGGCGAATCGAACTATGATGGAGTTACTTCAAGCACCCACCGAGGGTTATGGAGAGGCTATTGTAATTCCCGCTATCCTTGCGGAGAATTTTGAGGTGAAAACGGGTTTGTTGTCGATGATCCAAAACAACAAATTCCGTGGTAATGAGAAGGACAATCCCCACAACCATATCCGCCAATTCAATCGTCTTACCGCCACTTGCAAGTTTAAGGATGTCTCGAATGACTCGATTAAGATGATGCTTTTTCCGTATTCCTTAGCGGGGCCCGCTAAAATTTGGTTAGAGAAAGAGCCACCCAATTCTATATTGACGTGGAAGGATCTCGTGTCTATGTTTGTGAACCAATTTTTTCCGCCCTCTAAGACTACGCACTTGAAAAACGAGATTTCAAAGTTTTCACAAGAATTTAATGAAAGTTTTTCAACGGCTTGGAATAGGTTTAAGGAAATGTTACATGAATGTCCTCATCACGGTTTTACGATGGACTTGCATCAAATTGACACGTTTTACAATGGACTTAATGATCATGAAAGGGATTATTTGAATGCCGCCGCGGGTGGTAATTTTTTGTTTAAAATGGTTGAGGAAGCTTTTGGTGATAATTGAAAATAAATCTAAGTTGTATAGTCCTCGTAGCACGTCTAGTGTTCGTAAGGCTTCGTCTTCGGCTTCACCTTCTTTGTCTACTACCATTGATGCTTGCCAAATTGAAGCGAACTTGGAAAATAAGATTTTTGGTAAGCTTAAAGGACTATTGATTGAGTTTAGAGTTGGTGAACAAAGTGCTCCCGCTACGGCTAAAGCGGTTGAGGTTTCTTGCATGTATTGTGGTGGAGGTCATGATTTCTCCGAGTGCATTACCAACAGTGGTAACACTTCGAGTGCCTTCGTGGCCACGGGAAATTACAACCAAAACGGTCAAGTTTCCCGCTCTAATCAAATGACTCCACCGGGTTTTGGTTCAAATCAAAATGCTAACAACAACTATCGCAACAATCAAGTTGGTTTCAAAAACAATTACAACAAAGGAAACTATGGGAATCAAGGGGCTAATAATCAAGTTTCAAACAAAAATGATTTTCAAAACAACAACAAAGGTTTGCAAACATTGAAATATCTTCCAAGTGAGTTTGTTGAATATGCTAGTGGGAATGATGCTAGGTTTGACAATAGCCAAAGAGAAATCATTAGCCTAAGATCCAAGTTTAAGAACGACTTGAAGAAAGAGTTGAAAAATGAGTTAGCTAATGACCTTAAAATCCACACCAACAAGATGGAAGGAAATGTCACTAGGTTGCAACAAAACCAACAAAAAATGGAACAAGGGCAACATGAGATTAAACAAGAGATGATTAAGGCCGAGAAAAGGCAAACCGAAGCCATATTGAGGCAATCTAATTTTGAAGATAAAATCTCATCTATGTTTGAGGCAATAATGTGTAAAGCGTCTTCGAGTGGTCTTCCTAGCAACACCATATCCAACCCTAAGGGTGAGATGAAAGTGATTACCACACGTAGTGGTAAGACACTTAAGGAACCGACTCCTCAACCAATTGCTCCAACGGAGGAAGCAATTGAGGAAGAACCCGAGGTGGTGGTCCAAAAGGAGCATATCCCAATCCCACGAAGTACCGCTCATGCCACACCTACGGTTGACCCATTACCATCATTGGAACCCGAGATTCCAAAGGCTATGCCTACTATGCCTCAACCGACACCACCTTTGACCTATCCATCGAGACTTAGGAAGGAGAAACGTCAAGAGCGCGACAATTATCAATTTGAGCTTTTTATGAAAATGTTACGTGATTTGCACATTAATGTGAGTTTCGCCGATGCTTTGGTCATGATGCCTCGATTTGCCGCTAACTTTAAGAGTATGTTGAACAACAAGGAGAAATTGCACCAATTGTCTAGTTGTTCTTTGGTTTATCTTAATCGCATACGTCAAAAAGTCGGTGATCCCGGTAAATTTTTGATCCCTTGTGCAATCCAAGATATGGAAGAATGCTTCGCCTTGGCCGATCTTGGTGCTAGCTTTAACTTGATGCCACTTGCAATCTTCAAGTCGCTCAATCTTCCTAATCTTACTCCTTCACTAATGTCTATCGAGTTGGCCGACCATTCCACAATTCCCGCATGTGGTTTGGCGGAAGACGTTTTTGTGAAAGTGGGGAAGTTCTACTATCCCGTAGACTTTATTGTTGTTGAATCCCCACGGATCCTCAAGTTCCTCTCATTTTAGGTCGTTCGGTTTTAGATACGTCTATGGCTTTGATCGATGTTCATGCTAGAAAGATCACCTTTCGTTTCAACGACGAGGAACTTGTTATAAACGCAACTCAAAACTCTCAAATTTCTCATGTTTATTCCGTTGCAACCATAAACCTTGTTGATATGATTGACGTGGTTTGCGAGGAATTTTCACAAGAAGTTCTAGGTTTTGGTGATGAAGAAACTAGTGGCAATCCCACTATGTTGGATCCAATTCTTGATAATTCGACACCAACCTTCACTCAATTTGAAGGTGGTGGTTTTACGTTGGAAGAATTCGATGTTCCACGTACTTGTGACGAAGACCTCAACAACGATGAGGACTTCTCGATTATCAAGGATTTTCTTAACGATTTCCCATTACCTCCACCCGAGGAGGTTATGAGTATCGATCCCAAATCTTCACTTGAGGAACCACCTATCCTTGAGTTGAATGATTTACATCCTCATCTCGAATATGTCTATTTGGAGGAGGACGACAATTTGTCGGTTATTATTGCGAAGGAACTTTCGAATGATGAAAAAACCGCACTTGTCGATGTTCTAAAGGACCACAAGAGGGCAATTGCGTGGAAGTTATCCTACATTAAGGGAATCGATCCCAAGTTTTGTACCCACAAAATATTAATGGAGGAGGATTTCAAGCCCACAATCCAAAGTCAAAGGAGGGTGAACCCCAAAATTCACGACGTCATCAAAAAGGAGGTCCTTAAACTCCTTGACGCGGGAATGATTTACCCAATTTCCGATAGCCCTTGGGTGAGTCCTATTCATTGTGTCCCTAAAAAGGGAGGGATGACCATTGTGCCAAACGATGCCAACGAGTTGATTCCCACTAGACTCGTGACCGGATGGAGAGTGTGCATTGACTATCGTAAGTTGAATGAAGCCACTCGAAAAGACCATTTTCCCTTGCCCTTCATGGACCAAATGTTGGAGCGTCTTGCGGGAAACGATTTCTATTGCTTTTTAGATGGTTTTTCCGGTTACTTCCAAATTCCCATCGATCCTCGTGATCAAGAAAAAACTACGTTTACGTGTCCATATGGAACGTTTGCCTATCGTAGAATGCCATTCGGACTTTGCAATGCACCAGGAACCTTCCAAAGGTGCATGATGGCTATTTTCATGACATGATCCAGAAGACGATGTAAGTATTCATGGATGACTTTTCTGTGTTTGGTAATTCGTTCACTTCGTGTTTATCGAACCTTGAGAGAATGTTAAAACGTTGTGAGGAAACCAACCTTGTGCTCAATTGGGAAAAATGTCATTTTATGGTTAGAAGTGGAATCGTCTTAGGGCACAAGGTCTCGAAAGCGGAGATTTAGGTAGATCAAGCTAAGGTAGACGTCATCGCCAAATTACCTCATCCCAAAACCGTCAAAGGAGTTAGGAGTTTCCTAGGCCACGCGGGCTTTTATCGTCGATTCATCAAGGATTTTTCAAAGATCTCTCGACCCATTACACATCTTCTTGAAAAAGAGGCACGTTTTGTCTTTGACGAAGATTGTGTACGAGCCTTTGAAATCCTTAAGAGGAAACTTACCGAAGCTCCCATTCTTGTTGCTCCCAATTGGAACCCCCCCTTTGAGCTCATGTGTGATGCTAGTGATTACGCTATTGGGGCCATTTTGGGGCAACGTCATGATAAGCACTTCTTGCCTATTCACTATTCTAGCAAGACGATGACCGAGGCTCAACTAAAATACACAACAACGGAAAAGGAGTTCCTTTCCGTGGTGTATACATTTGAGAAGTTCCGACCTTACCTCGTCTTAGCTAGATACATAGTGTATACGGACCATTCGGCTATCAAGTATCTCATGGCAAAGCAAGATGCTAAGCCTATATTACTTCGTTGGATTCTCCTCCTTCAAGAATTTGATCACACCATCGTTGACAAAAAAGGACCCGAAAATCTAGCGGCCGATCATCTTTCTCGTTTGGAAGATCCTCACCAAAGTGTTTACGAGCCAAAGGAAATCACCGGAACATTTCCGCTCGAGACACTTGGTGTAGTGAATTCTAAGCTTGATCCTTCCACCCCATGGTTTGCGGACTTTGCAAATTACCATGCGGGTAACTTCATCGTTAAGGGTATGACGACTCAAGAAAAACGAAAATTCTTTCGTGACGTCAAGTTCTACTTTTGGAACGACCCTTACTTGTTTCGAACTTGTGCAGATCAAATCATCCGACGTTGTGTATTTGGCACCGAAGCTTCTAACATCGTTAGAGCTTGCCATGAGGGACCCACGGGTGGTCACCACAGTTCTAATCTCACGGCTAAGAAGGTGTTTGATGTCGGCTTCTTTTGGCCTACTATTTACCGAGATGCACAAGATCTTGTGAAGTCTTGTGATTCATGCCAACGACAAGGAAAAGCCTCACAAAAAGATGAAATGCCACAAAATATCATCCAAGTGTGTGAGATCTTTGACGTTTGGGGTATAGACTTTATGTGGCCATTCCCATCATCTCGTGGTAATAAGTACATTCTCGTTGCGGTTGACTACCTATCTAAGTGGGTGGAAGCTAAGGCTTTGCCCACCAATGATGCTCGTGTGGTAGTTAAGTTTTTGAAAAGCTTGTTTTCTTGGTTTGGAACCCCTCGTGCGATCATAAGCGATCGTGGAACCCATTTTTGTAACGACCAATTCGAAAGGGTCCTAAGGAAATATGGGGTTACACATCGGCTTTATACGGCTTATCACCCACAAACGAGTGGGCAAGTCGAGGTTTCAAAACGAGCGTTGAAGAGGATCTTGGAGAGATCCATTGGGGAAAATCGACAATCTTGGTCGGATAAGTTAGACGATGCTTTATGGGCCTTTAGGACCGCTCATAAGACGCCCATTGGGTGCACTCCCTATAAGCTTGTGTATGGAAATAATTGTCATTTACCTATCGAGTTAGAACACAAGGCTTATTGGGCCCTAAAGCATTGTAATGATGATATGGAGACCGCGGGAAAACACCAAAAAATGCAATTGAATGAATTAGATGAATTGAGGGATATTGCTTATGAAAATTCATTGATTTACAAAGAAAAAACTAAAAAGTTGCATGATTCAAAAATTTAAAACCTTGTTTTTAACATTGGGGATCAAGTTTTGCTTTTTAATTCTCGCTTGAAAATCTTTTCCGGTAAGTTGAAATACCGTTGGTTCGGTCCATTCACCGTGACTCAAGTGTTTCCGTATGGGACCATCGAGGTAGCTCAAGATGATGGTCCTAACTTCAAGGTGAATGGACATAGGTTGAAGCACTACTTTGGCGGGGAAGTTCCATCCATGAACTACCTCGACCAAGTCACATTCCCCAACGATAATTAGTATTGAGGGGATCGAGTCGAGCTCATGACTCGGTAATAAAAAACGAGGAGCCTCGTGGGGGAGTCCCATGCTTATGCTATGTACATATTATCGCTTTCTAATGTAGTTAACGTGTGGGGATTTGTACCCTTCCAACCTTTATTCCGTGGTTGTTTGTAAATTGTGGACTTTAGATGATCATGATCTTCACGATTGGAGCCTCTCGTGTTCGTTTTATGGGAGCACTCGATCGTTTGCTTTGAAGACTTTCTCAATATCCATGATATATCCTTTTGATGTTCTAACCTTAGGTTATTAGCACACTTCATAAACGGCTATTAATTTATTGGTTACACCCTTTCCATGCTAGATTAGGCATTCGACTACGTCTCTAGTATGGGGGTGTTTTGCACCCCTAGACTCGAAACATTGAGGACAATGTTTAACTTTAGTATGGGTGGGTGAATAGATACTTGCCTTGCCAAACCTTCACGCTTTCCAAAAGTTTATCTATTTGTTTATCGTTTTGTTGCAAAATAAGGCAAAAATGGCCAAATTTTAAAATTTTTCTCATGTTTTATAAGTGTTTGAAGACACGAATGTAGGTTTTCCGATGGCGAGAATAAGAGTAATTTTTGACTCGACCGTGCGTATTGAGCACTTAGCTTTGATTCTTTAACTACACATTAGGCTAAGTCTCTTAAATGAGGACGAGAAATGATAGGGTTAATTATAAGTTACTATGCTAAACGTAGAGTACTCGTATTCTTTCAAAAACTCATGTGTTCTCGTTGTTTGCCTATTCTCCCTTCGCATGTAAATATTTTTAGCTTAATAAATATTGACTTAGCGGTTTAGTTGGGATTGTTGGGTTTCTAGTCTTTTCTAGTAGCTTCCGTGTAATTAAATTGAGAAGACATTAAGGTATCGCCAGCGTCACGGTTTTGAAGTATTGGCACCCGAATAATCAAAAGCTTCACCCAATAATTAGATTTCAAGTGCTCGCCTAAATCAAGCAAACAATTTGAAGCCCCACAACGCCGAAAAATCTATGCAAAATTGAAAGTGAATCAAGCCTTAATCTTCGAAGCTTTAAAGATCCAAAATTCACCTTAGCGTGAGGATATATGTCTTTAGCTAATAAAACTACCGATGAGGTGGATAATAAAAGGCAAGGCAAGACCAAAGTCATAATAAAAGCTTCATGGCGAAGTTGAATAAAAGATGGAGGTAAACCAAAGATAATAAGGCCCTTCCGTTAGGGGGCGTATAAAAGTCTTGGTAATAAGTCTCATGTTCAAAACCGTTATAAAACCGTGTTTATCTATTCTTCTTGTCAACTTAATTTTTTGACATCGTTGTCTATTGGGAGGGGTTATTAACTTGATGGTCTTGGTTACACCGTTAGGACTCTATTTTTAGACCTAAATCTCTATTATCGCATAAGTCAAACAATGTATCCCCGTGAAACATTCAAGACAATATATAATATAAGAGATACAACTTGGGAATAATGGGAGGATAAGTACGTGATTAGGGCATATGAGTAGTTTTAGCATTACTAACTTATAATGACAATGATCTTGTTGCGCGCTTGGCATGGAATTGGGGTGAAAATCGAGGACGATGAAATTATTTCTAACGAAGCATTCACGTGTTCTTATTTCTAATAGAAGTAGTGTAGCTAGTTTATCATTCAATAATGTTAATAAAAATGACTTTTTGAGGTGTTATGATACTTTATTCTAGCATTGCGTGAGGGCACGGCAATGGTTTAGTATGGGGGAGTGATAAGACTGCTTTTATACATAGTCTCATCATCCAAATAGGGCTTAAAATGCATTAAACATCATCAAAAATACCCATATATATGCTTGTGTTTGTTACTTGTGTATTTTAGGTACGGAAATTGAGAAAATGACAAAAGATCACAAGAATCATGCAAAAACGAACACGGGAAACGAAGCCGCACAATGAACCAAGCCCTAATGAAGACTTTCCCAAGATCAACCCTTGAAGATTTGAAGAATTATGAAGAAGGTTCCTCCAATATTGATTAATTGACACTTTATACCCTTGTATCCTCATAACTATAAGTTTGGTCCCTAAAGTTTGTCAAAATTACAAAAAGGGCCCTCCACTTTGAAGAATTGGCAAGTTTAGCCCCTCAACAAAGCTAAATTGTCAACCAATATCATCCACAAAGTCAAAAATATCATGAAGTCCTTCAAAGTACAAAAAATTACAAGTTTGGTCCTTTGAAAATCCCAAATTTACAAAAAGGACCCTCAACTTTCAACAATTGGCAGAAATGGTCCCTCATCAAACATGACTTGGCAATTTCAGTCCTCCAAAATGATCATTATACAAGTCAAGACCATTATCCATCATCAAAATGCCAATTCAGCCCTTGAAGAATTCAAAAATGGCAAGAAATACCCCTGAAAATACTTTGGAAAAGTATTTGGGGCAAAAGTGTGAAAAAGAAAACTTAGCTAACAAAGGAAATCCGGTTTCATGTGTTTTAATTGCAAATGAAAAGAGAATAGAAGACGGGGGGTTAAATCTGGCAAGACAAGATAGTTACGTAGACCAGTGAGTGGGTGACACCTGTCCCACTCACACTCTCCACCAATCACATTGCACCTTTCCTCCATGTCACACCCCACTTAACCCGGTTTATATTTAATTAATCTTGGCGCCATTAACAAGTATTTAAATATAATCCAAACCAAAAACGGATTAAACCAGGCACTATTCACCTCAAGAACACAATTAGGTATTCTTAATTATGTTGTAATTAGGCCCTAAGATTATCTAGAACCATGATTAAGCATCCCTTAATCATAACCCAACACCCAAAACACATGCTACACCTTTGAGAAGCCCCACATTAGATTCCCCTGCTACACAAAAGGGAGATACTGCCAAAAACCACCAGCAATCCAACGTTTGAGATTGAAGTTTACTTTTTAAGCTTAATGGGAGCCCTTGGATACACTCACACATGCCAGCTTCAACAAACAGCCAAAACAAGTCACATGATTCAAGAAGATGCCAAAAGTTCTCAAGAGCAAAATTGGGACTTCAGTAGTTAGGGTATACACGTTTTTTTAGATTTGTAGAACTTGTAAGGCTCTATATAAAGCCATTTAGGCCATAACATTTCAGTTTGCTTTTGATTTTTCCTTGTTCAATTTTCTGTAAATCCCATTTCAAGTTTAATGAAATTGTGTTTGAAACATTGAAGAGAAGTCATTGGACAATCTTTGTTACTGCTTTCTATTGTTATATGCTTGTTAGTTTTAGAAGTTAAAACATGTTTTCACTTGGAGGTTGCAAAAGTTTGCAATTTTCATCATTCTTGATATTTTGCTAAGTTCTTGTTCCAATCTTGGAATTCTTGGGTTATAGGGCTGATCATAGCATCCTAACTGAGTTAGTTAAGGTGTTGTGAGGCTTATAACTTGGGGATAATCAAGTGTGGGGTAACAAGGTTGCATCAATCAAGATTTTTGAAGTTTCTGATTTTTATGTTCTTGTGCTTTAACCTTGTTCAATCTTAGCAGACTTATTGTGGAAGCTTGTGCTTGTTCTTGTTAGCACATAAGCTCAAAATTCGTGGGTGTTGATGTACATCCATGAGGTTTGCATACTCAATCTCAAAATCTGCTTAAATTCATGGTTTTTGGTGATATTTGTATGAAACTTGTGTTCTTGTGAATTTTGTGGCTTGTTCTTGCTTGAATCTGTTAATCTTACTTGTTTTAGTGTTAATTGATGCTTGGTTTGCCTGAAATCTCACTTTGCCTTTGAAAAATTTGATTTGGAAAAGATAAAGGGGTGTTTGGGACTAACTGTTTGTGCTTGCAACTTGTTATTGTGTTGTTGGTTTGTGTTGTTTATGCTTTGTATCTGATAAATACCTTGTTGAGAGTATTTTACTACAAGTTTTTGGGTTTGAACTGTAAAACCCGCATGCTTTTACCATGAATAGTGCCCTTAAGATCGTACGTCCTAGATTAAAACTTACCTCATTTAGTATTGATCACATTCATGTGCTAATAATCAAGCAAGTGCATACGTGTATGACAGGATAAGTATCGATTACGTACGAAGTCATGATAAACAGTTAATAGATATTTCACGTGAACATAATTAAATCATGATCACCATTTAAAATACGAACTAGAATAATTACGTAAATACATATAATATAATTACGAGCGTTAAGATTACGATAAACTACATGATAAGATAAACAGAAACGCTTTAGACACGAACACGTTTAACCACGAACGAACACGAAACATCGGGACACGAGAAAAGGTACGGGTACCCCATGTGGGGCCCCCATACCCACGGCACATATACCATAATGGGCTTAGCCCATGGACTTTTTACAAGAAAAGGGGGGTTATGTAACTTTTCATTTCATTTTCACTTTTTCAAGAAAATAAACAAAAACCCTAAAAAAAAGTTTCTCTCCTCCTCCTTTGCTCCTCTTTATGCCGCCACCCTAAGATCACCATGGGAGGGTGATTGGTTGATTTTGATCTTAAAAATCATTGCTTTAATCCGTGTTTGTTCATCCTTTTCCAAGCTACATAGTGGTATATCTTTTTAAACCCTTCTTTTTAATTCTTTTGAATCTTTGTTTATGTTCATGAACATGTTATTGTTTTCTTATTAAAACATGGTAATTAATCATAGATCTAACATGTTTTGGGGTTAATTAAAATCAAAGGTTGTTAAAAGAGGGTGTTTGTTTTTGGCCGCCTAGTTTAATCAACCCGGGGGAGGGTTCGGTTTCTTTTAGCCGCCACCACCAAGACCATTTTTGGTCTTGGTTGGCTCATGTGGGACCCACGGCAGCAAGGAGACACATGTGCCCCGGGTTTGGCTCGGGGTACGGTGTCGAATTCATGCCCGATTCATGGTTCGTTGGTTAAATCATGATCTATGTTACATGTTAATTTTTATGAATCATGAACTTAGGATATAATTAATTAATAACATGAAATATTAATTAAATCATGACTTAGGTTATTTTAATTATTAGTTTAACATGACATTAATTTAACCTAAGTATTTTATGTTATAAGTTATAATTAATTAATTATTAAAACATGCCTATAATTAATTAATTTAGACATGACTTAGGTTATATTATTAATAATAATAATACACATTTTAACCTAAGTATTTTCATTTCATTTTAATTAAAACATGTTATACTTTAATTAAAATGCTTAACCTATAGTTTAATTAAAATACATGAAATAATAATTAAACTATATACTATATCATATGACTTAAGAAACAAGCTTATAAACACTTAGACTTATATGTTAGCTTATGTAACCAGCTTAATTCTAAATATGGAAACTTCTATTTATAGAAACTTAATTAAATAAGGCAACTAATCTATTAATGGAAACCTTCTATATATGGAAATCTATCTATTTCAGGCAGCTAATCTAATCATGGAAACCTTCTATATATGGAAACTTATTTAATTAAGGCAGCTGATCTATTTTTGGAAACTTTCTATTTTTAGAAACTAATCTATTTTAAGCAGTAAATTCTATTTTAGGAAACTTTCTATTTTTGGAAACTTTCTATTTTGGAAACTTTCTATTTTTGGAAACTTTCTACTTTTGGAAACTTTCTATTTTTGGAAAGTTACTTATTATTACACAGTAAGTATATTAATACATGAAACACCAGTAATACTTAATCAGATAAATCAGAATACAAGATAAACACAGTTTAAGGCTTTAAACAGTGAACCATGACCTAAAACATACCAAACCAGCTATAATGAGACACAAAACCCAGTACGTAATCAGTGAATCGATACTTATACACGTGTGTATTCATGTAGCGTTAGTGATCCAGAAGTAGGAGTCTTTCTTCCGTTCATTCACTGGACTTGAGGTACGGATTTCCCGTCCTTTCAGTATGGACATTCTTTCCTTATTAGGATTTCCCCGTATGCAGCCAACTGTTTTCCCCAGCATTTGTTTTATTGTTTTGAACTGCTTATGTTAATTTAGCATAATCTATAGCCATATACAAGCATGACCAGCTTCACCTAGTTATGGAGGTACCATAACCATAGCATTGGAGGCACCGATGTTATGACTTCCCCACGGCGGAGTGATTGCTCGTGGCGTCCCTTTCAGTTTTGGCCATATTATTATATCATGTGGGGCGTATGGGTGCATCCTAGTTACATGTTTTATTCAGTTTATCATGGTGAATGTGGTGTGTGCCTTGCACCCTTCACAAGGAGCTGATCCCTCCTACCCAAACCAGTATATTGATTAGAGGCATCCCCTCTAATCAGCATGATGAGGTCACCCCTCTAAGTATTCATGCACGTGACCTTTTCATGACCTATATGGGCTATGGTATATATATGTTAAAACAGTTTTCACAAGATAAACATAAGGCTCTTCAAACTATAAAACCAGTTTTCTTGATACTTAACCAGTTTACTCAGTACTTAGTCTTCCACTGTTATATGTTACATGTTTATCCTATTCATGCTTCATTGTATATCCGTGCACTGAGCGTTTTGCTCAGCCGTTACTTTCCTTTCCATGTCCCAAAACGGCAGGTACCCAAGACTCGAGCATTTGGAGGACATGCATAGGATGGAAGCTGCCATAGACTTCTTCTCCTGTTTCCTTCATATATTTATGCTTGCTTAGTCTTTCATTCAGTTCATTTACTTTGTTATGTTTTGGGCTTATGTTTGGGAACCGATGTTTGATTCCGGTTTTCCCTATGGTCATGTATGTTTTACTACATATTACCTTGCATGCTTTGATGACACGCCATAATTACGCGTGACATTCCATTTATCAAAATGGGGTGTTACAATTATGGTATCAGAGCCAAGGCTTCGACCTGTAGGCTCTAAAACTCGACCTGTGACTAGTGGGTAGTCACCAGGAGCTTCCTAAGCCAACGATTGTTATTCCACGTATTGATGTTTCAGCGCGTTGTTGTTTTAACCATTATGTTTTCAGCACCTTTTTGTTTTAGCCATGACGTTTTCAGCACCTTGTTGTTTTCACCATGATGTTTTCACCAGTATCGTCTTACTAATATGGAATGAACAACCGTCATCCATACTTAGTTATGTGTCAGTGTCTATGCATGATGTTCCTAGTGAACTGTGATTATGTGAACTGAACCCCAGTAGTTCATAATTTTCACATAAAATTTTCCTGATAAGTTTTGACAATGACTTTTAATTATTATGTTCCATGCATTCATGCATTTATATCATATGTCATCTGTTGCAGGAATTTTGACTAAGTAATTGTTGGTACAGGACTGGCCCTATTTAGTCGCATGTGCTTTTATCGAAACTTTTAACTTTGGGACCGACCCATAGGCGTCCCTTCGCCATGTCTTTTATTTTGGAACCGACCCATAGGCGTTCCCTCGCACATATAGAGGTTTTATAAACTACATTACGCATTCATGCACTGTTTTCTTGCATAAAATTTTTCTCATGATTTAAATTGGCATAAATTTTTTTTTTTTTTTTTTTTTTATGACCCATCATAAGTTATTATGTCTTTATGTCAAGTATGCCTTCATACTGTCATGGTTAACTTCAGTTTCATGCTGATTATGTTATACACTTCTTCGTAATAGATGGTTTCATGTTTCCCCATGATAATTCCGTCTTCATGTTGATTATGTTTCATGCCTTTTTGGTTATTTACGTTGTCCTGCAAGACATTGTTAGATTTCTTGAATCATGCTTTCACGATAGTCATGGTTGGTTTTCATTGATCATGCTGTCAGGCAAATCATCGTTGAATCTTGTGTAACCACACTTTAGCGTTTCTCTATGCAACCAGAATGATGTCTATGCTAATACTGCCAGGTTATCATGATGGTTTTCCTAACCGTTTAACCGGTTTACTTTCCTTAAATCATGACAAATGATCGAGCACATACCGATCATTTCATGTGCATTCCATGTGTACTCCACGTACCGTATTTCATGTGTATTACATGTACCTTAATCCATGTGTATTCCACTTGCAATACTTCACGAGTATTCGCTAGTCGATTCTAAATCATCTCAGGCGTATGTTCACTTGCTGATATTCTACAAGGTTGTCGATGCCGCTCATAGCTTGGAGATGTTACTGAAGGTTGATGCTGCTGATGTTGGGAGACGCTACGAGATGCTGATACTGATGCTGTTCACAACCTGGAGATCCTAAAAGACGAAGACAAAGGCGTCGGAGCAAAGCAATTGGACGAGAAGATGCTTCACCATCAAACAATTCCCATCAATCATTGTCCCAAATTCATAATTACATGTCACACGTCGTTCGGTTGTCATTTCAGCCATATGAGTGCAAACCAGTACCAGCCGGCCACTCAGCTAAATAGTTACATGAGTCACTGTCATGAGAATGACCGTAATGGAACCGACAGACAAGATGATAGTAACCACTACTATGACAGCAACTATCCTAGAAATCACAACCGAGGCTCCAGCCACGGACGTGATCAGACATACAAATTATCAGTAACCCAACCGATCCGCCAATTCTGGCATTTTAACCTAATATTTGTAGTTCTAATTGTTTCACATCTCGAGACACATGTCAAGACATCAGTCAAGACACATGTCTCACGTATACTTTCTGAGGACACATGTCAAGATACCAGTCAAGACATATGTCACGCTTACATTTCTCAAGACACGAGTCAAGACACATGACTCACATCTAATTATGGAACATTTCTAAGAAATTCAGGGTACCCTCCAAGGGTATATCCATTTTGTTGTGCCATGTATTAATCAGGCCACAAGAATTTCAATACCATTACCGGCGCATAAGTGAGAACTGTCACGTTGCCGATGTCACTTTCATTTCTTTCACTATAGTTCATATATTCATAACCATGAAGGACGCCTTTCGTATTCCCACGCATACGAAGGTTTTCCTTCAGCTTAATGATAAGATCCAAGCTGCTAACGCATTTCCTCGGACAGACACGAGATGAATCTCATCCTAATTATGTACTATTAACACCACACCATGCTATGATTCATAATAATGTACAGTAATGTTCAGGCTCCTGAATACATTCAGCTTGATTTTCCATCAGGAAAATCTGTACAATTATCTATGCTTTTCAAGCACGTGCTTTGTTAGCCATATTGCTAAAATTTTCTAGCTGTCAGTAACACACGACTACTAAGGTCCTTTTACGCATAACCAACGGATTATTCCAAAATTGTTCCTTACACTCCAGAAGAACCTTCAAGGAGAAGGATAGTACCATGATATTATGTGTCGACTACCGTCAACTTAAACAAATCACCATTCATGACAGTTATTCTCCTCCACGTAGTGACAACATGTCCAATCGACCTTATAGTGTTAATCACTTTTCCAAGATCGAACTCAGGATCATGCTGCCAACAGTGACGAGTAAAAGAGCAGGACATGTCCATGACTGCTATTCGTACACGACTCGGTCATGCTAGATTTATGATTTTGAATTAGTCTCATCAATGCTCCAACCGCATTATGGACTTAATAAATTGAGTTCCATGAACTCCTAAACAAATTCATCAGCGTTTTCATTGAGGATAACCTGATTTCCTCTAAGCCTAGAGAAGAACATGAAGACCATATATGTACTATGTTGCAAATTCTATGACAAGAGAAATTCTACCCTGGAAATTTTTTTTTTTTCAATATCAATTCTGTTTGATTACAATGACACACTGAATCACATGGCATTCTACGGTTAATCTTACCATGACTCAGCTTATGCGTAAAGGAGAGAACCCTACACTACATTAGGTGTTCTAGGAAATCCTACGCTAGGAGAAGTCTGATTCAAAGACTCAGAGTTTCGCAACCTTCTATGTATCAAGTTTCTACGAAGCAGGATACAGCTACGTCCATATCTGTGTACCTGACATACCAACAGGCTAAGATAGGACACCAACAAACTGGGATGTTTCATCATCTGAAATTGTGAACTAAAATGGGACAAGATCTACACGGATTTTGGTTACCAGATTTCATCAAACTCAGAAGAAGCAGGATGCTATCTAGGTTATTATCAACAGTTTGATCAAGTCTGCAGAATCCTTACATCCGTACGGATTTCAGAACCAACAGATTGAACAAACATGTTCCAGCCAAGGCTCATCCGATCACTTGGCAATCCCTCAGCTATCAGGTCAGACAAAGATTCGTAATTGTACTCCTAACTTACTTCACGTCTTCATTCTAATTCCACGACTTGCTTTCGCGCTCACGTTCATGACACTATTCACATTCATGATTGTATTTTGGCTTACGATTTTACTTTCTTTTCTTTTCTCATTCTGGAAGTTTGCAAGAACTTGAGAGGCCAGACCCAAGTTTAGTATAACTCTCCACCATCAGATAGACGTTTCACGTCATATTCCACGTCTCACCTTGTAGCGTTTGGCGTTACCGCCATT